>OU974075.1:14228209-14828209 GCA_918843875.1 Diadumene lineata | reverse complement strand
GTTTTAAGGACGTTCCTAGGTATTGCTCACACGCATCAATACTGCGCAAGATTGAGCGCTTGCGCTCATTATTGTTGGTCAAATTACTGATATTTTTTCCTTCATTTTCTTAATCAAAGTTTTTTTTATTGAGTTTTTGTTTTTACTAATTAGTAAACTTAACTTTAGTGAGATCTTTTAGAGTGCATGCAATAAAAGTGTGCAACATATAAATACCCCTTTAATAGTGCTATTTGATGCTAGTTCTATTGTTTTCTTTTGTTTAATTACAAGTGCTATTTACCACCATAGTGACAACTGTTGCACACTTTTAGTGCATCACTCATGTGGCGAGATTTGTTTTTTGATAAGATAAATATTTCCAAATTTATCACAGTCCGTTTTTGAATTCTGAAAAAAGTGAATAAATACAGCCAAATTTGTTCTGTAGTGACCCACACTTCTAAAATTTTTTTCCAAGCAGTTAAGCTTTGCACTATGAAAGTGTTGAATGCACCAACTATGTGGCCAAATTAAATGGTCAAATGTCTATATTTCCCGACTTCCACTCATTTTTCCTTTATTTTTAATTCTTAGAAATAAGACATGGGGAGGGGGGGTGGAAAAGCTTATATAATTATAGCTTATTTCACATTTTCTAATTTAATGAAATTAGCTAGAATTAGGCAAGTATTTAGGTCTGTACTGGAGAATCTTGACTGAGGTAGAAGCGAGTATAAAGCGTGTATAACCAATCTGTTTGCTCCGATTGCTAGTGTCCAGACTCCAAGATTCATGGTCATGTAATAATAGGGAGTATTTATATTAACAACACATAGTAAACGTTGTGTGTATTTTTATTGATTTTGAAGCAGAAAAAATGTGTTATTTAAGAGCTGAATAATTGTCTGAATAATTTAAAAAGTGGACATTTGTAAATTGATAGAATTGATGTAAATTGTTACTGTGATTTACTTTATCATTACTATTTTATATCTCAAATAAGTAATAAGTAATTTTTTTTTTTTTTCAGCAGCAATTTGCTATCACAAATATTTTAATTCTTTGAACAATAATTGCAGTTGGCTGAATTTGTTGTAATTATGTGCCAGCTCATAGATTCCAGTCGATGTAATTCCTGTATACTATTGTCTGTCTGCCATTCTGATGGTGTAAGTTATATTATTCACTATCTTTGAACTTCGCATTACTTGCTGGAGCAAAAATAGATACTTTATTATCAAATTCAAGAGATAAATTCAAAAGTATACTGACAATTTATTGCTTAAATAATATACTAATATTATCTGAAGGCCAAATTATTGACAGTTGTTTTCCATCAACTTTCTCAACAAATCAGACAAGTCACTCAAACAAAATTTATCTACTTGTCCATTGTTAATGTAAATGTTATGATGGTAACAATATTGTTCTTATTTTGGTTTCACAGTTCACTGTTTGTCATTAACCAAGTATGGAAATTCCTAGTAATCAAGAGAGCAGCTATCAGAAGGTATACCAAAGCCTGTACTAATTATAGTTGCTGTAAAAATGTAAATAATGCATGATAACTAGGATACAATGTGTGTGATTTAATTACTAATTGAAAGCTGGCACCTACACTAACATTCAAAATAAGTTGGGACATTAGTTGTTTTAACCCAAAATTTTGTGTTTATGTTTTTCAGGCTCCTCCCCTGTCACAATGGTCATGTGATCAGTGATGATTCTGGTAGAAATAAAACCTCACTCAACATTGTTTATGGGAGGGACCGAAATACTGTAGATCTGAGAGGAAAAGTAAAAGAATGTCAGCTAATGAAATGGTGTCCATGCAAACATTTTGGTAATGTCCCAATAATTTATTTTGAAAGTCTGGAAGATATTTCAGCTATAACTGAAATAATGTGCAAACTACCTAACTAATTAAGATATTATCACAATGTGTATAGCAGTTTGAACAAGATTTATAAGCACAAAAAAAATTATCTACAAAAAAAAACACACTACTATGTATGCATGCATGTATATAATCTAAGTTTGGCTCATAAGCATCAATGGTGGGTTGTGAATAGAAAATCTTGACTGTTATGTACACAAAATACCCATATTAAGTATCAGCAATATTACAGCTTTGAGTTGAGTACTGCAAAAATATCAATTTTATCTGAGTATATTGTTTGTTATTGTTATGTTGTTTATAATGAAAATACTAATATAATATAAGGTAATATTAATTATATTCTTGACTGAGATACTACGTTGAGAAGTGTGCTCCATAAGTGAACAAAGTACGCTGATGACATCATTTTTTGTAACACACCCTCTAATTAGTCAATTGACCAGAACTTGGAAAGTTTTTATTGCCTAAAATGAAAGAAAAACATGCTTTTTAGCAAATCTTGAATGGAAGTTACTTTTCTGTAAGGAGAAAAATATTATGTTAAATGTATATTTTGCTTAAAAAAACATGAGCATTACTTATTTTTGATTTTTTCTGATGTTTTGAGCCCTAATGTTTTGGCATTTGAGTTTCTCAAAAGAAACTTGTATGCGGAAAAAAAGCACAAACAATCAAGTTTTTAATAGACAAAACCTGGATGAAAATGTACATATATCTAATGTGAACCTTGCTGTCAATGTTATTATTTTTGTTAAGTTGACTGTGTGGCCTGTTTTGACTTTTTTTCGGTTCACGATGGTTGTTATTCCCAGTTAGATATTTTGATTTACCATAGGTTTTCTTTGTCATTCAGCTTTTAGCAATTTACTGGAAAATTAAAAGCAAGTATATAATAAATCTTATAAAATTCATGAATAATTAATGAACCCAGAACAATGAAAAATCACTACCGTGAAGGCATCTGTATATTTGATACAGAAATCGTCCTGATTTGCATAAGGTTTATCTTGAAATATCTCGGCCAAATTAAATCTAATTTCAAAAACATTATTCTAAAATAGCACCATTAACCTAGACATTTTATAAGTAATATACAATATTCGCGTCCAATCTGTATGGAATATAAAATGTCTTGCCTTTGGCTCTACATTGTATATTCCATACAAATCGGCCGCTCATATTGTATATATTACAAATACAGAAAGCTTGAGCGTGCTTTCTTCAGTAATAGCTAGAACACTCTGAAAAGTGAAGAGAGCACTCAAGATAGCTTTTGCTTTCAGCTCGTTCTTCTCCCGTCACTTCTTTCATGCTCACATCACTTTCCATCAAGTTCTATTACTGGACAAATCACACTCAAGCCTCTTCTATTTGATAAATATACTAGCTGCCAGTAGCTATGAAACTGATGCAAGTCAAATATACAATATTAGCATTTTTTTATTTATATGATAGTTAATGTTCTTTTCCTGAATGAAAATGTCTCTTTACTCCAACAAAGGACAAAAATCCGAAAAGTCAGTAGTTTCTCTCTTGTTTTTACAGTGTGCAACTTGCAATTTTGACAATTACTGAAAATTTATCTGTAGTAAAATGTTCTTTATGCAGTGTAGCTTCACGTTTTTATGCATCTTTACAAGCGAGTCATGAACAAAGATCCATTGTATTCAAAACCATGTAGTTACCTAGCTTGTGTGAGTTTTTTGTTGTTTTCGATAGTTTAAATTTGTTGGGGAGCTATTTCAAGTAATTAACTACTGATTATGTGAAAATATAAATTTCTCTCATATCAGTGCATACTACTTTCAATGATCACTTGGTGTGTGTATTTATACTAAATATGTTTAATCTCTGGATGAATTCTAACACACATTAATCTCTCTGAGAAAATATCAAGTTGATAAGAGACGACTTACAGATGAGGAATAATCTTAATCAAGCACTTAACATTTGGCTTTTATCAACAACATCACGGTGGATCTCTCTGGGAAGACAGTCGGCAGTTAATAGTTCCTTAAGACAACCCATACAGTATGACAGCCCAGTTGATCTCATTTGGCTAATTCCAGTCCAGTGTCCTGTTGAATCCATGAATGATGACATCAACAGGATCTGTCCAAATTATTGATGTTTGTCCAGTCCTGGGAGCTCAACTTGATAACTTTGTGTAATCAATTTATTTAAACCCAGTTATACCGCTAGGTTCGGTCGCACCTTTAATGGACTTAGTTTGAAACAGGAGACGCCACGAGAAGGCGCCATTAAAGGTACATTTGTGTAGGAGTGGCTAATTGTAAAGACCTATTGTTTGTCAAAGCAAAACAATGATCCTACAGCATCACTACACCTGGAAAGGAGAGGCTGTATATTGCGCTTCACTTTCCTTAGACAAGTCCCTAGACCCCAAGTGTTGCAGGGTCTAGGGCTTGTCAGTCTCCCGCCTGAAAAGACAATAGTAACAACAATTCGTGACAATTATTCCTACCAGTACATGCCAGACTCGGGCTTGAACCTCTTATCTGGAATATACCCTTAGAACATCACCACTGGACTTTGCTTCTAGAACCAGGCAACCATGGTATCCAATGTCTCCATCTATTCTAGGAACAACGTTTATTTCCTTGCTGTGTAATTGTCTCGGGCATCTAACCAAGAGGATTATAGACTTTGCTACCAGAAGCATGCAACCAGGCTTTTCTAGGTCTCCACAGTATGCATCTTTTCCAGGAACAAAGTTGGATTCCATTCTGTAAACTTGGTAGATAGTTAACTTTTGTTTCACTCTATATAAAAAAACTCAGAAATAGTTAAAGCTTCATGATTAAATGCTGATAATTATATTTTAATTATCAGCAGTCTATCTGCCAAAAAAAGCAACAGATACAAAAAAAGGATAAAGTATTGAAATTGTGTTGCTTGCAAATCTCAGCTGTGATCTTTTCATTTGTGATAATCACATAACTCGATTCTAGTGCTTTTAAGTATGGAACTATGAAAAATGAAACTTTTTTATTTCTGCTTAACTAACAATCAATAACGTAGGATGAAAAAGGAATATCAAAAAATACATTCTCTTTTTTTGATCAAATGCAATCATGTTAAAGTTACAAGAGCTAACAAGTTTTCGAATAATGTACAAACTCACACATGCCAAATAGATGGTAAACTGAATGAATTTTGAAAATGATATTTTTGGAGAGAGTTAATTGCGAAAAACCAAAATTTATTAAAACATTTGTGCTCCATTGTATCCTTGCATTATTAAACTACGTCAATATTAATTGATCAACACCTTCATATTCCAGCCATTTGATTCCCTAAATAACCCTTCCTCACACTTGTTAATTGTTATTCCAATCCCAATTCTTCATTAACTAATAACTTAATATTATAGCTATATTGAAATAAATTATAGTGTATTTTTATTAGTTATAGAATGAAAAATATATGTATCCAAAATTAAGCTATTTTGCAGTTGTTGTAGTTCAGGACAATCATTAACAAGTGGTCACAGTTTGTGATGTAGCCGAATAATGTAATGTAATACGTCCCATTGGGTCGATGCAGTGGTTATATATTATTTTTAGATAAAAATCATAACAACCCTTTTTTCACCTAGGAAAGGAACCCCAATTCTATAAATAACTATGTATAACTGAGTTGACTAACAAGCTAATGTATGTATATATCAATGACAAAAAATGGTTAATGTAACGATCAACCACTATAAAGTCAATCACACCTAAATATATTATTAAATTATGATATAAGATAATTGACGAAATAATTAAATTCATATGTCCCATTGAAAAGATACAGATACAGCGGTTATCTATAAAACCAAGGAACCCCAAATCTATAGATAACTATGTATAATCATGTATTATTAATTAACTAACTAATGTGTACTAGATAATTTTTTTCATACATCAACTTTTGTAATTTAACTACTATGAAGTCAGGAAAACCTTTATATATTAATTATGATATATAACAAGTGATCAAGTGGTTTGATCAAATTAAAGTTGATTGACAAAATTAATGAAAGCAAGATCTCGAAGTTGAAGTTGCGAATGTTCCGAATGACAAAGTTTGTTAATTAATGATGCCGACAATGGTGTGGCATACCTAGTGTGCACCCTAGATTGCCAGCCGAATATGTGTTCGAAAATGATATTGCGGAAATGTTTGCGAAGTAGCCGAATAGCCGAAAAAGGAAACCATTTATGTATCACTCTGCCAACCGAATATGTTTGCGAAAATTAGCTGGTCGTTTAAAAAGTTGCCAAATGAGGTAGACATGTTAAATGTTGATGCGAAAATGACATTTTGAAGTAGCCAAATAGTGAATAGAAAATCATTTATGTACCACTGTATTCCTACAGCAGACGTATAGAATTTGTAGACTAAACTATATATATCCCAAACAATTATTATGATTAACTTAAACTAATAACTAAAGTTTATAATGTATTTCCAAGAACATGCACATGTATTTAAGACAGGTACATATATAATACATCTAATAATATTAATATGAATCTATAATTACAAGCTAAAGTATTAAATTGGCAAATCAATTAACAGCAACTTATTAATTAACAAACTAATGTATAGATAAATTACAGAAGTTGAGCACTTTGAAGTAAGGAAACCCTAAATATATTAAATTATAATATAACAAGTGATCAAATGGTTTGATCAAAAGTTGATTGACAAAATTACGGATGTACTGTAGTAAGATATCGAAGTTGCGAATGTTCCGAATGACAAATTTTGCGGATTAGCTGGTTGTTTAAGAAGTTGCCGAATATAGTAGACATGTTGAATGATGATGCAAAAACAAAATGGTGTTGGTGAACCTAGTGTGCACCCTAGATTACCAACCGAATATACCAGTTTTTGAAAATGACATTTTGAAGTGTTTTCAAAGTAGCCGAATAGCGAATAGGAAATCATTTATGTACCACTGTATTCCTACATTAGACATATAGAATTTGTAGACCAAGATCAAACCAAACTATATATATCCCAAATACGTATTATGATTAACTAAACTAATAACTAATAAAGTTAATAATGTATTTCCAAGAACATGCATATGTATTTAAAACAAGTACATATATAATACATCTACTAATATTAATATGAATCTATAATTACAAGCTAAAGTATTAAATAGGCAAATCAATTAACAGCAACTTATTAATTAACAAACTAATATATATTATACGTGCAAAAGTTGATGTATAAAAAAATCAACTTTGAAGTAGGGCAAACCTAAATATATTAATTATGATATAACATGATTGACAAAATTAATGATTTAACGGGCCAAGATTTCGAAGTTGCGAATGTTCCGAATACAAAGTTGTTTCAGTTGCCGAATGAAGATGATGCAAAAACAAAATGGTGTTGGTAAGCCTAGTGTGCACCCTAGATTACCAACCGAATATACCAGTCCTTGAAAATGACATTTTTGAAGAGTTTCCGAAGTAGCCGAATTGCGAATAGGAAATCATTTATATACCACTGTATTCCGACAGCACACATATAGAATTTGTAGATGAAGATTAAATGAAATTATATATATTTCAAATACCTATTTTGATTAACCTAAACTAATAACTAAAGTTAATAATGTATTTCCAAGAACATGCATATGTATTTAAAACAGTTACATATATATATAATCTACTAATATTAATATGAATCTATAATTACAAGCTAAGGTATTTAATTGCTGAATCAATTAACATCAACTAATTAATTAATAATTTAACATATATTATAAGTGCAAAAGTTGATGTATAAAAAATCAACTATGAAGTAAGGAACACCTAAATATATTAATTATGATATAACATGATTTACAAAATTGATGATAGCAAGATGTTGAAATTTCGAATGTTCCGAATTAAAAAGTATTCCCTTAACAAGTTGCCGAATTAAATAGGTATGTTAAATGATGATGCAAAAAATGGTTTTGGCATACCTAGTGTGCACCCTAGATTGCCAATATAATATATAATATGATATAATAAACAGTGAAAAGTTAAATATTCCCTCCATTGATTCCAGCTTTTTTTCCCCTGCAATAATCCCTCTCCCAGCAAGTAAGTATTCCACCCTCTATCCACCATTCCCTTTGCATACCATTGTCACCTTGGTCACCTTGGTATGGTCCCGTCCATGTCTTTTCTGCAAATCTGTCACCCTTAACTGTCAGTAAATAACCTTATCTGAAAAAAAGACTAAGTACAGTATTATTAAGGACGAAAAGTTAAATATTCCCGCCATTGATTCCACCTATATGTCCCTGAAATAATCCCTCTCACAGTAATTAGTATTCCACCCACAATTCACCATTCCCTTACTTGCATACTTCTGTCCACTTGATATTGTCCAGTAAGTATCCACCATGTCTTTTCTGCAAATCTGTTGACCCTTAACTGTCAGTAAATAATCTTATCTGAAAAAAAGACTAGGTACAGTATTATTAAGGACGAAAAGTTAAATATTCCCGCCATTGATTCCACCTATATGTCCCTGAAATAATCCCTCTCACAGTAATTAGTATTCCACCCACAATTCACCATTCCCTTACTTGCATACTTCTGTCCACTTGATATTGTCCAGTAAGTATCCACCATGTCTTTTCTGCAAATCTGTTGACCCTTAACTGTCAGTAAATAATCTTATCTGAAAAAAAGACTAGGTACAGTATTATTAAGGACGAAAAGTTAAATATTCCCGCCATTGATTCCACCTATATGTCCCTGAAATAATCCCTCTCACAGTAATTAGTATTCCACCCACAATTCACCATTCCCTTACTTGCATACTTCTGTCCACTTGATATTGTCCAGTAAGTATCCACCATGTCTTTTCTGCAAATCTGTTGACCCTTAACTGTCAGTAAATAATCTTATCTGAAAAAAAGACTTGGTACAATATTATCAACAGTGAAAAGTTAAACATTCCCTCCATTGATTCCACCTTTTTGCCCCTGAAGTAACACCCCTCTCAATAATTAGAATTCCACCCTATATCCACTATTCCCTTATTTGCATACCATTGTCACCTTGGTCACCTTGGTATGGTCCAGTCCATGTCTTTTCTGCAAATCTGTTGACCCTTATTTGTCAATCAATAAAATTATTTGGAAAAAAGACTTGGTACAATATTATCCTGAAATCCCTATACATAATTTTGGAATAAATCGCCCGTCCAAACAGAAAATCAGTGAATTATAAACATTCCAAGTTGGCCCTCCTTTCCCTTTCCTATACAATATGCCCCTCTAAATTAACCCATCTACCTCTAGTAGAGAATCCATCCCAAATTCACCATTTCCACTGGATCCAAGTAGAATGATCAAGTTGGTCTGCAACTAAAAGTTCAGAAAGGTGGGTAGCACTGTGACAAAGTAAACAGCAATATATGCTGATCACGTGATAAAGGTTATGTAATGATAATTAACATAATGAATTTAGATATAAATATATGTGTTCTGTAGAATGCAATGGAATGTCTACTGAATACTTATATTTAATTTTGTGTGTAAAACCGTACAATAACGAAAGAAACCGAAAGCAATTGTGTGTATAAACCGTGAAATAATGAAATGCCTGTAAACCGTGAAAGAATTTAATGTGTATGTAGTGTAAAACCGTGAAATAACGAAATGCCTACTGTAAACCGTGCTTTAATCTAATGTGTGTTTTATCTAGAATTTCTTGTGTGTATGTAGTGTACAACCGTGAAATTACGAAATGCCTACTGTAAACAGTGCTTTAATCTCATGTGTGTTTTATCTAGAACCGTGACAGTAAAGTACCGCAAAAGAATTTAATGTGTATGTAGTGTAAAACCGTGAAATAACGAAACGCTTACTGTAAACCGTGCTTTAATTTAGTGTGTGTTTTATCTAGAACCGTGACAGTAAAGTACCGGAAAAGAATTTAATGTGTGTGTAGTGTAAAACCGTGAAATTACGAAATGCCTACTGTAAACCGTGCTTAAATCTAATGTGTGTTTTATCTAGAACCGTGACAGTAAAGTACCGCAAAAGAATTTAATGTGTATATATGTAGTGTAAAACCGTGAAATAACGAAACGCTTACTGTAAACCGTGCTTTAATTTAGTGTGTGTTTTATCTAGAACTGTGACAGTAAAATACCGGAAAAGAATTTAATGTGTGTGTAGTGTAAAACCGTGAAATTACGAAATGTCTACTGTAAACCGTGCTTTAATCTAATGTGTGTTTTATCTAGAACCGTGACTGTAAAGTACCGCAAAATAATTTAATGTGTATGTAGTGTAAAACCGTGAAATAACGAAATGCCTACTGTAAACCGTGCTTTAATCTAATGTGTGTTTTATCTAGAATTTCGTGTGTGTATGTAGTGTACAACCGTGAAATAACGAAATAGATGTAAGCCGCGAAAAACTTATGTGTACCGATGATTAATATATAAAATGCCTGTAAACCGTGAAAAAAATTAACTTAGCAAGTGTGTGTGGAGTATAAACCGTGTTGTATGATGTAAGGATAGGGTTAGGTACTTATTTTAAGGTGTAAATGGCTGGTTCGGGAAGGGAGGGGTCTGGAGAGGGTAGGGTGGGCAGAAGGAAGAGATGAATAAGAGAAGAGAAGAAAGAGCAGCAGCAGCAATAGCAAGCAAGCAGCAGTAGCAAGCAAGCAGCAGTAGCAAGCAAGCAGCAGTAGCAAGCAAGCAGCAGTAGCAGCAAGCAGCAGTAGCAAGCAAGCAGCAGTAGCAAGCAGCAGCACGCAGCATCTAATCTATCTAAATCTATCTAATAACCTGATATCTACTGAGTACAATATATATTGGGATGAGGGTAAGGTGAACATGACGAATTATAGAAATTGGGTGGGAAAGGAAAAGTATATAAGGGATCCTTACAATAGTGCGATGGTGTATGATCGAAGTTGTGTTTTGACATTTAGAATACGGAATTTTAAACGTGACCAGACTGTAAACCGAGAAGGAAAGTGTATGTACATGTTAACCGTGAATAAGAATTAAATATAGATTCGTAAAATAGTAAATTGCCTGAAAACCGTATTATATTTTAATGTGTGTTAATTGTAGAAACTGCGAAATTAGGAAATCTCTGTAACCGAAATATTGTAATGCCTGTAAACAACGAAATAATTTAATATGTGTATAATGTACAACCGTGAAAATTATGCTGAAAAAAATAATGTCTGTATATAGGTAGGGTTGAGCCGCGAAAGTATAGAGTAGAACCGCAAAATAATGAAAAACCGTTGACGAATTTAATGTGTATGAACTATAGAAGCAAAATGTAATGTCTGTAAACCGCAAAATAATCCAATGTGTGTATCATGTAGAATCATAAATATTGAAATATCTGTTAACATTGAAAGAAATTTATGTGTATTATTATTATTATTATTATTATGTAGAACTGTGATGCCTTTAAAATATGGAAAATTCAATGTGTGTGTTAAGGAATGTGCCGCGAATTAACGAAGTGTGAAATGCTTGTGAACCGTGAAAGAAGCTATAAATATGTGTGCATCGTGTAAGCCGTGTGAAACAATGTAATAAATAAATAATGTTCTAGGTAAATAATATAAAAGATTAATAATGAAATAAACGAATAATGTACAATGAAGAAAGAGAGAAAGAAAAAAGCAAGCAGGAAAGAAGAAGTAAATAATAAATGTAAATAAATAAATTTAAATAAATAGAAATAAATAAATGTAAATAAATAAATGTAAATAAATAAAAATAAATAAATAAATGTAAATAAATAAATGTAAATAAATAAATGTAAATAAATAAATGTAAATAAATAAATATAAATAAATAAATGTAAATAAATACATAGAAATGAATAAGTATAAAAAATAAAGAAAGAAAGTAAAGTAAATAAATGAAAATAAATAAATAAAAATGAATAAATAAATGAAATAAATAAAAAATAAATAAAATAAAAGAATAAATGAAATAAAAACTAAATGAAGGAAATAAAAGATAAATAAAAAATGAAATAAATAAAAAATAAATAAAATAAAAGAATAAATGAAATAAAAACTAAATGAAGTAAATAAAAAATAAATAAGATAAATAAAAATAAATAAATAAATGAAGCAAATAAAAAAGAAAAAAAGAAAGAAACGGAAAGAAAGAAAGCTAAGAAAAAAAGAAAGAAAGAAACAGATAAATTAGAGTACTTAACTTATCTGCTGTGCACCACCATGTGTCTGGTTAGACCAGACTTGGACTTGCAGATGCGGCCACAAACATTACATTCGTGGTTTCTGGAGTGAGCCCTCATGTGAGACATATACCCTGCTTTGGAGGCAAGTACACGACCACACTTTGGACATTTCCATGCTGGCAATTCAGGTTCATCTTGGGCAACGTCCTGGTGACTATCCGCGGCGTGAGCGTGCTGGAGACCCTTCATCGACACCTGTACCATAGCCTCATCCGTTCTCAAGGTCTTTCCCCAAGTAACAGACAAAGCACGATACGCCATCCTCAACAATACCATCGTGTCCCGGGCGGTTACCGACACCGCAACACAGAAACACCTCAACAACACCATCGCGACCCGAGCGGTTACGGACACCGCAACACAGAAACACCTCGCCAATCTTACGATGATTCTGACAATCAAACGACCAACAACAAACAACAACCAAACACCAAATACAGCCAATCGAATAAGCCACACCAATGCTTGAAAGGTAACTCTCACAGCACCACCCACAAAACGGACAATTGGCACCAGTCCAACCACAAGAGAAGTCATCGTTGCCATCGTCATCAGCAAGGCCATCATGGCGGCACTGTAAAAAATACAAATAAATTAATAAACAATATTAATTTTCATCAATTAATTTACGGGTACACGGGACAAAAACGACTGTACCTCTGAAATGGGCAAATACCACGTAGTGTTGGAGTTGTTTGCGAAATAAAGCATATATTTTCTGAATGCTGACCTAGCATTTTCTCATACATTACTAATAGCAACAACAATATTTCTAAAATACGCCATATTTTCATTTTAAAATGTTTGTTCTCCAATCCAATGGCTTAAACAGATCAAATTGTTTCTTGTTTTTTTTTAAGCAGAAGACAGGATAGTTATCTAAAAATGTGTGTCCATTTTTCAATTTGTTTTTAAGATATTAATATATCAATGGTTTGCTTTAAAAACGCACCAACAGAGATTGTTTCGTATAAATCAAAATGATATTTCCTAGATTTAGGAAAATGTATGCTTTGTTGGAGAAATAATTTATATTAGCGCTTTAGTTAGGACCGTTATAAAATCTTTCTGTTTTTGTTCCTTGTATCCTTAAGGAAGGTTTCATGACTTATTTACTAATTTGTGCGCATCTTTGGTATTATTCAAAAAGATGAAACAAAACATGAAACGGAGCCTCGACACGAAGCATAATTAAACTGCGAATTTCAGCGATTTACGAATTTGGAGCTGCAATAACAAGTTCAAACTTAGTGTTAAACTGCAGTGCGTTTATAAAAGTTTGTTCTGAACTCAAGCTTTAGTTTGTGCAGCAATTTGTGTGATTGACAACTTGAGTTGTTACAAATCTGACGAGTTTACAAGCGTTCATTTTGGCGGGAAAGATTCAAATGAAATTTGTACAGTAATTGTTTTGAAAATAATAATGTACTTTTTAAAGTCTCAAGATTATCTAAATTCTAAACAACGGAAGTGCTTACCTGAAAAGGGTAGGTTGAAGGAGAAAACTGGAGCTTTCCATAGTAAATTCCGTTATCAATCGCTTTATTCGTTTCTAAATCGCTTTGGTTGTCTCGTAAAGTGAGAAGTACTATGATAAATTTATGCAGGATGCTTGTTTTATAGTAGGTCCCAAGGGTAAAAATCGTGCGTGCGAGCCAATCAAATTACGTTGCGCCATATTTGGACAACATATAATGGCCGCATAGTGCCAATACTAACTGTTGTGCACCAATCGTCACTGTTTAGTAGTAAATAGCACTAATTAAACAAACGAAAACAATAGAATTAGCATAAAATAGCGCTATTTTGTGGTATTTATGTTGCATACTTTTAGTGCGTGCACTCTAATAAAACAAAAAACTATAGAATTAGGGAAATCTAATCCAATCACAAAGCGAGCTACAACACTCAAATGGCTTCTCGTACAATCTTGGTGAAAGAAAATGACCGAAGACAGGGGTGCCGAGATTTGTTGCTCTCAATACAACTGTTGAACACTTCATACGAGAACAAGAAAACAAAAATACGTCAAGCAAAACGAAACGAGACGTCGCTCTTATGGATATATTTTAACTTATTTAATATTTATTAATATGTGTTAGTAGATATTATAAATTATCAATATGTATATACATTTACTATATTTATAACCCAGTGATCTGCCTCTGAATAGTTTACACTAATTGCAGATCACTGGTTTAAAACAAATGTAAATTGAAATTGAAATAAACATGATGATGATGATGATGACTTTCACAAAGCGATGTTAGAGAGATGAAAAAAATAGAACCAAAGCTAGCTTGACGAATGTGTCAAACTTTCCTCTCCAAGTACGCAAACAATCATCTGTGTGAGCTGCTGAAATTGTGAATTAAATATTTAGAATAATTTCAAATCTCGTTACATATAACAAATTGTAGCATGGAAAGTGCTTTGTAGGGGATTTTATTCACTTGGTGTTTGTATCATAAACTCGCTCGTAGCTCTCTCGTTTGTTTTGTGATAAAAACAATTTGTGAATAAAATCCTGTACGTCGCACTTTCCATGAAATAACCTCTGTATGCTGTACATGGTGTATATGGTATATACACAGTGTTGTACCCATACATGTATACACTGTAAAGGATGTATGTGATATATATACAATATTATTTAGTATACTCGTCCCGGGGGGAGAAGGGACTCCGGGGATACCATCGGGGATGCTCGTCGGAAGTTTTCAAAAATATACCTAAAATATACCAGACATTTTTCAAAAGGGCGTGGCTTCATAAATGTTTCATCTCTAAACGCAAATTCACTCAAAGCAGAATATTACCAGCTTAAGTTTGTTTCTGGTGCTATCGTTGTTGTTGCTTAGCCTGGTCCCTAAGTTCATGTATACCTTTACCAAATATTAGCTTTATAAAATTTTGGCATTTGTCTCATCTTTTTATTGATAATTTTCAATATGCTTTTTTTCTTTTTTGGTAAAAGAAACCGATAAAAAGTAAAAAAAAAGTATCATATAGAAACTAGAATAAAAAGAAAAAAAGTCTGACCTATCAACGGATCGAACCCGTGTACGCAAAAAAAATTAAATTTGAGTCTAGTCAGTTTACGATATTATCACATTTCCACTTACCTTGTTCACTTACCTTGTAATCCTGTATGTAGTAGTATGGTGCCAAATACCCAAATAGCTCTAATCAAAAGATCAGTGAGTGAGAGATTAACCGGCCACTAGACCATACATGGATAACCCCTTGAGCTACTCAGGCATTTGACAAATTATATAATCGAAAAACTTTTAGTCTTTCATCAGTTCATAGTATGCTGATCACGTGGGTATCAATTCTCTTGGGTACCGGGTAACCAATCAAATTAAAGATTGTTCTACAACCGGTTTGAGAGGGGTAGCCTGAATAATGGCCGTGATTATCCGCATAGTTGACTTCCTGGAATTGTAAGAACATAAAAACAATATCCCGTAGGTTTGTTCAGGAAAATAACAGACAGGCGAACAGTAAAAGTATATAAGTATACTGATACTTAAAGTGAAATTTAAATTAATCTTTCCTACATTTCTTCTCACGGTACAAGATCACGTCGTTAGTCCGTGTAGAGTGCATGCCACATAAGCGTGAAACAATTCCTAACTATTTAGCGCTTAATAGAGTGCATGCCATATAAGCGTGAAACA
Source organism: Diadumene lineata (assembly GCA_918843875.1). Lineage (NCBI taxonomy): Eukaryota > Metazoa > Cnidaria > Anthozoa > Actiniaria > Diadumenidae > Diadumene > Diadumene lineata. The sequence continues at coordinate 14,812,365 of OU974075.1, read as the reverse complement.
ATTTCTAACTATTTAGCGCTCACAAAAGATGTGCAATAAAACAAAACGTGCAACATTCCTTGTAACGTGTCTTTGAATTTCTTTGTGTCTTAGTTTATTCCTTGGCGCATTGTTAATTAGTTGATAACTATGTAGTTGATAACTAAATACTATTAAGCGCTAAATAGTTAGGAATTGCTTCACGCTTATATGGCATGCACTCTAGTATTTAGTTATCAACTACATAGTTATCAACTAACTAACAATGCGCCAAGGTATAAACTAAGACACAAAGAAATTCAAAGACACGTTACAAGGAATGTTGCACGTTTTGTTTTATTGCACATCTTTTGTTAGTTAGTTGATAACTATGTAGTTGATAACTAAATACTATTAAGCGCTAAATAGTTAGGAATTGTTTCACGCTCATATGGCATGCACTCTAGTATGCTTGGTAACACATTGGGCTAGATAACAAAAGATGTGAGCTCGATTCCCGTAAAATGTGACTTTTTCTTAAGAAACGGATAATCAAAAATAAAATCAAGTAAAAACAGGTACTGATACAAATGTGTGATACCTGGTTCGAAAACATGGATAAAGGTAATTTGACAGGAGTAGTATTCCTCGATATTCAAAAAGCATTTGACTCAGTTAACCATAAAATTCTTCTAAACAAACTCACATTCTATGCATAGAGGCTCATGAAAACTCTTGGTTTAGGTCTTACTTATCAAATCGTTACCAGAAATGTCTTGTAAATGGCTTTTTATCGTCCTCTAAACAAATTGTTTGTGGAGTCCCTCAGGGATCTATCCGTGGACCTTTACTTTTTTTTACTATACATAAATGACCTGCCAAACTGCCTAAATCACACTACACCCTGTCTCTATGCCGATGATACTCAAATATATGCATCCTCCCAGAATTCAAAAGAACTAATTAATCTTATTAACAGCGATCTAGAGAAAATAAAAGATTGGCTCGCTGTTAATAAACTTAAAGCTCATCCCTCAAAAGTAAAAGCCATGTTCATTGGAACGTCACAAAATTTAAAAAACAGACTTGATACGACAAACAAAATTGTCTTTGATGATAAGATAGTCACCTTAGTTGAATCTCAAAAATGTCTAGGTGTAACTATTGGCAAAACACTTGATTTCAAATATCATGTAGATGAAACAGCTAAAACGATCTGCAGTGGGATTGGAGCTTTAAAAAGAATAAGGCCTTTTATTCCATCCTACTCACTTAAAGCTCTGTATACATCCTTAATTCAACCCTATTTCGATTATTGTTCCCCACTGTGGGACACCTCAAATAAATTACAACTTGATAAGTTACAAAGGCTTCAGAATCGTGCAGCACGAATTATAACAAAAGGTTTACGAATTTCTATTAAAAAGAAGCATAATTATTTGCTTGAAAATAATATTGAATTATTTAAAGCATATAGAAATAAATTAACCTCTCTTATTCGGCAAAGCAAAAAAAATTATTACCTTAATTACTTTGAGCATAATATTAACAAAATAAAGATGATTTGGAAAGGAATTAATGACATTATCTCCCGAAAAAAAAACAATAAGTCTATTAAATGCCTTAAAAACAGCTCAAATCGTTTAACTTTTGATTCAAATGAAATGAGTAATATCATGAATAAACACTTTGCCGAAATTGGTCCTAAGCTATCAAATAGTATCCCACCAGCAAACAAATCAGTACTGGACTACCTTGGGCAGCCTACTAAAAATACTTTTTCTTTGATACCCATAATTTCCAAAGAAATAGAGGACGAGATTAACACTTTGTCATTAAATAAGGCTACAGGCTTGTATTCCTGCCCAGTGAATCTTTTAAAACTAGGTAGTAGCTTATTAAGCGAACCACTATCCATTATTTTCAATAAATCAATTGAAACAGGGACATATCCAGAAAAATTAAAAATTGCTAAAATAATACCTATCCATAAAACAGGCGATGAAAGTGACCCTGATAATTATCGTCCGATCTCTTTATTATCAATATTTAATCGACTCTTTGAAAAGGTAATGTATAACAGATTTATAAGCTTTATCAACAAATATGACTTGTTACATAATTCACAATACGGTTTTCGTGCGAATCATAATACTCAGCATGCGATAATTGATATCATTAATAAAGTACATGAAAATATGGATCAAGGCAAATTTACATGTGGAATCTTTATTGACTTAAAAAAAGCTTTTGACACGGTAAATCATGACATTCTTTTGACTAAATTACACCATTTCGGATTTCGGGGCCTTGTTCATGATTGGCTGAAATCTTATCTCTCTAATAGACGACATACAGTGTGTATCAATGGTTCAATTTCAAATTATCAGATATCACATTGCAATGTACCACAAGGTTCAGTATTGGGACCACTATTGCTTCTTATTTATATTAATGACATCAGTAACTGCAGCAAGGTCTTTTCCTTCCACTTATTCGCGGATGATACCAGTATACTTTACGAGAACAAAAATTTGAATAAATTACAGGACACAGTGAATACTGAACTCCTTAAACTAAACGATTGGCTACGATCAAACCGTCTATCACTAAATGTTAAAAAGACTAACTATGCCATATTTCGACCTAGACAAAAAATGTTAACGTTAGATCCATCTATCCTTATTCCAGACAACCTGAATAAACACAAAGAAATTGAATGTAAAAACTTTATCAAATATCTCGGAGTTTTCATAGACTCTCATTTATCTTGGAAAACGCATATCGACTACATTGCACAAAAAGTAAGCAGATCAATTGGCATTATTGCCAAACTGAGACACTATATTCCACGCAAAGCCTTATTCAACATATATAAGTCATTAATAGAGCCACATTTGCTCTATGGGATCTGCTCCTGGGGAAATAGTGCTAAAACACACCTCAATCGATTACTTGTATTACAAAAGCGAGCCCTTCGACTTATCAATTTCTCAAATTCTAGAGATCACGCTGTTCCAATTTTTATTCAAGCAAATTGCCTTCCTTTAAATTTTCTTTATTTTGAACGAATGTCCATAATGATGCATGATATTCATAATAACATTACCCCCAGAAATCTAAATAATATCTTTAAATCAACTGTAAACGTCCATCAATATAAAACTAGATCAACAACGAATAAATGCTTTTATATAGAAGGTGTACGAACCGAATTAATGAGAAGCTCTTTTAAATCAACTGGTCCTAAAATCTGGAATAGCATCCCATTAGCACTAAAAAATATGAAAAAAATTCAATTCAAAACTAACATCAGAAACCATCTTCTTCAGCTCCTTGAAAAATCAGACAATTATTTAGATCTTGAACAAATCTTGATCTCCTTCAAAAAATTGGAATTTCATTAATCTTCTATTGACTCGATTCAATGAACACCTCTGTTTTTTTTGTTTTTGTTATAAACGTTTTTGCTATTAATTTGCTACCTTATTTATATAGCTCATAATAAGTGAAAATTTAATAATTATTATATATAGTGTTGTTAGTAATGTTATGTAACTGTATCATAATTAAGTTTTGCTACCGCCTCGATTAGTTTTGAGAACTAGCTGCGGATAGCAAAAGTTCGAGATTTGTAAATATTGTTTATTTAAATAAAATTTGTTGTTGTTGTTGTATTATTACTGGTGCACACTATGACAAAAGGTCAGCTGATCTTCTGAGGTCCTTGAAACTAGACCCATTGCATACCAGATATGCTAAAACAAAATGTATATTGATATATAAGATTTTAACCTACGGTACCTCCTAACCAAATTATGTGATACAGATATTAAATACAATTTGAGGAAATCCGAAGTCGATCTTAAACTTCCTAGACCCAATAAAAGTTTATTCAAGCGTAGCTTCTCATTCAGTGGTGCAATGCTCTGGAACAGCCTTTCCTTTGACACCAAATGCTCAACTACAACCAATGAGTTCAAACGGAAGCTAACCTCAGTGCCATCTCTGGGGACATGCTGATCTTTACGAACAATTCTTTTATTTATATATAAATGTTTTAATTAATGATATACATTAACTTAACCATATCTTTTATACACCCCCGCTGGAAATCAGCAGTCTTTTGTACATGTTGTGACGGGCTAGTGTATTCAAATAAAGTTTATGTATGTATGTATGTATGTATGTATGTGTGTATGTATGTATGTATGTATGTATGTATGTATGTATGTATGTACTTTCAATGAATCTGCAAATGCGCAAAATAATAACTATGTTTTGACATCATGTCGAGCTAATTTTACGTAAACTTTAGCCAATTTGTATATTGACGTTAATAACTACAAATGCCAGAATTCTTTTGTGGTGTAATTGGCACAACGTGTTCTGTTAATCTCCAAAGGGATTAAGAATTTGAATATGAAAGAAAATTCGCAGGGAATGCTGGTAGTTAAATGACGCCATATGCAAATTGCCTTCACTTTGACGTCATATCACGCGCATTTTGCGTAAACAAAAGCCTTCATTTCGACGTCTTATCACGCGCATTTTGCGTAAACAATAGCCTTCATTTTGACGTCATTTCACGCGCATTTTGCGTAAACAATAACTTTTATTTCGGTCACATTAAATGCATTTTTCGTAAGCAATAGCCTTTATTTTGACGTCATATTACGTGCATTTTGCGTTACTAATAGCCTTCATTTTGACGTGGCGTAATGCCTATTATTTGCGTACGCGTAAACAATTTCCTTCATTTTGACGTCATGTAATGCGTATTATTTGCGTAAACAATTGCCTTCATTTTGACGTCATTTCACGCGGATTTTGCGCAAATAAAAGCCTTCATTTTGACGTCATGCAATGCGTATTATTTGCGTAAACAAAAGCCTTCATTTCGACGTCATATCACGCGCATTTTGCGTAAACAATAGCCTTCATTTTGACGTCATTTCACGCGCATTTTGCGTAAACAATAGCCTTCATTTTGACGTCATTTCACGCGCATTTTGCGTAAACAATAACTTTCATTTCGGTCACAGTAAATGCATTTATCGTAAGCAATAGCCTTTATTTTGACGTCATATTACGTGCATTTTGCGTTACTAATAGCCTTCATTTTGACGTGGCGTAATGCCTATTATTTGCGTACGCGTAAACAATTTCCTTCATTTTGACGTCATGTAATGCGTATTATTTGCGTAAACAATTGCCTTCATTTTGACGTCATTTCACGCGGATTTTGCGCAAATAAAAGCCTTCATTTTGACGTCATGCAATGCGTATTATTTGCGTAAACAAAAGCCTTCATTTCGACGTCATATCACGCGCATTTTGCGTAAACAATAGCCTTCATTTTGACGTCATTTCACGCGGATTTTGCGCAAATAAAAGCCTTCATTTTGACGTCATATCACGCACATTTTGCGTAAACAATTACCTTCATTTTGACGTCATGTAATGCGTATTATTTGCGTAAACAATAGCCTTAACTTTGACGTCATATCACGTGCATTTTGCGTAAACAATAGCTATCATTTTGGTTAAGTCCACACTAACCCAGATTTGAAAACGCATGCAACTTCATTTATCCGGTTAGGTCTTCATCCACACTAAAACGCATGAATCCGAAACAATTTTATGCTAATTCTATTGTTTACCGAACGATTTTTGTCAAGGTATCGGGACAAAAGTTACGTTCTCAAATTTATCCGGCATTGACGTTATATCACGTGCGTTTTTGCATAATAGCTTTTGCGTAGCACGTATTTTGCGCAGGCAAAAGTTTTCAGTTTGACGCTATTTCACGCATTTGGCATTAACCATTGCCTTAGTTTGATTTTGACATCATTATATTCTTTCCGACTATATGTAAGCATATATAAGTTCAACCACTTGAGCCCATGATAAAAAAATTAATCTTTGTTGTTTATTTGTTTATAATATTTTACAATGTATAATTTCAATTTTATATTTGATGATTGATGTTATCCAGTACAAGTTGCCCCAGTTCTCCTCGTCTGAACCTTGACAATAGGTGAATGGCTGCCTGTTGGTAATTGGGAATACCTCCTATATGACATTGGACAATGGACATATGTCAGTAATGCAAGATATGCAACCTTCCTTTCTGCTTCCTTAGACCAGTTTCAAGTTCTTCGTTACTCAGGATAATTGTAGGTGAATTAACAAAAGAGTCAAGACAAAACCATTGGTATTTATATTGTCTTTGGATTGGTGCATTGCCATGGGATGTACCTTGTACAAAATAATACATAACATAAAACTACCTGTACATTAATAATATAAGTGTTATGATGATAACAATTTTGTTCTTATTTTGGTTTCGCAGTTCACTGTTTGTCATTAACCAAGTATGGAAATTCCTAGTAATCAAGAGAGCAGCTATCAGAAGGTATACCAAAGCCGCCTGTTAAATAATTAAAGTTGTTGTAATATTATCATTGATTATTATTGATTATACATGATACTTAGCCGGATACTATGTGTGTGATTTGATTATTCAAGCTGCCACCTACACTAACATTTAAAGTGAGTTGGGACATTTGTTGTTTGTAACATTTTTGAGATCCGTCCTCCTTTCCTGTTACTATGGTCATTTGATCAGTTTACTATTTGACGCACACTCGAAAATCAATTGTCGCCCCTTTTATAATTAAACGCTAGCGACGCCACCACATGAAAAAAAAAAAAAATAATAATAATAAGAGCCGGCTTTCGCCAACGCAAGTACAAGCACAAGGATCAGAATGTTTCCATCTTTGTGCTTGCGTTGGCGAAGGTTCTTAACATTTTTTTTGTTTTTGTTTGTGCTTGCGCTTTCGTCGCTAGTCAAAACCAGGCTATAGACGCGCCCATAAACGGTCTGCCTGAACATACACTTTTTTAGCATCAGAGATAATCTGAACAGAATATATTCTTGGTTAATCAGGGTTAACATGTTAACATCCAATGAATTTCTCTTTGTTGTCATTTGATGAACGCCCCATTTTGTTTACGGAAATAGACGGATGGGGCGTCTAGTTAAACGTTTACGCGGTACTGAATCACGCCCTATCATCCTGATCATCCTTTTCGTCTATTTTAGAAAAAAAGACAATGAGTCACTTAACTTCACCATCTTTATTGGAGTTTTTTAGTATATTGTATATATATTTCTTTAGCCCCATAATTTCAAATTTCACAAGTAATTCCTTTTTGCGCAATTATTTGCATTTTTCATGATAACATTTTCGCTCTGTTTCATAAAAATAAATATAGTCTGTATTATTATTTAGTGGTCCCCCATTTTATCCCATTTTGAATGTAATCTAACCGTTTGAAACGGAGTTTTTAAAACATAGTCAAATATATTAAACAGAATCGTACAATTTCAATCAAATAGGCGATCTAATAAAAGTATACATTTTTTGCTTTTTCCCCGTTTTGCATTAATTTAAAGCTAGAGTAATTCCCAAATTAAAAGCGTGACGTCATTAAAAATTAACGAAAACGAATTTCCCGCCAAATTAAAATTATGGGCATAATTTCCCGCTTAAAAGTCACGTGCCCTCAACTTTCCGCTAAAATATCATGTGGTAGTTATTTTCCGACACAAAGTTGCGAGAAAATCCTGTCGATTCTGACCGGAAAGTTGCAAGCACTTTGAGCACGGTCTTTGTCAAAGTAAAATATTAATTGATGTAAAATGGGGTCACATGACTTTTAAGAAAAAACTGCTAATTAAATATCGTTAATTATCAATGACGTCACACTTTTAATGAGGGAATTAATCAATAGTTAAGCCATTGAAAACATGTCGGTAAGAGCAAGAAAAAGGGTACCTTTTTGCACTTGTGTCTTCAATTCGTGAAAGGTCGAAAAGGGTACCTTTTTATCTGAATGCAAGATTTGTTTGAAAATATCAAACTTAAAAAAGGGTAGGAAGTCTTATCAATTGTACTAGACAAATCACAGGCAGCCCAAGCAATCTACTTGTCTTCTTTTCAAAATGGCGGTTCATTGGAAGTACGCGAGTTCGAATCCCACGCTGGGAGACTTGAAAAAAAAAATTCTTTTCTTATCACTTAATTTTTAAACCATATTTGTCTTGCTATTTTTACTTTTTATTTTTCAATAAATGGATTTTTTTCATTCATGTTTTGTATTTTTTTCCCATCGTGGGATTCGAACTCGCGTACTTCCAATGAAACGCCATTTTGAAAAGAAGACAAGTAGATTGCTTGGGCTGCCTGTGGACAAATAAAAAGACTGAATTCCCTACCCTTTTATCAAATAAAAAGGTGCCTTTTTGGCTTATTTTGAGAAATCCAATAAAAAGGTATGAATATTGACGTTGTAAGAAAGGAAAAATCAACAAGGGACGTAGAATTAGTAGAATTTTAGAATTCTGATTTCAGAATTTAAAAAAAAGTAGAATTGCCACTTTATGTCACTGATTTACTTTACCTATGTTTACTATGTCTTAAACAGGGTAAAAGTCAACATGATTAATATTGACATATTGATATCTCTAGGAAATGATCTACATTTTACCGATTTGTCTTGTCTAATGAATAGGGTATGGATTTTTCGAGATTTTACCGTACCAGCGGAACCTCTCCGTCAGAAACTGGATCAAACACCCCCCCCCCCCCCCCAGGTGGTGGGTCCGACATGAAATTGTATTCTGTTTTAGTATTTAAATATCATAAAGTATACTCACTTGAAAAGTGGTTAGAAAAGTAATTTTAAAACAGTTTTAAATATGACACAAAATCAAAGTTAATAGGGGTTGTGTCCGTTTTATTTATTTTTTTTTGGGGGGGGGGGAGGGGGGACTCCCCTACATTTGCTATACTGACATGTGCTGCAGAATATAATACGGTTGTTAATAGGGTACACATTTTACGCAAAATTGTCTTGAATTGCTCCTATCAATTTCACGTTTACCTTGTCTTAACCATGATTAGATGATGATTGCTTTCAAAATTGAAGGGTCACTTTTTTCCTGAAAAACCATACCCTGTTACACAGCAGATCATAGTCATATAGTCGTAGTACCCCCATCCCCCGGGTCTTTTGGTCTCCATGTTATCTTAGAGTTTAGTATTTCATTGTCTTAGATTGGGAGAAGGCCAATCCTCCCTCCCCTTGTTGTCAATCCTCCTCACCCCTTTAGGCCACTACACAGGCTACCCAGTTAGGAGATGTATGGTGAGTCTTACTGGCCAGGGTAAAAAAATATTATCAACATTAGGAGAGAAATGACGATACAAGAAATGGAAGTGAGAGTAAGAGAAGCAAGAGATTAAGACTGTACATAGCCACAAAGATTTGAACCTCTTAAAAGTACCATTAGTACTGTAATGGATGTTTTTTTTATTTCTAGTAAGTGCAAACACATAATTAATATGTAACTGATATTAACAATAATTATTAATAAAAGTTATTTATTATTAATCTACAATCTGCTTACTTAAAGTCCCTTAAAAGATATCAATTACAGCACATTTTTTTTACAGAACAATGCTCAGTAACACGTGCGACTACAGATAATTTGTTTGCATACTTTTACATCTCTCTTCAACAAGCCAGCAATTGAGTAAACATATATGTGCTGATTAGCTGAAAGATAGACATATACTTTTAACCATCTCACAAAATCCAAATTTTAATTATGACATAAACATTATTTAGCTGATAAGTTTTCACCCTAACAATTAGCAAACTACAGACTCTATGGCTCAAATATAAGTGAATCCGGAATCAACCCAAAATTTCTAATCCACAATCCTCCCCTTGGTTTCCGGATTATAGATGCTTTGAAATTGGAATCTAGTCTATTGAATCTGTAACCTTAGAATCTGTGATCCAGTTAATCCAGTTTGTATCCAGATTTTAGGTTATGGAATATGACCCTTTAAAACCAGAATCAGCACTCTTGCTGCATTCTTCTACATGGGACAATTACTCTACGTTTTCAATAAGATGAAATATCAATCAGCTCTCTAGGTCAATACAGTCATTGAATTATTGTAACTAAACAAAAGAAAAAAAGAAACAAAAACAATTTACAAACAAACAAAAAAATCAAAAAAAATCAGAATACTTGTCATTATTACAGATACTTTCACATGGTAATTTATATTTTCCATTGAATATTTCGCTTGAATAAGGAACAGAAAGAAATCCCAAGAAAGCTACAGATAATGAAACAGGTCATTGAGGTCATTTAATGACATTCAATTATCGAATTTGATTACTTGAAATATAATACCCTCTTGTCTAAGGGCCAGCTTGCAAGCTAATGTCTTGGTTCAGTGAACCAATAGTTACAAACTTTAGTGTCATTATTAATGTACCTAAATTCAACAAGCCTAGGGTTAGGAGACTATGAACTGCCAGCAAAACAATGACTTTCCTGTCCATATCTCCTACCAGCTTACCAGGCAATGTTAGAATTGACACTGATAATTTTGACATCATTTGACATGTAATTGAAGCAACAGCCAATGGATTCCCACACAAAGTTTATCCAGCCAGTATTTTCAAACCATAGTGGGAAATCACACTGAGTCATTAGACAGACGTGTGCAAGCAATGACCATTGGACTGGAACACAATGTTATGTGTGTAAATACTGTTAAAACATTATAGTATGGGGAATCACACTGAGTCATTAGGTAGACATGTGCAAAAAATGACCATGCAGCAATGGACTGGCACACAAAACACTGAATCATGTGAAACAATGCAGACAATGAACAATCACTGAATGAGTCAACAAAAATGATGTTAAAACAGGCAATAATATTCAATACAACAGTTTGCCCTGCCATAACTAAATGATTAGCAATGATAAACAAGCATTTCATATTGCTTTTAAAATTCCCACAATCACACAGAATCTCTTCACCTATGTTCAGAATTAATCTTGAATATTTCATTTCAGCAACATCCTATGCAGTCTCAATGCATCATGGGTAAGGCTACATTTTTTGTTGTCACTCATGTGATGGCCAAATATGATGGTCACCAACTGAAGACTGTAAGCAATGACACATTGAACAAATGTAGGTATCACACCCACTGCATCACAAACCTAACACTGAAGAATTTATTAATCTGCCTGATCAAGTGATTTAAAAATTTAGATCATCTCAATTATTACTCTGCATGGGATGTATGTATACAAGATGCATCTCATTTGAACTAGGTCTGAATAATGACCTCGCAGCTTAAGAACGTTTAGGCAATAAAACCTTTCAGGTCTGGAGCCTTCTAAATTGTCAACACTTCATAAAGCAACATTCTTGAGCTACCTTGTACTATATGCACATCAATGCAACAACTTGAGAGCATGTCAAAATGAAACACCTCAAAATGGAGCACCTCTCGTGTTAAATTTCAACACTGTTGCAAACTATCCACACCATTAACATCTCTGTAACATCTTAAGGAATATATCGACATGAAGCACCTTGCACTTCAGTGTCTCACTCAAGTTGTCATGACAACATTAACACAGCCAGTACTACAGTTAGTGTATTGAACTGGAAAATCACAACTCCTGGTTGAACTGGCTGTTAATGAAAGCCAAATATAGCTTACCCTATGGGAAGCGAAAATGATTGACTTTCAGTTGAAAATATTTACCTTGTTTTCAAACACTTTAGTGTCCTCCTTACTGTTATAAACCTTTAAAATAGTATCTGATCTGAAAATGCAGTGGGACACAGAATGGCTGTAATATAAACATCATTAGAAAATATCCTGCAATGTGGTTGATTTTGGTTGATCTTCAGTTGAATTTATCTGACCTCAAGATTAGTTCTTGACACATTTTTTTCAAAGAAGATCATAGCCTTGGCAAATGTTAATACAACGGATACAATATCACATTAATCTTATCCAACTTGCACTAGAATAAAATGCAACTAAATCTAAATAGGAATTTGCTCAGACAAATTGAAGAACTTCAAGCTTTGCAAACATTGTTGCAAGACGTTCTTGTATGAGCAAATGTCAAAGAAACACTCCCCTAGTCTCTCAAGTGTGCAAATTACACATCTTGCATGATGAGATTTGTTGGAACAACAAGAACCAAGCTAAGGAAATTACTATCAAAACATGCAGCTGACATATTATAGAGTTGATGTCTAGTAAATTCTAAAACAAATGCTAAAACCTCTTTATCAACACCAAAATGGTATCCTAAGGGTTTTTGTTCTATATAACACAAACCAGACTGATTTTCATACCTAAATAACTAAAGTTACTGCCTTAGTTTAGTCTTCTATATTTACCAGATGAGTTATGTAACCATCTCTGTAATCAGGTCAAACTATACCACATATCTTACTAATAATTAGCATTTTTAATTATTAATATTACTGACCACTATTTCTATAATTTAGACAACCTGCACCACATATCATCTACATAACTAAACAACCCTCATTCTTCTTAGCTTCTCCTCTAGTATATCTTGGATCTTCACGAGGTGTATTATCTCTTGAATGTGACATTTGCCTTGGAATTGCATGACCACTAGTAGACCTACTTGAATACTGCAAGCCAGGATGAGATAATGAAGGGTAAGATGGCATGGAAGTACTCCTAGAGTAGTGCTCTGATCTTGGTCTAGAAGCTTCTTGACTTTTAGAAGATCTTTTTGCTGCGTAATGAGCTATGGATGCCCCAACATCGATCACTTGATCAATGAGAGGATCCAAGTCTGTTTGATGTGATGAAGATGGTCTTGCATCAGGAGTTACTTGACCAATAGGATAAGAGCCTACAGAGTACTGATCATGATAAGGCACTGAAGAAGTTGTTGTCATGGAAGCACCTTGACCAATAGGATACTGAGGGTATGGATCAAGATTTGTTGCCATGGAAACACCTGTAACCATTGGGTCACTGTATCTATGACCAGTAGATCTGTTGCCTTGATCCACCACACTTTCACTACTGTACTCAATGACATACTCTGGATAGTACTGGTCATTGTCAGACACTACGAATACTTGAGGATTGTCCACATTATCAACACAGGAATCAAACTTGTCACTATGTGGATTACTGGGATTTTTTGGTGGAGGAAGAAGGTATTCTTTCTCACCTTTGGTATAAGAACCAACCAACACTTTAGCTATGAACACATAGCGAACACCATCTTCATCATCATGGCAGTAGCAATGACTGAATGAAGCATCTCTGGCAAAGTATGTCCCCTTGCCATAAATGTCACCCGTAACCTCACCAGACAAACGCCAATCAAAGTTGTTACGGCATATGGATCGTATGTTTTTGTGGGATGTGCCATGGAACAGTCTGCGTTCATCAACTTCTTTGGATCCCGATCTTCTAAGCATTTGTTCTTTTTTCCTTTTGAAAAAGAAAGGTACATTATGAGGTTATTATTCATAAAAAATATTTTCAAAAAGTACCAGTTTTCTATAACTTTGACTAGTAGCAACAAACTACGGTAGTAAACGACAAGATTGGTTTCTTCTTTTAAAGTACGTAGTTTGAAATGAAAACTGGAGCCTGCATGCATTAAATCTAAGGAATGTCCACAGAGTTTTCAATATAATTTCAATTCCTGGACAAATCAAGGGTTTCAAAGGACTACCCTTTTATTTTAATGTTTAATGTAATTTATTGTGAGCACCACAAAAATCTGATTTACAACCATGAAATAGTTTACTAGAGTAATACTGTGCTAAATAAATTGCATGGTATTGTTAGCGTATCATAGAGAATGGTGATCATGACCTATAGAATATTTTAAAAACATTTGTTTGTGTCAGTGTTGTTAAAGTCCCTACCTAAGAAGATACTAGAATATTCAACAAATATCGATAAAAAGGGTGATTAAAAAAGGGGCTCATTCTTTAAACTTCACAGACTGTTTATGTAATCAAGGGTCTCAGTGAAGAGTCCCCAAGGTCCAAATTTGAAAGACAGACAAGTAGACCTCTTGGGTCCATATGGATTCCCCTCAATTACTGCAAGACGCAGCTGAGTAGTGGTCCAGCCTGGGCCTGAATCCTGGTGTCCAACACAGATTTAACACATGAGTTGGTGTTAAACACATTATAAGCAGTAACAGCATACGTACCTTGAGTATTTTTCCCACATGAAGGGATTTTGAACTCTATCAATTGCATTTATTGTAACTTGACGATCTCCCATTGAGTTGACAAAAAGTGGTTTGATTTCCTTGTATTCTCTTGAGGTGGTGTTTAATCTCTTCAAGAGCAGTGTTTGATTTTCTGTCATCTTCTTCCAGTGGTTGGGCAATTGTGTCATGTTGGAGTCCTCAGGTAATTTGCAATTGCTGTTGAAAATAACATAAAAACAATGTTTAATTTAAAATGACATTATCACCAAGGGTGAACTTTCACGATGTGAAATCAATATTACACATTAAGTTTTTTTCTTCAAATAAATGGGTTTGGGAATATTTTGAAATATAAACTTTACTAACTGACAAATAGATGAGTTTATTTCCAATTGAGAAAACTGTAAAGATGTTTTAAAAAAGGTGTTATATCAAATGCATAGTCATTGTCAAACTTAAAATCAACTAAAGCCCATCATTTTGATCACAACTTCAAATAACACTCTAGTAAATTAACAAATGCACCTACATATAGAAATGGCTATTACCAGCGACAGTCTTTTGTGCAAGACATTAAGTGTAAGATTATCTAGTAAATCAACAAATGCACCTACATATAGAAATGGCTATTACCAGCGACAATCTTTTGTGCAATACACCATGTTAAGGTAGTTCGGGATCCACACTTCCCGCCGATAGAATTTTCTAAAACTTTTTCTGAATAAGGACTGACACATATAAAAAACAGAAATGAAATAAAAAATAGGGGTCACCGTGCTTTTTTTTGGAACTGTGGGGGTGGTAATAGGCCCATTTTTGCCCCATTTCAACTAAAAGAAGTAACATCAAATTTGTTAAAAATAATATTCTTGCGAACAAATTTGAAAGTTTCTCACAAATCTGCTATAAGAGTCTGACAATGTGCTCCCTTCGCTATAGTTCTCATGAATTTACTCGTTGGAAAAGACATCGACTGAGATATTTTATGGAGATTTAAATGAAGAGCTTTATTAATTTTTTGTACACTTTACCACAAAAAAGTCAAAATTACCATGTTTTAGTCTCGAAGACCATCTATTTTTTATTTCAAAATTTTAAAGCTGGGTTTATGCCAAATATAAAAATTCAAAAATAATTGGGTGTCACCGTACTAATTTTGGAGCTATAAGCAAAAAACGCGCGGAAAATAAGATGATTTCAATATTTTGGACGCGCGGGAATGGACACTAGTTGCTTTTGAGGCCAGTATGCAATGCTATGATATTATTTTTTAACAAAAAGTTCAAGAATGACCATATTTTGGCTCAAACAAAAAATTTCTTTTTAATCGCACGAGAAATTTTATTTGATTTCACATGCGCGAGCAGGATGCGCAGTAGCAAGGGTCCCAAACTACCTTAAGATGATACTCTTGGATGGTGTGAACAATCTAGTCTAAGTTAGTAATGTTCTATTATTATGCAGTATACCTAAGCTTACTGAACAGGGGCAGATTTAGGGGTGGGCCGAAAGGGCCGCGGCCCCTCCTTTATTGAATAAAAAATAATAATTTTAATTCAGTGGTCGATTGAACCATTTTAATTGTCCGGCTCCCTCTTTCTCAATATTTTGGATCCGCCCCTGCTGAATGCACACAAACAAACAACAAAAAATTTATTACCTTTTGAGTAATGAGAATTTCCCAAGACTAACAAACTGTGGTCTTCTTATCACATCTCTCTTGGTGTGATATTGAGGATCCATATTTTTCTGATACATATGGTCAGTATTGACATCATTGAAATACAGTCTGTATTGATGGTTATTAGTAGAGAAATCATAACGGCTTATGCCTTCTTGGTAGAATCCCTCTATTGTCTTGGACATCGATTGTGTAGAATCCTGAAAAATATATGTCAAAAATAATAATCATCATCATTACAATCATCATCATCATCATTACTGATAACAACAACCATCACCACCATCACAATATCGGGAGCACCACCATAATCACCATCACCACCTCTATCATTACCACCACTATCATTTCACCATCATCATCATTACAATCAGTACACACCACTACCATCACCACCACAATCATTACCTCCATCATTATCAGTAACACCATCATCATCATTACCATCATAATCATCAAGAATGTCATCATCACCACCACCACCATTGTCAGTAACATTCATATAACACTAACCATACATACATTTGTGGATTTATATTCTTCGTATTCTTCATGTTCATTTTGCCAGTACCAGAACCAATTTGTAGCCAAAGAACAGTCAGGGATAAGAACAGATGATAGGGTAGATAGCCTCCTTATTGGAATTTGAATACCTGCTTCATCAAGGGAGCCAATTTGCATAGCTTTCAAGTCTATGCTGTAGATGTACGAAACATTGTGCATATGAGAACTGAAAATTGAGATAAAGACAAATAAAAAAAATTGAAGATGACATAGCTGTAGCTACACTTGCGAAGGTTTTTCATCAGTTTTTTTAATCAGATCACAATAGCCCGACTGCAACCTTCAGGTAGCCCCTTTAAAGATAGAATTAAGTACATTAACCGATTAACAGGTTAGCTTCAGTTGGGAGAGCTTTGGCTGTTAAACGGAAGGCTGCGAGTTCAAACCCTCAACCGGACCATCACTCAGGGTCTTTAAATAATTGAGGAGAATGTTCTTTGATTTATAATTGTAAGGGTTTGCGTCTTCTCGGATAAGGATGATAAACTGGAGGTCCCGTCTCGACACACTACACATTAACCATTAACGGGGGGACGTAAAAGAACAACTGAGGACGCAGGTAGCGACCATCCTCGGTGATAGGCCTACACTAATACATACTAATTACTAATCAACCTCATGCTTGTAAATCCGGATTACATACAATAAATATTAAAGATTGTAAAGCGCATTGAGACATTAGGTGAAAATGCACTAAATAAGCACTATATTACATTACATTACATTACATTAACAAGACATAAATGAGGCATTAAAAATGTTGAAATTGTAGTCAAGATTCATACTTAAACAACTGTAAATAAATGACATTTTCTGTCTCTGGCATGTTGATTCAGAATGTTTCACAACATGTTGGACATTACAGTATGGTCTTCATAAGTTGTAGTGTACAGCATTTATTTATCAATATACTTACTACTCTGGCTTTGAGGACAGATCCAATTTCAAGGATAAAATAACATTAGTAGATGGGTCACTTATGTTATCTTCACAATAGAATTTCTCAACTTCTACATTCTTGTCTTTGTCTAGCATTCTCCAATGTTTGTTGCTTGATTTGTACACCCATTGGTAAGGAAGTGGACAGTGATGGTTTGGGCATTTAGCTCCTTGATCACATTTACCAACCAGGAATGCAAGACAAATGGGGATGTTTAAGTCAGCATTGATGGTATGGTCTGAAACAGATCATATTGTACAAGCTTACATGTAAGTGAAAAAAAGGAAAGTGAAAGAATTACAGTTAATAGTAAATAATTTAACTGTAGTTTTTTCTTTTTTTTCATTTAGTACACAGCTTGCACAATTAATTTATTTGTTGTATGGCAACCTGTATAGTTTCATGACTTTAGATTTTGTCTTTTCCCAACTGTTAATCAATCACAGGGGCATTATATTTAATATCAAAACAAACAATGTGAAAATGTCAGAGTAAGAGCAAGCTCTGCCTTATGAAGTTGAATGGTGGTTCAGAAAAGATCAATGTTTTGATTTTAAATGTGGTTAAAAAAACATGCATAATTAATGAGGGAGAGAACAATACAAAATCATAGCCATGACCAAGTTTTTAAATCAGCAAGAGATTTGTCCTGATTTGCATACAACTTTAACTGGAATTTTCTCCAAAAAGAATTAATATTTTTTGTTGTTTGTTGTTGAATATTTTAGCTAAATATGATTTAGGAAATGATTTAGGCAAATATAAAATATATTAGCAACTCATCTTTATGAGGTTTAAAGTGGCTCACCCGCGGATTGCCGTTTTAAATCCTCATAAAGATCAGCTGTTCATATTTTATATATTACATATTAGTTGATTGTTTGTCATTGTCATTTCATTTACTTTTATTCATAATCCATCAAATTTATCAAACCTACATTGTGTTGAATCAGTTGGAGAGGGCTTTTCCTCTGCAATTTCTTTCTTGGTATTCTTAACTCTAACTTCACTGGGTGCTTTACCAGTATCTGCAGCCTGGACTCTGCTATTTCTATTTTCTCTATCAACTTGAAGTAGAGTCTTGGCAAACATGAATGGCTTGATTTTAGGATCAAGATGGACCTTGAACCTTGCTAACAGGGCTCTTGTAATGCTGTTATGGGTGCTGAATGCATTTTCGTGTAACAGTCTACACTGTCCCTTGGGGCATCTTCTGTAGCCAAAATTCTTGCAGACATGAATTTTAGTACAACGTTTTCCTAGATGACATCGGTGATTGTTATAGTTCATACAGACTTGTAACGTGGAGGAGAGAATCTGTTATAACATTACAAATAAATAAATGAATGAATGGATGAATGAATAAATGAATGAATAAATGAACAAATGAATGAATGAATGGATGAATGAATGAATGAATGAATGAATGAATGAATGAATGAATGAATGAATGAATGAATGAATGAATGAATGAATGAAAGTAATAAACCTTTTAAAACTGTACTTGACAGCCCATGCATGTGAGACCCTTGCACAACCCATTTGTCATGTTAACAAACTTCTGGGTCATCAGAATTTACATTTTATTTTACCAGTAATTGAATAACATGACAAAAACATGTTCAGTGATATGTATATATGTATATGATATATATATATATATTAGTAGCACAATCTTTTTCAAAAGTGCATTGTATGGTCAAGTATAGATTAAATCATTGGTACAATATTAAGGGTGCTTTCTGTGCCCTCTACTTACCAATTCTCGTAATTGTTGGTTAGTAAACTCATTACCAGGAAAAAGCTTTGAAGCAATCTCTTTGTTGTGACCCTCTCTAAAAGTATGACTCTTCTTACAGGAACTTTTATAATTACTGCATCTTCCATTAGTGATGTATTCTTTGCAAATATGAAAATATGGACACCCATCTTTAGTGCAGTAACCTTTCTCATATCTGAAACACATTCTGGCTCTGAAGCATACAGCCTTTACTTCTTCAATATTCCCTCTTGAATCCTCAACTAGCAGGAACATTGCCTTACGTTTTCGAAACCACTGCTCTTTCTCTTTAAAGCTGGGATCCCAAAGATCTTCATTATTGGAAATGTCAGAAAATTTGGCTGTTCCATCATATCTAATTACTAGGCAATTAAATATGGCTTTATCAGCAGCATTAACGAGAGCATGGGGTCGAGGATTATCAGTATTGTTTAGCTCTTGAGTGAGGTCTGATGATTGAGAAAGGCTGTTATCATCAAGGCTGTAGAGCAAATCTTGTGAGAAAAGATCCCACATTGCTTCAGATTGAGTTTCAGTCATTTGACTAAGACCTGGATCACAGTCATCAAATTCAAGATCAATGAGCTTGTCTTCATTTATGGGATAATCATCATCGCCAAACTGAATCAAATCAACCTCTCCAGATTCTTCTTCACTATTGTCTTGGGTTTCAGGAACTTTGCTTTCTTGTTGGGGTGTCTGTTTCTTGTTGCGATTGCGTTGTCTTTTTTTGGGCTGTTTTGGATTCTTTGGCTGATTATCGTGATCTAAAAATGAAAATACAGACTTGCAATTAGTCATTTGAATACTGATATTCAGATAATTTTCAGACACACTTCGATACCATTTGAATCTGTTGAACATCCCTGGCCATTTTCAAATTTTTACAGTCACATTTGCCCAATCAACATAGTTTATATGTTAATAATAAAATAACTTTGAAAGGTTTTATAGGGTTATAGCTACAGGTGTTCAAGACTCTGTATACTATGAATAATAAATTAAAATCTACCTGATTCACTGGCCCCTGCTTCTTGTTCTTCTAGTAAGCTGCTGACACTGTCTTCTTTACCTGATCTCTCAAAACCTTTTCTTTGCTGTTTTGTCTTAGGCTTTGCACCCGAGTGACGTTGCATATTGCCACTTGCAGTTTCTGCAATGCTTGAGTCGGCAATATTATCTTTACTTCCAATCATATATTTTTGCTTTGGCATATAATCAACATTTACACTCGCATTTTTCTTTTTGTGTTCTCTTCGATTCTTTTGCATTTCACTTGTCTCATTCCTCTGAGTTGCAAAATTTGGAACTTGATTAAAGGGCAGGGATGGAAAGGGTTCTGAAAACTGTGAGGACCCTGGTGGGCCTGAGGTCACTTTCTGATCCATAAGTTTAGGGACAGACTTAGCACCCCTAGTTTTCCCTGGCTTTGGCATACCCATAACATTTTGGTCAACATTCATGACTGTTTTTTCTTCTTTCATAGCACGACTTTTTTTGCTATTTTTTGAAGTGTTTGGGATATTTTGGTGAATATTTAATGTCACATTTTCGTGGACTAATTGATGTTCTTGTGTCGTCTCTGTGTCCAAATTATTGAGATTCTGAACTTTTGCCTTGTGTCTTATCTTGCTGGGGTCTTTGGACTGTGGCTGCAGATCAATGGCTTTTGGAAATAGCACATGAGCAAGAACATATTTAGTGGGAACACCAAATTGCTTGAAAATGGCTTTATTGTTGTCGTTGTCAGCACTATGTGAAAGCTGAAATGGGCAGTTGTTTTCGTTCGTCTCGCAATTTCCCTTGACATGTCCCGGACACATGTGAATGAACCCACAGTACGGGTTTGAACAGCCTTGTGAACAAGCGTACCTCTCGCAAAGAAATGGTAGATTTTTCGCAAAAATCTTTCTTATTGACGCATTATTTTGCTTCTCTAGCATAAATCTTTCAGCTTTCTTTATATTTTGTTCGTCAAGAAAACTGTGTGAGCGTGGACAGTCTTGGTCTTTGCAATTTCCAGCCAAGAACTCACGACATATGTGCCACTGAAGACAATTCGCTCCATGTTTACAAGAGGATCTTTGCTCATAAATTGAACATAGCTTAATTCTCAGACAAACTTTAACGGTATTAGTTTCTTTAGACAGTAGAGTAAAACATGGTTTCTCAAGTTGTTGGTCGCCTTGAGGCAATTCTGAGAAACCTTGAAGCCATTTACAAATATCGATTTCGTTTAACTTCGCCAACGGGGATGGCTGTTTTGTCAGTTCTGAAAGCTCAACTTCTCCTCCTCGGCCTACGATATAGTTATATACTTTAAATGCCTTCAGAATTGAAGGATCTGGACCTGTTGTCGAGGTGTGAATTTGCCCAGACGAAGGACAAAACTCCATCTTCCTCGAAACTCAAAACAATCAAGAACGTTGGTGAAAGAGCGCTTATAGCAGGGTGAGCGCTCTTGGCCATCCCTCAAAAGGATATGACTTCGGAAGGCTTTCCGACGAACCGAATCCGAAGCCGACGAGTGTATTCCGATTCTTTCCGATCAATTGAATTCGGATAGGTCGATATTCAAGCATTCAAGACGTTCAAAATAATTTTAAACGGAGAACTATGCTGAATTCGAACACTTTGAAGGCAAAAAATTCACTAAATAAAACGTGTTTTCATGATTTGTAAGCTTTCTAAGTGAATATACAGGCCGTTTGACCGGATAATCTTATACTTTAGTAAACAGACAATTAGTTTTATCAGGTGCTGTCTTTACTGAACAACAACAGAATGATAATTGAACTGGTCTTAATAAAACAATAAAAAAACTAACTTCTTCTGAAAACCTCCTTCTCGTGGATGGCCAATCAATCGCACAAACAACCAAGGGCGCCTGGCCATCCCCCAAATGGTGCATCCTCAGCGGAGCGTATAATAAAAATAGTGTAAAAAAATTAAAACTCTCATTTTTTTAGTTTTTTAAAAAAGTTTCTGATTAATTATAATACAGTACAGTAATAACCAATTTAGAAACCCATTTCATCATTTATCCTGAATGGAAGTTCCTAGCTTTTGAAAACCTCCTTCTCGCGGATGGCCGATCAATCGCACAGACAACCAAGCGCGCCAGGCCATCCCTCAAAAGGTGCCGGAAGCTGCAAAAAAATAGTTTAAGGTCCAACACACAATATATATATACAGACGTTATGAGCCACTGCCAAGTATATAAATATATATCAAAAATGCCTTAGAAATTATGGGATGCAGAATTAATCTAATTTGCATAAGCGTTAAACTTTTTTTTTCTCACGATAAATTTGAAAAATTCACGAGCTTTTGTTGAAAAAATCTGAACTTAACTTTGGAGTTTTAGAAACAATATATAAAATTCGAATTCGTGTTTTATCGCCACTATAGACACACACCCGCGACTTCGACAATATAGACTGAATATGCATTGCCGTCAGCTGCGTTCCAGCAATAACTTACTTTTCTAAATTGTATTTAACATGAAAAGGATCAAAAGCACTTTTTTCCACCCATGACTTCAAATATCGTTTTATTGTGTACAAGTATATTTGTCACTTGCATTCTGACAGCCGCGGATATCCAGTCCCCCGGCATAACTTTATTTGTAAATTTTAATGCATTTGCAAATAGTATTTCATTTAGTGACACTCGATTACAGAAACTTAATGGTGTTCTTGAATAATCAAAACGTCATAATGTTCTTGAATGGAGGGGAGGGGAAGGTTGCGTTGCGTTTCATAGCTATATAGGGAGCGGTAGGGAGGGAGGCTCCGTCGTTTTGCGACTCGCAAACATCCTTCCCCGGCACTCCTTCCCCAATTCGTTTTTTAAAGAGCCAATTATATTGATAGTTAATTATATCAAGTACGTCACTGAGCCCAATTAAGCTTGAGATATTCCGTTTGAGAAATGCTATATCTTTTTTGGGCAGTGGTGGACAGTGGCTCATAGAAAAATATGTTGATGTTGTAAATAATAAAAAAGACAGGACAACTTTATTCTATATTCTTTTTATTATGTTTTTGTTGAGTGAATTATTTACACACGTGACTTGTATACATTGCGTGACCGAGTATGTGATATACGATAGTGTGTAGTTGAATGCTAGTTGTTTACAGTAATCACTAGTGAATGTAATAGTACAACTATATTAAAGGATATTCGTGGCAAAATTGATATCGTCAACGTGTATGTGAAAACGACCGATAACATTTTCTTTAGCAATTGTACATGCAAATCTCTAGACTTAAGCCAAGTTAAAAACATTATTTTCTAATTAGGCAGTAAAAAAAACGGTAGATTAAGAAAACTTACGAGCACACGCAATTGAACCAAAAAAAGGTTCGACGCCATCCCCGAGCCAAAAAAAAAACTTGTATAAAAGTCAAGCCAAAAAAGTATATATAGACAAGGTTGAAACCTCCACTCCCCCCTTTACTTTTCAAATGGTCCGTCCCTTACTTACTGATAAATGTTGCACACGAGTGTTTTTGATGTAACCGCTTTTAAGCGGTATTAAAATACTGCCATCTCGTTATATAAGACCACTTTAAATGTTTTTGTCCCCGCCTGCGGACGGATAAACCAACTTACCGGGTTTTCATTGTATCAACCATTAGTATTTATTTCTATACGGCCGACAGAGCTTAAAAAATTTTTTATGGAAAACCAAACGGGAAAGTGTTGAGGAATGCACCTTTTGAGGGATGGCCTGGCGCGCTTGGTTGTCTGTGCGATTGATCGGCCATCCGCGAGAAGGAGGTTTTCAAAAGCTAGGAACTTCCATTCAGGATAAATGATGAAATGGGTTTCTAAATTGGTTATTACTGTACTGTATTATAATTAATCAGAAACTTTTTTAAAAAACTAAAAAAATGAGAGTTTTAATTTTTTTACACTATTTTTATTATACGCTCCGCTGAGGATGCACCATTTGGGGGATGGCCAGGCGCCCTTGGTTGTTTGTGCGATTGATTGGCCATCCACGAGAAGGAGGTTTTCAGAAGAAGTTAGTTTTTTTATTGTTTTATTAAGACCAGTTCAATTATCATTCTGTTGTTGTTCAGTAAAGACAGCACCTGATAAAACTAATTGTCTGTTTACTAAAGTATAAGATTATCCGGTCAAACGGCCTGTATATTCACTTAGAAAGCTTACAAATCATGAAAACACGTTTTATTTAGTGAATTTTTTGCCTTCAAAGTGTTCGAATTCAGCATAGTTCTCCGTTTAAAATTATTTTGAACGTCTTGAATGCTTGAATATCGACCTATCCGAATTCAATTGATCGGAAAGAATCGGAATACACTCGTCGGCTTCGGATTCGGTTCGTCGGAAAGCCTTCCGAAGTCATATCCTTTTGAGGGATGGCCAAGAGCGCTCACCTTATAGCAGCAGGTACGGTCGCGGTTCCGGGAAATCATAATTAATGAGCAAGGGGAGGGGAGGGTCGTTTCAACATCTATGACACATGATAACAAAACAACACTTCTGAATCATTATTTGCTTATTCACTTATTTAGTACATCAAAGAGTACAATAATTCTACTTTTTTGGCAAAACAGTCTGTCCCTTAATTCTTAATTAATGGAGATTTCTCTGGTTTCTATTCAATATTTGACAGGGGGAGGGTCAGGAGATGTTCCAAGCAAGTAAATAACAATGCAATCTAGAAAGTAAATAACAAAATATATAGTAGATACCATCAACATCCATCAAATTAAGAAACTGCTATTTACAGAGGCGGATCCAGAAATTTTGAAAAGGGGGAAATGCCAGGGCTGTCAACCCCCGGCCGTTTGTGATCTTGAGATCGCCATGTCCGCCATTTTGTTTTCCCATTGGAATTTTCCGAAGCAAAAAAAAAAAAAAAAAAAAACGTTCTACGCATCTTTCTATTCATAATCTACAGATTCCAGCGTATATTTACCTTCTATAAAGAGGAAATCACGTTAAATAAACAGGAAAATCGATTTTTCGCATTTACCCGGGAGATTTGGCACTGAAATCTTGAGACCGGGAGATTTGTCCCAAAATCTGGAGACTCCCGGGTTATCCGGGAGAGTTGACAGCCCTGGAATGCACAAATCAAAAAATTACTGTTTATCAATCAAAAATCAAAAGAATTATCTACACAAAAATATCAAAGGGGGGCACAGGTCCTCTATGTAACCCCTTGGATCTGTCTCTGATTTACCCAGGGATGACTCAGATCCTTGAAAAGAGGGTTGGGGTTCATGACAGATCAATTTTGAAGATGCAAAAACTAGAGGAAACACAAGAAAACAATGAAATAAAAACAAACTACATAAAACACGGGCAGGTCCAGAGAGGGGTGCTGGGTGTGTGAACCCTTACCAACTACATAAAACAGGCAGGTCCAGAGAGGAGTGCTGGGTGTGTGAACCCTTACCAACTGAGCTCAACAATCAGAAACACATTTTTACTATTCAGTCCACAGTAAAGCCAAACATTAATATTTTCACTTAGCAAAATGAGCATCACAATCCCTTCACTCCTCCTCAATCTGCCCCTGTGTCGCTCTCCTCTACCCATCTACTTACTTTTCCCCCAAGGGTTAAGTGGTAGATATGGGTAAATGAGTAACTTATTGTGCTATTTGTTAAGTAAGCATCTACAAGCAAATAATGAGCAACTAATGAGTCAATAAAAAAATAAACAAAAAAGCACAAAAAAGTCTTTTGTTACGAACAATGTTTCTCTTATCTGTTTTATTCTGAAAAACTTAATGTTGAGTTTATTCCATAATGAATAGCCTATCTAAGTTTATTAACAATTGAAGGGTAGACTTCCACTATGGCCTAAATGACTACTGAAGCTATCCAATTGTCAAAATTCATTCAGTCCACTTAATTATGCTTCAACATTGCACCGAATCACAATGCTTTTGCTTTATCACAAAAATGGTATTTTTGTTTTGTTTTGTTGTTGTTTTTTTTCAGAAGAAAATACACTACTCCATATTATGAGAGTAAACTACAATCAAAGTGCATCACCTGACAAAATATCATGTGAAATGTCATCCATACATGGTGGAGGGGAGGTGATTTTTTGTTGTTGTTGTTTTTTAAATATGCATATACAACACACACTATGTACATAACTTTTATATGAAACATAAGTGGGTTATCTTCCGTATAATATAATTTAAGCTCACCAGTAAGGTCTCAATGTCTTTTGAAAACAACTCACCATAGTGACCTCACTTGTGCAGCATAAAATATATTACACACCCACAAAAGTGCATTGAAAATCTTAATGACTGTGCTAAGATTCACAACTTTTGTAAGTTAACTATAAATACATCTACATTTATTTTGGGCATATATCCATGTATTCTTTAATACATGATACCAAATAAAAAAGTCTGTCTGTCTGTGCTATAAAATCAAGAAAAGGATTTTTTAGATCAGCATCCTGTTCTCATTTCAAACTTATCTTAGTTGCATTATGTATTGCAAAAATTGTCAAATCCGTTCCCACCCCTTCCCCCTGTGGGGAGAATTAGAATTTTCCCTGCATGGAGGGGAGAGGGGGGGGGCAGAGGTAAACATGCTAATGGTGGACGCTCCTATACAACAAATGCTTGTTCTATCAATTAATATTAGTATTCAGCATACTTTCACACAATGTTTTTTTAAATATTAGGTGTATCTAACAAATAATCTTTGCATTCAGGTTATTCCACTCTTGCACAAGCTCTTTGAATTCCTGTAATGAATTAACAAAGCTGTCAATATAGATAGTTGCAAGGGATGGCTGTAGAAAGCTGAAGCTAAAATATCAAACACAAACAAAAAAAAGCAAAACAAGCAAACCAACAAACCAATGAGCAAACAAACAACCAAACAACTGGTAGACAAGCAGCTCCCAAACAAACACAAAACAGACAGACAAACCAATTAGCTACTACACAACCATGACAGGTACTTAGGCTAGCTAACTGAAAAATAGCATCTGGTTCCATCATTTGTTTCTGGTATAGAAACATGTTTGACAAATATCACTTCTGATAAATTTCAAAAAAATTTGGATGTAAAAGCTTGCAACTGAAATCAACATTTTACCGTTTCTTGCTCTGGAGAATAAGTTCCTTGTTTTGTCTTGAGCTTCATGATAAACTTCCCAAGATGATTTGCCAAAGACTTGGTTTCTGTTTGGCTTGCTCCAGTCAGGATCTTTTCACCTTGGTCGCGGTCTTTCTCAAGATTGTAGAAATGTCTTTGTATTAGATGAGTGATGAGTTTTCCTCTCTGAAAGAATAAACATTTAAAATAAAATAGAATAGCAATGGAAATATCTAAGGTGTGTGTTCATTGGCAGAATGAAAGGGAGTGTAATGTAGGCTCAGTTTAGTTCACATTGCAGGGGCCGCCGCGGAGAGATAGGGGCTGGGGGCTGCACCCCCCCCCCCCCCTCACTTTTTAGTGCTAAAGAATAGAAATACAAATAATCCAAATAATAATTAATATCCTCAAAAGCTATTTTTCTTCTTTTTAATAATATCATTTTTTTAACGTGAATGCATGGCGTGGATGTCTAATTGTTCTTTGTGACCTAGGAAAAAAAGTTATTATCATTTGGTTGTCAGCCCCCCCCCCCCCCCCCCCCAACTTTTCAACATACTCCACAGTCCCTGCATTGGATAGTCAAATATCACATGTATACCTTACGAGGAATGTTATTATTTACTCTTCTTTCTTCTGACACATCTCTCCAGCCCAAATCACAGCAAGAACTGCAGTAAGACTATAAGAAATAAACAAATGGCGTCTATAGGATGGCATGATTGACAGAGTGGTGAGAGTACAAGTGTGATCGCGGTTACCTGTGGGCATATCTTTCTGGTAAATAATAGGCGAAACAAGTGAATGATGTCTGTAACTGTAGGGAGGATGTTGAATGGAGGGGGAAGGACGCTGCCCTTGTCAATGAATTGCATCCACATGTGAGTCCTGGAAAACTTCCACTGAATGTCTGCGTCATCCTGTGAAATAAAGGCACTTAATAAATGCATTTGATGAAGGTTAAACTGAATGAAGTGGTAAATATAACGATAACTTGTACACCGTAGAATGATACAAGAAAACTGACGTTTCGGACGTTTGTCCTTCGTCGGAGTATTACTCTGACGAAGGACAAACGTCCAAAACGTCAGTTTTCTTGTATCATTCTACGGTGTACAAGTTATCGTTATATTTACAACTGTTTCTTTAGAAACACCGACGCAGTCCTTGCTAGTTTTTTGTACTAGTTTTTACCTCTGAATGAAGTGGTGAATGGAAGGGTGAATGAATGAACAAATGAATAATTGAAAGAGTGAATAACTAAATGAGGACTCACTGAGCAAGTGGATCAAAGAAAAGTTAAATTTGTCCGAAGGATAAATTAGGAACAAAGCATGAGATGAGCAAGTTAATGAATGATTTTCATTTAAATGTAATTCAGACTCTTCTTTTGGTTGAAAAGAAGGAGGATACAAACAGGTCCCCTCTCATTTCAGCTACATCCATGCTATGCACACTCCAATTCCCATGTTGATGTCTTGTTACAAAAAAATGGGAGGATGCAGAGGAAAACCCTTGTGGCATGTGAAAAAACAAACTCAGCTCATACAGTATATAACCCAAGTAAAAATCGAACCATAGGCACAGTAGTGAAAGGACAGTGCTCTAACTTACTACTAGGCCATCCATGCCATCCAATAAATTTAATGTTCATAAAATGATGAAGTAAGTAACCTGAAAAGTAAGAGTGTTTTTGAAAAACCATATTTACATTGGAGAGATTTACTCACTTCAATTGACTGAAACGAGTTGCTCATCATTGCTATCAACATGTTAATAGCGACCAGGATAATGGTGATGTTGAAAAAGGCAAACAGGACTTCACCAGTGTTCTGGGTGATTTTTGTGGGAAATGAACTGGAAGTTTTAAACGTGTCGAGTTCTGTCTTGTCAAACACTGCCCAGAATGTCAAACGCATGCTTCCTAATATGCTATAAATAAATGGTAATGATACCGATGTTAATAATAAGAACCAAAATTATATAAAATGGTGTGAAAATGTGAGGACAGAACACACTATTCTCCTTGCAGGCAACTTCCACTCTACCAACCTTTTTCCGCTCTTGGGTTTCCTGTGCTATGACAAAACCTGACCTAAGGGTGAGGGGGACAATTCAAAGAAGAAAAATCATTTATGGTTACAGGGCTTTTTCCTCTCTGCTCAATCCCTATTGAAACTGCACAGGAACCCCAGAAGAGAGGAAATGAGAGAGGAGAGCTGTCACAAGAAATTTGCTACTTGACCAGCAAAATACAATACTTTGAATGGACAAGTTGACTGAGGGATAAACGTACCTTGTAGATTTATTTAAACCAGAAATGATTTATCTAAGAATTTTGATCTTTCCAAAATGACTGGCCAAAATGCATTTGTATCTTGACCTGTGTGTGTTTGTTCAACAAATTTGAGCCTTGAAGAGCGGAAAAGAGAAGAAAAATGGTGGCAACATTGAGAAAAAGAAGAGAAAAAAGAGATGAGATGAAAAAAGAGATATGAGAAAACTGGAAGGTCTGCCTACACAAAACCATCCTTTACTAAATAAAAGTTTGTTGCTTTAGTTTGAAGGTTTTATATCATTCTTTAATTCTGTCAAACAAACCTTGAAAATCCTTGCTCTGACGTGTGATTGCTGAAACTTTTCTCCACCCAGACAAATTGTGAATACACCTTTCTTATTGCCATGGTAAAAGCAATGTAGATCAAAATAAAAAGAAAAAGAAACTTGAGGACATCTCTAGTCATCTTGATCAAGGACAACTGCAGAGGGCCCATCACAGAGTTGACTTGGAAAGTGTTGGATATGTGGAGAAAAGCAAGTAGGAATGCCATGGCAAAGAAACTATTGGATAGGAGAATCAACTGATAGGCCTTTAACCCTTCCTTGGACACTCCCAGAGCCTGTAAAGATGAAAATCATTTTCTTTAATAGATAGTATGAAGTCATTACTAGGTTACTGTTCTTTGTTGTGAATCTTACATATTAGTCAAAATGTTTCCCAAACTCATTATAAATTTTACACAGAGTATTGATAACAGTTGTTTTTTTCACTGGTTGCCATGCAACCATAGATAATATTTACTGTACCACATCTAATTTTAATTTATTATCAATATCTTTTTTATATGACCTTACAACCTTGGTGTTCAATGAATGGCCCGTGAAAACGATATAGTTTTGTAGCTAATTTATACTGTCAGAACAAATGAGGTTGGCACATAGCTGCCCTCCTGAGCCTTGAATTGGTATCCTAACACACACAATAAATTATAAGATGTAATTCATTGGGATTATATTTAAGACTCGTATACTTACATCTTTGAGAGATATAGCCCATGATTTGTTTGATAAAGCATATCCACTAACCCATAGCAAACCAGATATGAAGAACAGAAACAGCATCATGATGGTTATGATATTCCAGAACTGGGATATGTAGCGTCTTCTTCCTTGGCGAATGAATTCCTTTATCTCTTCAAGGGCAATTCCTGTGATCCACATGATCAGAATGCAATCTGTTGAATAGAAGCAGAAAATATCAGATCCGTCTCCTACAGATTAATGCACTACGTATACCTTGTATAACATTTACAGAAACTTTACTTTTAATAACCTAACCCTCCTGGGGACATTAAATGTCATACTCTGAAAGGTTGAAGTATAGATAGCTAAAACTCACATAGCTCAGGTTGTCTTCAAGCTTGTTTAACAAGTTGGGGTTAAATGGTGAAATTTTTGCTTTTTAACTATCATTTTACATCTGGACAGCTGCATAGAGCCACAATAGGCAATTTGCATTGCATTATCACATACTAGTATCAATATCAGAATACTTTGCTGACTTTCTTTTGTATCCCAATTATATTAGTGCAAATTGTTTTACTAATCTCCAAAGGAATTAACTATTTGAATATGAAAGAAAATTTGCAAAGAATGCTGGTCTTGGTAGTAAAAGATGGCATAAATTAAATAAATGAAAATCACCCATTTGTTTCAAAAAGATGCTATGTTTTCCATCAAGGTGATTTCTTACAGGTATTTTGGGGTGGTATAAATTAT
The DNA here is from genome assembly GCA_918843875.1 of Diadumene lineata. Classification (NCBI taxonomy): domain Eukaryota; kingdom Metazoa; phylum Cnidaria; class Anthozoa; order Actiniaria; family Diadumenidae; genus Diadumene; species Diadumene lineata. The sequence goes on along the minus strand of OU974075.1, from coordinate 14,781,138 downwards.
AAGAGTTCATATCATCAATAAAGAAGTACTGTGGCGTGAGACCAAAATACACCTAATTGTGTCTTTGTTTAAGACTGTAACTTAATGCTTACCTATAACAGACACGTGCAATGGATCTATGATAACATCTTGTACAGACGACAGAAACAGCAAGACAAGAAACACACAGAATGATCCAGTATGAGCCAGAAACTTCAGCAGTGGGATATTCAACCTACATGACAAGTGGCTCTCTGGACAGAAAATGAACATTATTGACCATACAGGGAGAAGGAGTGAGAAGGCAATTCCAAACAAAATCTTTTTAATAGCACTATATTTCTCCCAGGAACGGAACCCTTTGTACAGGACAGTGTTGAGCATCATCTGGCTGTAACTGTGAGCAACAAACTAAAAAAATATGAATGAATAAATGAATGGAATGAAAGGATGAATGGATAGATGGATGTATGGATGAATCAATCAATCAACCAAACATAACTTTCCAATTAATGACATTTGTTATAAATGAATAAAATAAACATGAATATAAGGAATGCAGAATAGTAATTACAAAGATGTGATATAGATGAAAGAATGCACAACTGGATGGATAAATGGATGCACAACAGAATAGATCAGTTCCAAGTTCTTCATTGCTCAGGATAAGCCTCAATTGTAGGTGAATTAACAAAAGAGTCACCAAACCATTATAAATATAATTATATACTGTTTTTGGGTTGGTGCATAAATCCCACAGCATGATTGTATACATCGTACAAAAATATATTTCACATACTAATGAGGCTTTAAGCCTGAGCAATGAATAACACATTGTACTGGCGAGTGTTCTAATCATTAATTCATGAGTGCATGGTATATTAATATATTTAGTAAAACGCCCAAGGGCATCTTATTTCCAATCCATGGGTTGTCACTCATATATATTATTAATTTTATAGTGAATAGAGTTGAACTTAGAAGAGTAAATAAATTAAAGCAATCTTGAGTTAATATTATTACACAACTCACAGTTATTTTAATCAAATTAATATATAGTCTTGAGATCCTACATAACATATAATCAACATATTCATGTTTTTGAGCAGCACAAAAGGAAATTGATTTGAAAATTTAGAAACCCAAAAATTAATTTCCCAGTTGAATTTGAACAGCTGTATATCATACAATAGAATATTGTAATAATTTTGGAAGATGAATGATAAATATAAACAACTATTTAAAAAAATAAGGCAAAAAATTGAAACAACAGAAGAAAATGAGAATCACACACAATATGTTAGAGAAAAATTGGAAGATAACAAAAAAGAAAACAACATAAATAAAAAATATGTAAAAGGGAAGGAACAAATTAAAGAATTATGGAATAAACAAACAAAATTAATTAAAACAATTGTACTGCTGAAACTGTATTAAAGAACACTATACCTACCTTCTTTATATTATTCTTAATTGCAAAATTCAGGACACTCAGCTTCTTTGAGAGATCCCCGCATCCAACGACTTTCACATACTTCATATCCTCCAATGTAGGTACATTCATCAGCGTCTCTATCTCAGACATATTCCTACATTGATTCAAAAGAGAAACTGCAAAATCTTCACACTGCTCAGAAAGTGCCTTGTACTCTGCTTTGAATTCATACTCTGTCTCAGAGAGGTCCAAGAGCTCTTTATTAAGAAGGAAGGCTTGGATTATTGGGTCATCAGATGTCTTTTTGGGGGTTTCATGTAGATAGGACAAAGAGAGATAGACAGGACTTGCTAGACCTCTGTAGACGTTCAATCTACGCAAAGAACAGCCAAGTCGTCCTTCATGTTCACAATGTGGACATTCACAAGTACGACCATGGAGATCTCTGTTGTCAATAAAATGTCCTTTACTTAATAGGAATTTCACGATGTCGTAGCTATTGTTTATCGCTGCAAGAATCAGAGGCGTAGTATGGTACCCAAGCTCATTATCACTGCGCTCAAAATTTAAAGAAGCTGATGAACTTTTTTCGAGCTTTTCTTGAAATTCCAGCAAAAGCTTTACGCATTCTAAAGACTCCTCGTAGATGGCTTGAATTAATGCATTTCCAATAGTAGCGCCATTGTCCAGTAAAATCTGTATGATTTCTGTGTGTTTGTTTTTGACAGCTACCTGCAATGGTGTCTCGCCGGACGAGTTCATGAAGTTTAGATCAACTCGTCTAGAGCTCCCTGCTAAAATCCTTTCTAACTGTTCCACATCATTATCTTGTACTGCGTTCATTACTTCATTGCATGTGTCGTCCATCAGAGTTCCTAATGACGGTGGAGCTTGGTCAGTCATTTCTTGAAGATGAACGTTGGTAATGGTTTCGTTGACTTCTTTGGCCGCCATAATTTTCAACGAATAACCAACCTCAACTTGTTATCAACTTTACAAAATCAAAAGGTCTATTTTCATGAACAGGAAAAAATGCTCACCTTATTCGATCGACACTATAGTGAGATTTGACCGAATACGGCTTAACTTTATACAAGTTGTTTTTTCCGTTTTTTTGGGGAAATTGTCCGCGCCCTGATATTGTTCAAATAAAGCGACCTTTTTAATGTTCTCTGTTGCGTGACCGCTTGACATGCAAATCTGTTTAGTACACATTCCTTATAAATAATTAGTGCTTTTTCCTTAAAATAAAACTGAAAATGAGAGTTTTTTTAACAGTAGTATCGAGTTGTTCCAGCGTCTCCTTGTCTCGGATGTCTCGTAAATATATAAAGTTGATTGGTGTCAGGCGTTCGTAGCCCTTTTGATATGGAGCAACTAGTCTCCGGTCCCCGCTCTTCCGCGACACAATTTTATCAGCTTTTATAAATCATTCAATTGTAGTCTCCAATATATTAAAACACAATTCACAAATAAAGCATCTCAATAGAAAATACACACAACGATAAACACTATCACGTTTAATGGATATCCTCATTTTGCCAAAACTAACAGTATCGGTTTTACATGCATTTTATTTCGTTGATTTTTTTTTTTTTGCACAAGACATCGATCCTCCTCGGCTTATTGTAAATGACCAATCACATGGCGATTCCTTACAATGCCATATTCATATTAAATTTGCATTATAAACTAGTAAGCTTAATATATAGAAGCGGAACCGCATTATTTTGGATCGTCAGTATATAAAACACTGCATAGCCCTTTAGGTCATTCCCAGGGAGAGGGGGAACGCTTGAATGCCCGTCGTACCTTTTAGGGATCTGATATCTTTTAAGGTCTCTTAGAGGTTTTTAGACTCTTAGAATAAAAGTTGGTACTATAGCTTTCAGGGTATTCAAGGATATTCAAAAACAAGGTCCTTCTGGATAGATACCTTTTAGGGGTCATTTTCAAAAATTCCGACGAGCATCCTCGCCCTAATCCGATGTGAGTTCCCCATCCCCGGGAGGTCATTCTAGTCCAGTGTCTCTTTATACATCTATATTCAGGTTTTTCCATTCTTGTACAAGCTCTTCGACTTCCTGTGATATAATATTTTTCTAATTAGATAATTGAAAGATAATTGAAAGATAATTGAAAAAGTTTGGTATAAAATAAGGGTGGTAAAGTGTTTTCTTAGTTTGTATAAAAAAACAAGCGTACAAAATCGATCAAATGAGCTCGTGTATAATTTAGGCTAAGTAAGACTATATATTAAACTAAACTGCAAGGAAACAAAGACATAAACAAACAAGCAACACCGGCATTCCTCCCTCAAAACTATAAACTAAACTAGCTAGCGAAAATTGAGTGAAAGAACTTGGAAAGGGCGAAAACTTTGCATGTTACCTTTTCTTGGTCTGGCGAAGAAGTCATTTGCCTTGCCTTTAGCTTCATGATAACCTTTCCAAGACGACTAGCCAAATCTTTAGTTTCTTTTTGCTTGACAGTCACACCTTTTTCACATTGGTCCGCACGCTCCTTCTCAAGATTGTAGAAATGTCGTTGTATTAAATGTGTGATGAGTTTTCCTCTCTAGAACGATAAACAGTTTTCACTTGAAACTAATGAACGACGCTGATACTCTAGGGTATGTGTGTGTTGTAGCCTTTCAGATGGCTATATTTTGAGGAATGCATGGTCTAGTTATATCTGGTTATATATAAAAAATACATTAGCTTTTCAACGGTACAGCTGGGTTTTCGAGGATGAGTTTAGCGGGCTATATTTGTCATAAACTAGATTATCTGAAAGCGTTTTAACAAAGTTGTTTAAAACTTCGTTCTCTCTCTCGATCTACCTCATTATTAGATACGTTGTTTTTCCCTGTCTCTTCAGCTTGTGCTACGTCTTTCCAGCCCAATTTACAGCAACCAATTCCACAGATGTGCTATAAGTTTGATAAAATAATAACTAGATATACAATACAGTCAAAAACATTTAGGAAATCCTAAAGGATTGGTTACACTAAGGACTATAACCTGAAAGCTACACAAACATTTGTTTCATTATTTAATATTTCCGTTCATATTCCATATGTAAAATAATATGCACATATGTTGTTTCCAGATCGACATAAACTTGCAAGTAGAAATCTAGAAATATGAGTTGCCGAAATTACATAATGACCACGCTCATTATAACCCTAATGAATTCAAAGAACAGATAGAATAGCTAGGCAGATACGGACCCTATCATATCGTAAGTGAATATAAATTCTATACCATGATTCATTTTGTCACCGACATATTTCCTTGATTCATTGTTCTGCATTCTGTGTATACACCACCACCACACACACACAAACACACACCTTTGTGAAGCATTTTCTCTTAAGTAACAGTCGAAAAACATGAGTGATGTCTGTAACTGTAGGGAAGATGTTGAATGGAGGAGGAAGGACGCTGCCCTTGTCAATGAATTGCATCCACATGTGAGTCCTGGAAAACTTCCACTGAATGTCTGCGTCATCCTGAGAAAAAAATGAAAAAATACATTAGTAAGTGGATATGATTGAATAAAAAGTTATCGTAAATTATGAATCACGCTCCTTGAAATCAAAAACAAATCTCAAAATCCGCTCTTGCTTGCAATTAATGATAATCCCGTCTTTTTTCTGACTCAGTTCCCGACTCCCTCCATCGAAATAAGGTCAATCTCGCGTACCTCCAAACGGTCATGTGAAAGAGAATTAAAACGTAACGAGTGTGCCATAAATAAGGATATTATACTTACTTCAATATCCTGGAATGAATTGCTCATCATTGCTATCAACATGTTGACAGCGACCAGTATGATGCTGATGTTGTAAAAGGCAAACAGGAACTCGCCGGTGTTCTGGGTGATTTTCGTAGGAAATGAACTCGAAGTTTGAAAAACATCCAATTCTGTCTGGTCAAACATTGCCCAAAACGTCAGACGCATACAGCCAAATATGCTATAAATGGAAACCAAATAAATGTGATAGACTTTGACCGCGTACATCAGTACATTACCAATATCATACAGACTACTACAAGGGTACATTTTGGGACAACCTCTATTTGTTATCAGAGCAGTTAATTTTGAACGATGAATATTCATAAACAAAGGAGATTGACAAAATACATAATTTGTTGTTTCAGTATAAGACTAAAAGCATGCATATTAACATTGAATTTCACCATCACAACTTAACCTCTCTGTTCACATCAATTTTCTAAACCTCACGAATCACTTGTCGATGGAATCATCAACGATGCACTTAAGCCTTTTCTAGTAAAACGCTAACCTTAAAAACGCTTGATCAGACGCGTCCGTATGGTTGCTGTACGTCTTCTGTGCCCAGGCAAACTGTGAGTAGACGTTCCTTATTGCCATAGTAAAAGCGATGTAGATCACAATAAAAAGAAAAAGAAACTTGAGGATATCGCCAGTCATCTTGATCAAGGACAGCTGCAGAGGGCCCATCACAGAGTTGACTTGAAAGGTGCTTGAGATGTGGAGAAAAGCAAGTAGAAATGCCATGGCAAAGAAACTGTTGGATATTAAAATCAGCTGATAGGACTTCAAAGCTTCATTGTTCAGTCCCAGAACCTGCATAACGATAAGCATTTTCTTTGATTTATTTGTATCAAATATTGCTTCAACAGATAAACTGCAACACCATGCGCAGAACTGTGCTCAGTGCAAGACTAATGATTTAACCGTAAGTAATTCAAATAAACAATACCCAACAAGTAATCAGCCAAAACTATGCAACAGTTAATTTTCAATTTTCAAAAACACCAATTTATTAATTGTCCAGCTTGTTGGTTTCCGGGTTTGTTTTATTTTTGCTCAAAAGGAACAGGTTTCTACAGTTTTTTGTTCAATGCAATCCATTTGCGAGAAATACGCTGTCTCCCTCTAAGGACCGCTAAGGACCATGCATGCATACATAGGGAGACAACTATTAGGTTTGGTGCAGCAATAGCACAACTTCTAAAAGATGGATCATTAGCTTTTTTGGGGGGGAGGGGGCGTTAGGCAATTTGTTTTGCAGGATATTTTTTCCCCATATGGTGGTTGTGCTAAATATCCAATGGTCCATCCCTAAACTTGGCCCTAACTCTCCTCCAGCCTTACTCGGATAAGTATTTATTCAAATCCAGTACGCACTAATAAGAAAATGTTATGCAAATTCTTTTATTTGATTATATTTTTTTTGTCACGATTCAAATGTTACGTTTTTCAAATTTTTGTGGCGTAATAGACATGACCTATGACTGCGGTTACTATGACAACATGTGACATCTCTATAGTTACCTCTTTGATAGAAATAGCCCATGATAAGTTTGACAAGGCATATCCACTTATCCAGAGTAAACCAGATAAGAAGAACAGAAACAACATTAAAATAGTTATGATATTCCAAAATTGAGATAAATATCGCTTTCGGCCTTGACGAAAGAGATCTTTTACTTCTTCAAGGGCAATGCCTGTGATCCATACTATCAGAATGCAATCTATTGAAAAAGAAAAAAAAAAAGAACAACTGAGGTTTATGTTTGCTATGAACAATAGTTAATAATTAATAGATCTTTTAACGTCTTAAAGACTCCAGAAAACGATTTAGATTTTTACTTACTTCAACACACACTTACAATTTTGTCCAATGCAACTAATCGCAAATGTGTGTTTCAACATCTTAAAGGTGTTAAAAAGGTTTGCTTGGTGGTACCTTTAGCTCACCTTTAAGATGTTTGAAAAGGGGTAGCACATCTGAATGCGCGTCGATGTTGAAGTCGCAACCGCTAGCGCAGGGCTTTATGATAACAACAATACTAGATATTGTAATTGAGCCCGCTCAATGCAAGCAAGGCATTTGTCTCAACACTATCATATTGACCCAAATATTTCACTTGAGTGGTCTTTGAAACAAATAAATTTCTATCACAGGCCATGTCAGCATGTCCGCACTAAACTTGATAAATTGGAAAACGTAACTTAAACTATTCAGTTATCAATTAGGACCTCTGTCCACACTAAAACACATGAATCCGAAACAATTTGATGTAAATTCCATTGAGAAATTGTTGTCACTAATACGAACGAAAAGTTGCGTTTTCAAATACATCCGGCAAAGAGTATCCATGGTAACAGTCTGACATTTCTTCTTACCTATTCCTGACAGATACAATGGATCTATGATAACATCTTGTACAGACGACATAAAAAGCAAAGCAAGAAACACACAGAATGATCCAGTATGAGCCAGAAACTTCAGCAGTGGGATATTCAACCTTTGTGATAACTTGTTCTCTGGACATAAAATGAACATTATTGACCATACAGGAAGAAGGAAGGTAAATACAACTGAAAAAGCGATCTTCTTTATGACACTGTAGTCCTCCCAGGAACGAAACCCTTTGTACAGAACAGCGTTTAGGATCATCTGGCTATAGCTGTGTGCAACAAACTAGAAGAAACAAGAATGATAAATGAAAGAATGGATAGGTAAATATAATGAAACGAATGCTGAGTAAATGAATGAATGAATAAATGAATCCTTCCTCCCCTCGTTCCAGTTTCTCCCGGCCTTGCCCAACAAATAAATAGTTTGAGAAGGGTTTTGGACGCTTGATCGTAACTTTGTTTGAATTTCTCAACTGAGCACACCCGACTCTTAACGACATGACCTACCTTCTTAATATCGTTTTTGATGGCAAAATTCAAGACAGTCAGCTTCTTTGATAGATCCTCACGTCCAGCAACTTTCACATCTTTCATATTCCCTGTTGGGACATCCATGAGTAGCTCTGTCTCGGACATATTTCTGCACTCGTTCAACAGAGAAACTGCAAAATCTTCACACTGTTCAGAAAGTGCCTTATACTCTGCTTTGAATTCATACTCTGTCTCCGAGAGGTCCAAGAGCTCTTTATTAAGAAGGAAGGCTTGGATTATTGGGTCATCAGATGTTTTGTTGGGAGTTTCATGTAGGTAGGACAAAGACAGATAGACAGGACTTGCCAGACCTCTGTAGACGTTCAATCTACGCAAAGAACAGCCAAGCCGTCCTTCACGTTCACAGTGTGGACATTCACAAGAACGACCATGGAGATCTCTGTTGTCAATAAAATGTCCTTTACTTAATAGGAATTTCACGATGTCGTAGCTATTGTTTATCGCTGCAAGAATCAGAGGTGTGGCATGACATCCCAGCTCATCGCGTTCAAAATTCAGAGAAGCAAAAGAGCTTTTTTCGTGTTTTTCTTGAAATTCCAGCAAAATCTTTACGCATTCTAAGGACTCCTCAGAGATTGCTTGAGTCAGAGCATTTCCAATAGTAGCGCCATTGTCCAGTAAAATCTGTATGATTTCTGTGTGTTTGTTTTTGACAGCTACCTGCAATGGTGTCTCGCCGGACGAGTTCATGAAGTTTAGATCAACTCGTCCAGAGCTCGCTGCTAAAATCGCTTCTAACTTTTCCACAGCATTATCTTTCACTGCGTCCATTACTTCATTGCATGTGTCGTCCATCAGAGTTCCTAGTGACGGTGGAGCTTGGTCAGTCATTTCTTGTAGATGCATGCCGACAATAGGCTCAAAGACATCTTTGTCAGCCATTTCTGTAAGCAACTCGGCTTAATGAAGGATACCGAGAACTGTGCAAGGTGAGACTTATCGTTGTACTGCCAGGAGGGTGAGCTGGTCTTCTAGTTAATTGAAGTCTTGGCGGAACGAGGACTTCATGTCGAGACTGTATGCTAAATATTTGTTTTGCTTTTCAACGAGTTTTTCGCTTCACTGAATTGCTCTTCTCATCCAATCCATTACACTAAGTGATCTTTTTGTCTTACACAACGAACAGGAAGAAGTGCATTTCTAGAACATTTGAGACTTGGTGAATTGGAACGAGGAAATGAAAATAATTGTTATTTAAGTGGTGTTTGGTCCCCGCCAAGCAATTAATTTTATCTATCTCTAGGCAAGAAATCAATGACATTTGAATACAATTACTGTTTTGCAATAATATTATTCATTATTTAGACCTCGACCTTGAAACAAAATCAAAGTAGGTGCTATCAAATAGTAGTTATTTGGTAACTATTTGTCACTAGCACTCAACATTATTTATTTTGTATTCTTGTTGAGTATTAGTGGCAAAAAGATTTTAAAAGAATCCGACTTGCTCTATGGGGCTCCCGAGGTTCCTGCCTAGTACCTTAATTGTTCACTATCAATGCAAGCAAATGTTTTTAACTAATAAAAGCCCACCTTCCAGATGTCCACGCCTACTCAAATGAGTCATTTTCACCCAACTCTAACATTAGTCAAGCAAAAGGCTATGGATGCTGTGCAAGATTGCATTACCAGCATACAATCATAGATATCCATGGACAAACTTAAGCTAAATGATGAGAAGACTGAGACTTGATTGACACCCGACAGCAACTTGATAAAGTAGCAATAACAAACCTGCAAAGAGCCAAAACGTCGGTTCCAGTGATAAATACTGCAGTTCTTAACCTAGGATCATGGCTTTAATCCCAGAATAACGACACATATCAACAAGACAATGCCGATCTGTGTACTACCACCTGAGCAACATTACACAAATCAGAATATTTTTGACTGTTGATGCAACTAAACTATTGGCACAAGAAGTAATAAGGACACGTATCGAGACTATTGGAACAGTTTGCTATATGGAACACCTGGGGTCGGTTGCACGAAGCCTGAATAAAGTTATCCACTGGATAAAGTTATCCACTCCATAGAATTTCTTTCGAATTTATCCTTTGGATAGAGATTTATCCGGTGAATAGCTACTATTTATTAGAGTGCAAACACTAAATGTGTGCAACAGTTGTCGCTATTTAGCAGTTGATAGCACTAATTAAAAGTACAAAAGACAACATTAGAATTAGCATAAAATAGCACTTAAATTTAGTGGTATTTATGTTGCACACTTTTAGTTCGTAACCTCTAGAACTTACTTTGATTGTTTCACGGTTTAAAGCATGCGTTTCATGATCACATACGTATAACACTAAAAAAACAACTGAATTATATACAGCTCTCTATGTGGATATTTAACGTACTGATCGATATGTAACTACAAAATCTGCAATCTAAAATGTTCATTTACAATAATCATGTGCACATTGTATCTATTACTGTTGTTCGTTTATTCTTATTTTGAAAAATAATATGGTCTAGTAACCGCGGGGTAAAATGTTATCACGCTCCAGATTCACACCCAACACATGCACCATGAACAGAGGAAATAGATCTCAACTAAAGCATCATTTCAGCTATAAACGGCTGAAATCTAGAAATGAAGTTTAATTTTATAGAAAGCATAATCAATAATTGCTGTAGTTTTTACCAAGAAAATGACTCGAATTGTATGCATCTCGTTTGCCTGAAAACATTATGAGACCGGCTTTTTCTCTTTATTTTATTTCCCGACCTGTTTGACTTACACGAATTGATTACTTTGTTGTACTTTTTTTACGTTGTTATCGACTGACAAACAATACATGTTTTCGTGTTTTTCTTTGTTCGAAAAGTTGTCCATGTCATTATCGTGCGCTTCAAGGCCCTTAATTACTCAATATCCTTAATTTATCAATTCATAATGGCACATCATTATCACCGGAATTCTAGTTTAGTTAATGTTGCTCAGGAACGACCAGGAATTATATTGCTTTTTTTGCTCTTGTCAATTTGGTCTGGCAAAGATTCAATCAGTCAAAACTCCAAGCAGAGAAACTGAATTGTTCTCAATAAAGGTAAGTCGGATTATTCTATATCGTTTTTAACAATATAATGTATAACAATTTTTTTAGGAAGACATATGAAGCAGCTGTTGTTGTATTTTTTGTGTAGTATTCAATATAAAGCCGTATCCTTAAGGTTTACTTGACAGTCTTGCACATTCTCAAGCGTGAACGAAATTAACTTCAAACTTTCCATAATTTGGCTCAACAACTCCGAAACATTTAGAATGTATACTGACTTGCATCAGTGATTTGTTTGGTGAATCAGCTTACCAGGAGGGGGTATTCGGGTTAGGGTAAAAAGTTTAAAATTACTGATTATGACTTGAAATTACTACTGTAACTGCAGTTTGTTGTTAAACAGTAGGTTGCATGCGAATTGTATTAACTAATGACGAAAAACTAACGTCAGTGTGAGATGCAGTTGAAGGGCAGTTCTGACTAGCTGACCTGAAGATACTGATGTCTGATGGAAGAAGGATCTTATAGCAAAACAACTAACATATATCCATGTTTGTTAGCATGTCATTACAAACGTGCACCCACAATAACGGTAATCACATTTAGAAGAGTCTGGTGACCACAAAACAAGATTTGCCAAATGTTGAAAAGCATTCTGATTTGCTTGCAATTGCGCACTGGAGTTTCAAAAGGTCTGGCATACGGCAGATAAATCAATGTTTTTTTTAGAAACTAAGGTTGCGGTACTGATTCCCACTCATATAAAAACGACTCTAGCATTCACTGAATGTGCTAATTGTCGCGTGCTATTAAAAACTAGAACTTGCATCTTGTATACATCTTAATTACAAATTATATATTTGTTGTATTTTCTCATTCTCTATTTTTCCCTTCCCACGGGTCTTAACTTGTTCCGAACAGATTTTCCTGGAAACCTAAACTTAGAAGCATATCTATGAGCAAGTCTTCTGCACAGTTTTTAATTGGTCTTATAATTTAGAATTAGAAAGAAACCCGCAATATTAATATAAATAATCAGGATGATAACTTTTAAGACCTTAATTGCTTATTTCCTCGGCAACAGAATCCTTTCTCCTGGAATGAGCTTTACCAAACGAATTGATTACTGATCGACCTATAAAAACTACTCATTACTCATTACTTTCTACATTATGAATTAAATAGAAACTGGAAGGAAGAAGTCTTAAGGTAATCATAATATTAAGATAACGATCTGACGACGGCAATCAAAGACACAAAAGCTAAAATGAAACTCCAAAGTTTTTGCCCGGAGTTCAAAAATGGTCGAGCCAGATTTGATACCCAAATTAAAACTCTCAAACAAGAAAGATCGCATCCCTTTCATGCAGTACTATACCTTAGTTTCAGTGTTTAAACAGGATAATTGAATATGTTTTGAGTGGCATTTTTTTAAAAGATTGCAAAAAATAACAGAGAATGTGAGGTTTGAAGACAGCGTCTCCAATAAAAATGAAGGCCTATACAAATCAGTATGTGTTTTTTCGATTAGATAAACATTTCTACATTCTTCCCCGTGAATCAACTTGATAATTTTTTTTATAAATTTTCCTCAGTCGCAAAGTTGTGTTGATGATAAACAATTATTGAAATAAGTTTTCCACTATTGACAATGGCTTTATCTCAGATTGTTGGAGCGCCGTCTGGCAAAAGAAGTTCAAGGTTGAGAAACGAAGCCTATGAAACATCTTGACAATTTTCTCATTTTCCTTTGACTTAAATTATAGTCTTATTAAATCACGGCTAAAGGATTGATGTATTCCTGGTTGGCAGAATCTATTTCGTTTATAATTCCCGAATAGAATATTCCCTCATTGACATTAAATGCAAGATTTACATTTTTCATATATATGCTATAATAATAATGGATGTCTTATTTACAGCCAGGATGTTTTATTGTACGTAAAAGAAAATGAGCCTGGCGGATAATTAAACTGTCCAGGGTGAAGGTCCGTTAAGAAGAAAAGAGAACTCTTCCCAGGGCTCTCGCCGGCGTCTCCGGGTTCGTTTGCGTCCTTAAGTTTTCTGGTTAGTCCCTAGAGACCTTAGTTTCCCGACGGGAAAGAAAGTTGACACAAACTCAACCACTCACCGAGACTCTGCTGCTCGGAGGGAAAGTTACATGTTTTAGTTGTGATCTAATGAATTCAGTAAACAAATCACTAGTTCGCTCGGTCATGGCCAAAAGGTATCCGTAATTACTTGATATTGGATTGTGGGAAAAGTGTCAGATTACTTTCTCTGTGGTTTACTCTGGCAGGGGGTAGAGAAGCGTAGTACTTATCCAAATCGTTTTTCTCCGTGGGGGTTCAAACGTATGCCCCCTAGTATTGAGTGGGATCTCGAGTCTTTGACGTACTGAGGCCGGTTGTACGTGAAGCATGGATAACGTTATGCACTGGATAAAATTTATCCCTGAATGTAAACTGGAATTTGAAAGGATTTCTCCGGAAGACATCGCTATTCAGGCCCCTGAGCGTTACCGTCACATCAAATGAATAAAAATGGTAGTTTTCCTTCAAAAAAACTCTTTCACGAGACGTTTTTCAATTGAGCCGAAATATGGAATAACCATCGACCATGACCATTTTTCAACCAGAACAAAATTGTTAATGGTCCGAGTAAACTGATTTTCATATGAAAAGATTTCATTAATTCAAACTGCTTCACCAACCATGTATTAATTAATCTTAGATCAATCCAAAGGTTGTTCATGCATGGCTCAGGAATAATGAAACAGTTTAAATGAACCTTAGTCAACCATCTGAAGAAGACAGTCGTTAGTCCTTGGACAACTTCCGGAGAACTAAAATTGAGAAAGTTTTACTAAGGCTCATAACTTACCTATTACGATTGCTCTTATCGTGACTTTTGAGCCCGTCCCACAAGACCTAGTGCCTGAACTTAATTTAAATTGAAGATTACTACAACTATCAAAGAAATAGTCAGTGACTTAAGCCGTGGTTTACAGGATCAACGCAAATGAAAACGCAAATAGTTTTTACCGATTCACACATTAAAAGAACAAGTTCAAGTGCAAACGCATTTGCAAGAAAGTGAGTTTTTTTAATTTCCTGCGTTTGCATTTACATTGACGTTTGCATTTGCGTTGCTCGTGTGAACCAGTTTCTAAAGTCAAGTCAGGTCTGCCTACGAACAGGTGTTATTATGCCCTATCAAAAATATCACCTTAAATCAACATCATCTCATCATCCATCATCATGATCACAATCATGATCTTACCATCATCATCATTATCCAGAGGAGGATCCAGGGGGCCGGTGCCCCCCCCCCCTTTGGTAAGACCTGTGTTATTTTTATAGATAGTACTTTTATTTTTTGATTGAATATCAGTATTTTTTTTTAACCAACCCCCCTTTCAAAATTTCTGGATCATTTTTGATTAGTGCATCCTCCCTTTCCAAATATCTGGGTCATTTTTGATTAGTGCACCACCCCTTTCCAAATATCTGGGTCATTTTTGATTAGTGCACCACCCCTTTCCAAATATCTGGGTCATTTTTGATTAGTGCACCACCCCTTTCCAAATATCTGGGTCATTTTTGATTAGTGCACCACCCCTTTCCAAATATCTGGGTCATTTTTGATTAGTGCACCACCCCTTTCCAAATATCTGGGTCATTTTTGATTAGTGCACCACCCCTTTCCAAATATCTGGGTCATTTTTGATTAGTGCACCACCCCTTTCCAAATATCTGGGTCATTTTTGATTAGTGCACCACCCCTTTCCAAATATCTGGGTCATTTTTGATTAGTGCACCACCCCTTTCCAAATATCTGGGTCATTTTTGATTAGTGCACCACCCCTTTCCAAATATCTGGGTCATTTTTGATTAGTGCACCACCCCTTTCCAAATATCTGGGTCATTTTTGATTAGTGCACCACCCCTTTCCAAATATCTGGGTCATTTTTGATTAGTGCACCACCCCTTTCCAAATATCTGGGTCATTTTTGATTAGTGCACCACCCCTTTCCAAATATCTGGGTCATTTTTGATTAGTGCACCACCCCTTTCCAAATATCTGGGTCATTTTTGATTAGTGCATCACCCCTTTCCAAATATCTGGGTCATTTTTGATTAGTGCACCACCCCTTTCCAAATATCTGGGTCATTTTTGATTAGTGCATCCGCCCCTGTCATTTTAAACACTATCCTATCCCCATTATCATCATAACCAACATAAACCCTGATTGTCAGTAGCACGATCCTCATCACCTACTTGACTTCTCATCCACAGAGTATCTAACTAACCATGCACACCAAACTGATTGTACTGGTGCTAATGGCTGTTGTAGTATGTCTTCCTTTGGAACAAGCCGCCCATGTTAATGCACACTGTGTGTACAAAGGTAGTACATATGCCGTCAACGATGTTATTGAAGACAGCGAATGCAGCAAATTGACCTGTGATACACATGGCTTTATCGTCCAGGAAGATAAATGTTTGACTGGGGAAAAAACTGTGAACTATGAAAGATGAATTCATACATAAGTTATACAGTTTATTGGGCAAAAAAGGATGTATTATTATTGAATATTTACACCATTCATTAATAAGTTAGAGCTACCTATATAGATTTAAAAAAAGCCTAGAAAACGACCCATTTTAATAAAGGCTATATCATTATTAATTGTTTAAACGATTACAAAACAATAAATGTTTATTTATCATTATTTATCATTAAAACCTTACCTAAATTTTACAAATTATAACAGACCTAGCGATATAAAATCATATTCAAAAAACCATTTATGGGACTCCATTCATTCATATATTCAATCATTCATTCATTGTCTCCATCTGTCTCGTCGACTGTGACTAAAAAGACCAATTGTTTCAATTTGTGTTTTGTTTTGTTATTCAGTTTTATTTTTGTTTTGCTGAAATTATCATCAACACATTGAGCCCCATGCAAGCACTATCACCTTACAACTTCGGAGTAAGATCACCATACAGGTCTGGTCGTCGATGAGACCATAACGGCATCTGGCGACGAATTTGATTTAAATACTTGTGATCTATCTCTGCTATACACAGTCCTATACCTTCTTGACATTGTGAAATAATGGTACCCCAAGGGTCCACCACCTAAAATGACACGATAGAAGATTAACAACACTTACAACAACAACAGCACCAACAGCAACAACAGCAACAATAATAACAATAACAGCAACAGCAACAACAGCAACAATAACAACAACAGCAACAACAACACTAATAACAACAACAGCGAGAGACAAAACCTATTCTGTCCGCAGAAAAGCCAAACAATTCTTAAAGTGCTGTTTCCATATGATATTCCTATCTGTCGGTGGCCGGTGTTTAATGAAAAAGATTACTCAAGTTTGCTTGTTTGTTCAGTGTTTGTTATCATCAAGACCTATCGCCATTACAAGCAGGCGTTATTACAGTCATAGCAAACAAAACGATCTATGTGAAGTGAAATAAAAAATGGAAGAGACGAAGAGAAGAGATCGAGATGACAAGAGAGAAGGAAAGGCATTTTGAATCCCTTTTTGCTTTAGTTTTGGAAGATTTTGATCTGTGACATTATATTATAGACCACTCTTTTTGCTCAAAAGACTTCTCATCTATTTTACACTTGTCACCACTAATGACTGGTCTCTGGACAAGTCATTAACGAGATCTGGTTTTCATACAATCGCTTCGCTAGCGGGATCGCTAAATTTTAGCAATCGAGCACAAATAAACACAGCTTTTTCTACGAAAAACACGTAAAAATGCATTTGTTCCAAGTTTTCAGCGATCGTAGCAATCATATGTAAACCAGGCTTAAAGAATATTCCATTCGCTTGTCCTGTGCATGCATTCCCTTTCTTACTTTACCATATCATGCACTCAACTACAGGTAACCTGTATATTTGTTATTCATTTATTCACTCACTAACTATACATGTATTTACGAAAAAATCATCAATATAAGCAACGTCAGTCTGATCGTGAGCCGTCGAAAATGGACGGACATAATTAAAAGCTGCCGTTTTCGTTGAGGACATCATGGTTTCGGGTTAATTTCCTGAACCCCTATATTAAAATATAGCCTAGACTACATCGGGAGATAACAAAAACTTTAATAAAATGTCTCACATGAGCCTTAATAACACGAACAAATACTAGTGCCAAATAACTAGAACAATGTGTGGACGTTCGTTAATTTTTAAACTCAAAATGAGATGTTGGATGTATTAAACTAAACTTGTCATGACACTTCAAATATATATGGATAGTTCCAACAATGAGAATATTGACTATATTTTATAAAAGACGACAAGCTTTCTAAACACAATATTCAAGTGTCAGTCCCGGCTTGAAATCAGTTGTGAGAAAAAAATCCGATTCGTTGCTTTGCAGTTTATGATTGATGTTTTCATTACATGGGTACCTATTCGGTAAGTATAGAACTGAAAACAAAATTTCGAATGGGAACTGTTCTTCTTTTCAAGATGTTCGTGTTATTTGCGATGTAAAAACAACAGTGGGAGACGAATGTCTCGCTACAAAACAAAACAATTTGCTTCTGACACCCTGTCGAATGTACGATAACCTGAGAGAGAAAATCAACGGATTTGCAAGCGACTGTAAAAACAAAATCGACATTGCAGTCACTTGGGAAAGATACTGAAAACTATCAGTGACACTTGGACCGAACAGAGTCTCTATTATAAGGACGATAAGTAGAGGAGTGTAAAATACAACTGATGCGATCACCAGTATTCCCATCGCTATGGAACGTTTTTGTTCTTTTTGTTGTTCTGTTGCTCGATGTTGCCAGCCCGGAATGGCTATATTAATTGTTCTCCTCTGTCTATGCGCTGTTACGTGTACTTTTACCGTGCAAAATAAAACAATTAACGCATTGACGCACGAGAATAAGAAAGTCGGAATTTTACGAAGATCGTCGGCTGATCTGTCGATGAAAATTCGACTGAGAGTAGAGCCCATCGGAAATGTTATCCACAGCAGTACCGTAGCCAGAAGTAGTTTACGTTTAGTGACTTTTCTTCTGTAATAGATAGGATGTTCCACGGCGAAATATCGTTCAATGCTCAGCATAGTCAGAGTGCATAATGTGATGTACACTGTCAGTAGGACCAAAACCGCTAAACCAGAGAACATTTTACAAGGTGAAGAGCACTTGACAATCAAACACACCAAATATGATACCACGACAGGTTGTACTACCGCACCGACCATCATATCCGTGATGGCCAACGATGCTAGTAGTATATTATAACTAGCATTACGAAGCCTTTGATCTTCAGTTATAGTCCATACTACTAGAAAGTTGAGAACAACTGTCGGTGGAATCGCTAGTGAGTTTACGACGCACAAAAATATCCAAGTTGGAACTACAGAATCTGGAAGTTCTCGATGTAGGGTTTTTGGGTCGAAATCGAGCGAAATAAGAGCACACTGTCTGTCATTTACAGAGTTTGAAGTTTCGGATAGGTTTGTAGTCATTTTTTGGCATTGAAACACAACACGCTGAATAGAAGAGACATCACGCAGGTATACAGAAGTAATTAACGCTTCTCAATTTTCGATCCAACCTACACTTACAGCCAATTATCATTGGATAACGCTGTTAATCGTCCGTGAAATAACATTATATTGAATTTTGAAACGAACACATTCACACTATTGTAGTTTATCTACTTTGTTAAGACCAGTTGTGGCAAATTCAAATTGAGAATATTCACGATGTCTGAGTTTATCTGTTTTCCCCTGCAAACTGAGTCCTTGTTGAGAGAATCGTCCATTAGTAAAATGAATTGAATACGATCGGGAGTTGCTGAGAAATATCTTTTTTACAGTTCATATATAGTCATTCTTCAAAGAACTTCCAAATGTGAATTAATCGAATAAATTGAAGCTGTCTGAATTCATCTGATTGATACTTGCGTTTAGAAATGGAAAAAAGTCCATTTGCGAAATCAAACCGAAAAGACGATGCAATTTAACTCAGTATTTTCCCACGTCACCCTTTGAAGTGCTTCCATTCAATTGTAAATTCAAATGGAACACATCTAGGATGTCTCAATTCATCCAATGATTGTTTCAATTTTTTTTCGCCTCTTATTGAACCACCTGTCTGAGATAGAGTTTATTCGAGTCTCTCTGCAGCTGGAACAACACAATATACGCACTTTTGTCGTACTCGTATAGAATATACAAAGTATAGTAAGATAAGAGGTGGGCTTAGGCTTGAAATGATTAAATTAAAAGTACTAGCAGTACTGATGGTTGTGATGTCGATAACAATAACATGTCATTTGAGAAATGACATTTTGTGTTTATCAACAAATTGACAGCAAATTAAGATTTTTTCTTTGTTCTTTTTATATATAAATTATTATTCGTCATTTTCATGCCAAGCATTTGAGCATTTTCAATTGATTCACGCTATCTTTCTTCTAATGTTTTGCACGGACAAAACCCAGGGACAGAAGTTAATTTTAAAAAATAATAAAAACGTATACTCGATCTCACAAAAACAAATTGCTTGTAAATATACATAATGGTAAGGACATGGATAATTACATAAACAATGTGAGACACCAACAAGTAGAACATTTTTAAAACTAAATTTAAAACCACGCACGTATATCACATATTCACGAACTTCTAGGATTTCTTTCTACGTTTTTTCTTCAGCATGTTCACAAAGTTTAAGGATAATGTACACGGCTTTTTAATGTTTTATACATTATTGATTTCACTGTTTAATTTGAGTTTTTAATCAAGCACAATATTAACCATTTATATGTTTAATTTTCAAGTTATTTTTAAGTTTTATTTTTTAACATCAAATTGAACTATTGAAAAACGTGTTCCGTCAAAATAATCCTAATTTGTTAAATGTACTGTCATTTGTTATATCCATGCTAAAATGGTCTACCCAAATGTACCAAATTACTTATCAATAATTACACGCGGCACTTTCTTGAAAAGGAAAATCGTTTGTACACATAAAAGTACCAATGTCAAATTGCATACTTGAAACATCCCGAGCAATTATCAAGAATACAAGCGTTGCATGGTATTGAATGCTTGCTAGTAAACTTACAAGAAACTACAATATCATTAAATTATGAATCTATTTTAGAGACTGAAAAACACTTTTTTGCGTAATCGTTTCATTAAGAACTAATGCATTAACACCAGTTCACACGAAAGCGCTCCAGCACCGTTAAAGAGTCTATATACATACTCTTCCGAGGGGAGGGAGAAGAGCCTCTGTAAATCTATGAGTTCAAAACCGACTGTCAAGTGCCCCAATCCAGTTTTCAAGGGAGTCCATTATCAGGATATATCCCAACTTAAGCTACTGTCCACTACAACTTGACAATCAAGTTCCAGATTCTTTATAGATTTTTTTAGTGAAGTGGATACAATACATTGCCAATCGATGCTTTCTTTGATGAAACAAAGTTTTTTTTCAGTTCGTAACAGAAGTTAGCATTTCCACATCACCTGTAATGTAATGCTAATTTTTAATGTCTTGTTTTCTCAAAATAAGCATAATGTATGTGTATCTATCTATTCGACTTTTAAAGAGAAACGTTTTATCGTAAGTCATTTTGTGCTCCAAATTTTTCATAGGTTTTGGGTTAAGGATTTTGATGGAATTTTACACGGTTGACAATAAAATTCACATAAATTTGAACAAGGATAGGTTTTAACTTATTTAGGAAAACGCTTTCCAATTGATTGATGTTGTTCTAGTAAAATAATAAAAAGACATTAATAATTAACTGTATCTGGTGATAAAAATATATTACACCTAAATATTACAAAGTTTATTTTCAGGTGAAAAAACACTTAAGTACTGTAGGTTTTGTTTGAGAAAGAAAACTAGTGTTTCTTGATTGAAAAAAGTGCTAATTATTGTGACTCATGCAATGCGACTTTTTCCGTGTTTGTGTAATGTATTACAATGGTATAGCACATTGCCATGCGAACAGACAGACAGAAACATAGACAGACAGACAAGCTGGCGGACAGACAGACGAGCAGAACAAAAATAGAGAGAAAACGAGAGAAACGGAGAGAAGCAAATAAATTAACTCAAATGCATACATTGCATAATGATAACATTCAAACAAACAATTAGTAAATCAATCAATCAGCACATCAATCAATCAATCAGTAAATCAATCAATTAATCAATCAATCAGCAATTCAATCAATCAGCAAATCAATCAGTCAATGAATCAATCAGCAAATCAATCAATCAGCAAATCAATCAATCAATCAGCAAATCAATCAATCAATCAGCAAATCAATCAGCAAATCAATCAATCAATCAATCAGCAAATCAATCAATCAGCAAATTAATCAATCAATCAATCAGCAAATCAATCAATCAATCAATCAGCAAATCAATCAATCAGCAAATCAATCAATCAATCAATCAGCAAATCAATCAATCAATCAATCCATCAGCAAATCAATCAGTCAAGCAATCAACCAATTATTGCTTACCATTGAGTGTCCATAACATTTTCTTTTACTGGTGTTCTGTCCAGTTTGTGCAGCTGCTACCACATAACACTGTGTTTCTATTGCTCGACTACGTAAAAGAACCTGAAGAAAACACGCCACCAATAGATGATTAGTTTGCAATATTGGAGGATACAAAAGTCCACATTGTTAAATCATTGTATATTCCAAACCTCACCCCCCCCCCATTCACTGATCCATTAGTTCATTTACTCTTTCATTCCATCACATACTCAATTAGATTGTTGTCCCTTTTCCTTTTTCCACACTCCACTCCATCATTCCACCCTATTTGTATATCCATCCATCCATTCATTCATTTAAGGATGTTCACAGGCAAAGGAATTCATTATTAGATTTTTAAACGAGTATACTACATCACATTTGCATTCAAAATAATGAATAAAAACTTTCCTAGAAACTTGGAGTAATTGAAGGAACATTAGATATTTGAGGGGGATGGGCAATTTTTTTTGCAGGTTATTTTTTCCCCATGTGATGGTTGTGCAGGATATTTTCTTCCTCCCTGCACGATATTTTTTATTGGAACATCTCCAGTGCACAATATTTTTTTCTCTGTGTAAGTCTTTTTCGATAAATTTTTTGGTATTTGCCCAACCACCCCCCCCCCCCCCCCCCAATATCTAATGGTCTGTTCCTAAATGGCTCTTGTCAACACTGCTTGTTTGAAGATTTTCCTAGAGTGCTGGAGCACACGTGTGTATGCTCAGAAATGATAGGTACAAGCAATAGCAGAGAATGTTGTTAACAGGCAATACCTCCCAGTGTGCAGCTCCAGTAGTGTAAGTAAAAGCTGAAGGGAAAGTGATTATATCAGCTCCTTGTCTGGCAAGAGATAGAGCCATCTCAGGAAAGCGTACATCATAGCACTGACTAGTTAAGAACTACAATACTTAATGACACTATCCAAACTGATATGACAACCATCACTATCTATGCCATTAACAGCAACATATAAATTATCATCATCATCAACATCTATGTATTTATTTATTATTTATTTATTAGATGCTTCCATATAATGAACATAAATTACAAGACAAGACATATAGGACGAAAGTAGAACAGATATATTACAGAAACAAATTCACTATATGCGGGGAAAATCAAATCATCATCGCCACCATCATTGTCATTATCCTTTGAATCACCATACAAATCTCATAAATCATTGCTCATACTGTTCTCTGGAAAACCGTATAGATGAAATTCACATCCAAAGCCATCAGCACCATCTTCACCAGCATTGCATTTCATCATCTTGACTATCATCATTACTGCAATCATCATCATCACCATCACCACAATCGTCAACATCATCACCACCACCATCATTATTGCAACCATCATCATCACCACCATCGTCAACATCATCACCACCATCATCATTATAGCAATCATCATCATCATCACGATCATCAACATCATCACCACCACCATCATTATTGCAACCATCATCATCACCACCATCGTCAACATCATCACCACCACCATCATTATTGCAACCATCATCATCATCACCATCACCACCATCATCAACATCATCACCACCATCATCATTATAGCAATCATCATCATCATCGCGATCATCACCATCACCACAATCACTGTCATCATCATATCTTCAATCAAAGGATACAATTGCCATACCAACTTTCCCCACCGGGGTAGAGACAGGAGGTACTATCTTATCACCCGGCACTGAACCGGCACTTTCCTTCAAACAGGGTCCATTAGGAATATCAACATCAAACAGATGAGCCTTGTCATAGGTCTCTACTATATTGCCATTATTATCTACTATGACATGGGTGTTGGATATTCTATTATCAGTTGATGTCGGCTGAAATCAATCACATTATTGATGCTATAAAAAAAGAGCTCCCATAAAATGACACAAAGATCTGCTAAAGAACTTGCTGGTTATGTCTGGCACAGATCCACCTGCGTGGACAAACATCGCAGCTGACCGTATCACCTGGAAGAATGCCACAAAGAAAGCCGTTTCAAGTTTGAGAAAAACAGGCTCGCCCTCAAAGATCTGAAGCGCCAGCGGTGCAAACAAAAGAAATCTCTTCAGTTATAACATTGAGCCGCCATACTCATCTCGAGTGGCAGCGAAGAAGAAGAAGAAAAAAACAGCAGGGGACTGGGAATGAGCAACTTTAACATTCAATGTTTTTAAAATTTTGAAGAAAAGAAAGAGTATATCGTTTAGTAATTTGACAGAGTTCTAATTTTATATGTTGAATGACTGCAGAGCTGTGAGCTTTTGAAATGTATGAAAAACACGAAAATGAGGCTGGTAGGACCAACATTCTAATTCTCACTCAAATCTTTGTTATTTCAAACACGTGTAAATTTTGATCATTAAATAATACAGTGATGAAATATTTTTGGAATCTTCCTCATTCTGATATGCTCTTTGAAATGGAAGCAGTGATATTTTCTATAATGCAAAAACTAAGGTGTTACCATAACCACATCTTTATTTATAGCATCTATTGATAATGATGGAACGGGAATTAATGGTCAAGCATTAGAAACATTGATTGACATGCCATAAAACATGATTAACTGCGATTGTAAATAAATAATAAGTTAGAGCAAAATATCAAATGGAATCAAAACCATGTCTTCAATATTCTAGATGTGTTAACCATTACACCAGAAGGCCAACCATGCTCACAGCATAGTCAGAATATCAAACATAGGGCAACCACTCAACTACTATGATCAACTATGATCTACCATGAGGTGTAGCAACAGCATAATTTAGTTCTATTCTAAACTTAGCTTTAAAGTAGAGTGCAAGAGTGCATCAACAAAGACAGCTTTTATTTCATTCCCTTTGTTATAGTATGTAATGCCTCTGTGAATTCTTAGTGGACAACTAAACCTTATCTAGCATTAAACATTAAGAATTGTTTCACACTAATGTGGCATGCACTCTGGTGAGTTCATTTACCCTCATATGATGAAAACCGCCCAGAGACAACCATATGTCATTATCTTTTGCCAACTGGCACATTTCTTTCATCCTTGGTCCATCTATACTCTGAGCCATTGCTATTGAATCTTGTTTATTTTCTGCTAGGTAATCATATCCCTCTGGAAGGAATACCATCTACTTGAACACAAAATTAGTCAGTAAACAAATTCCTACAAAAACAAAATTGTCCATGCCCCCTCCCCCTTAAATATCTAATGGTTCATCCCTTCACAGGAAAAAAATTGTGATTCCCAGAATGGTTTTTTTTGGTCTTTGTTGCATTTTCCCAACAATAACCCAAAATAAACCCATTTTGGAAATCCCAAACTTGAACCCAATGTTGGATTTTGTAGCATTTTCCCAAACATAACCCAATAAAAACCCATTTTGGGAATCACAAATTTTTTCCTGTGCTTTAAATGGGAGTGCTACTATAGTCCTTAACATCAATAATTCACCAAAAGCACTATGACGTCACATGTAAACGAATCTATTGTTTTAATGCTAAAAATCATGGGCAAAAGAGGGGATTTAACATCTTAAAATCAATGAAAAATAGTGTAAAAGTTCATTTATAATATTGGAAGAAATTATAAGTATAAGTACAATGGCAAATGTATTCATGGAAAAATATTTCGCCAGAACTAGATGCATTTTTATTCATGTAAACAAGCCATGACATCATAGCGCTTGAGGGCAATTGAATTGCCATGAATCATAGCAGGCAAACTTGTTTCATTGTGATACTCTGAAATGCAAGAAATGAAATACTCGATTATACAAGACTGTTGCTGAATATACAAAAACTTGTGACTAATGTTAACTTTGCTAAATTACTAATATGTAATGATAATCATATTAATAATAACTGTTCAGAGTGCACGCACTAAAAGTGTGCAACAGTTGTCACTATTTAGTAGTACATAACACTAATTAAACAAAAGAAAACAATAGAATTAGCATAAAATAGCACTATTTAGTGGTATTTATTTTGCACACTTTTAGTGTATGCACTTTATTACAATGACACACAATGAATTCAAGGCACAAAAATCAAATGACTTAAAGCAGATTAGAAGTCGCTCAATGACTCTTCAGTCATTTTCAGAGACCATCTGAGCAGTTCGAAGTTGCGTTGACCTGTGACTATAAATAATTTAATACATTTACCTTGGCACGCCGGGCTTTCGCTTTCTCCACCAACTCTTTGCACATTCGAAAATTCTCCATGACATCATTCTTGCTTGCTAACTGACAAACTGCTATAACATCTGTTGGCTTATAGTTTCCATCGCTTGCCATGGTTGAATTAAACCTGAAGCGTCGAGCTTTCACTGTCTTCTGTGAATGACTGTAAAAATATTCCAATTTTTGAAGTGAAATACCTGGAACTGCAGCCCTTGAAAACAAGTTTTTGCAATTCGTCAATTTTCCTTGGAATATGACAGAGAAATTGAAAGTGTTTATGTTTGTTTTTGAGCGTAATGAGCGTAGCATTTGAAGTTGCACAGCTAGAGCAAACTATGCTTTGTTTTGGCAGCCATTTTAAACGGGTGGTACGTACGCGGGAGAGATTGGTGACAAGTATTCTTATAAGCACGTGGATACCGACGAAAACATTAGAGTTCCATTCTCTTGCCCAGAATTTCGTACTAATTTGTTTAAAGCTTTTAACCTTTTTGGCATTTAAGAGTTGGGATGACGGGAGGGAATGTCTACAATCGGCCGAGATCGGTAGGTTGAGTGTTTTTTGAGGAAATTGTTGATATGTTTTTAAAACATTGATCGATCAAAATATCAGGATCTGTCGATAAAATTTGCTTCTGTTTTCGTTGTTTTTAGGCATTACAGAAGAATCTGAAGAGATCTGGAAGGATTAAAAAGCAACAGAAGAAACGTCAAAGTGGTTCTAAAACAGAGAGAGTGAAAGACGAGCTTGCCACAAGTCATATTTTACGAAAAACAAAGTGAGTACCCCCCCCCCCCCCCCCCCGCCAGAACTGGTGATAGTCATATTTCCTGACTGTATGTGCTCCATAAGTCCGGAGGACATCGGTGGACATCACAGAGAAATGATCTTCTTCTAGTCAAAAGCTTATAAATTATGAGCCATTTGTGGTAGTGTTCAAATGAAGGGGGAAACCTTAGGTTATTCATTCATTCATTCAGCATAAAAGCAGGTTGTGACGTTACAGCCATAACTATTTGAAGGGAGTCATGTTTAGTGGTCAGTTTAGAGTCAGAATCTTAGTATCAGGGGGTATGGTTGGTCAGGTAATTTGTAATCAGTCCGGGGGAGTTGGCCGGTGTATCAGCATATGCACAGCCTGTAAGAATATTTAACTATACATTATATTACAAAATACTGGCAGAACCTTAATAGTTTCACTCCAGGGATGAGAGAGCTATTTCAAATATGGCTAGATTTTAAAATATATATAGAATAATACATGGGCGCGCGGAGATATGAAATTTATCTTCGAGTGTTCAACTCGATATTTCACGAGCGAGTGCAGCTTATTATATAACATTCTTGCAAGAGTCGCTTTCTGATTGGCTTAAAAAGTAAATCTCACTTTGTGATTGGCCGAACAAAAATCCAAATTGATAAATAGGAATATCACCACTGAACACGTGTTGATACGATTTTTATCACGTGAGAGAAACACTGTATGTTATATAATAAATTTATTTAAGGCACAAGAGTACTTGATAAGTGTGTTTGAGAAACTGGATGGGCTATACCCCCCAGATCTCCATACACTAAACATAAAAACTGAGCTGAGCTAATTTTTTGCTTATCAATTTAATACATTTTTTTTTTTCAGAACAAATCCTAAGGCAAACATAACTTTATCTGGTAAAAAGAAGAGACTTCTATTAAAACAACTAAAAAGAGAACAGAAGGAAAAGTTACAGATGGATTTAGATAAACCAAGTGAGTTTTTGTTTTTTATTTTGGGGGGGAGGGTTGTGGAGGGCCATGGACCTTGAATAACCTTAATTCTAGCCCCCCCCCCCCCCCATTACAAATCACTCCAATGTCCCTGTTATTATATTTTAGATGATTGTGGACTTGATGTGTGCAGATGTGTCGACCAATTTTATATGCAATATTATTAATTGAAATCTTTCTTGATATATATCACTTTTCCGCTTCATTTTAGATGAAGAAACAAAAGCTGAACCCCAGAAGCAAGAAAAAGAGAAAATGGACTTGAGCTAAAACAATAGACCCGTTCAAGTTCTTCATTGCTCAGGCTAAGCCTCAATTGTCGGTAAATTAGAGCTAAGACAAAACCATTGGTATTTTATATTGTTTTTGTATTGGAGCATTACCACATGATGTACCTTGTACCAAAGAATACATCACATACTATGGAGGGTTATCCTGAGCAATTCACCTAATCGGAAAATGGTGGATGATCTCAAGAGCGAGGCTGGTCAGTCGTCTAGTTTAGTAGTTCATCTTCGGGCCTTGTTATTCTTGTTGAAAAATAATACAAAACTAATGGAAACCACTCTGTTTGAAACTAAACTACAATACAAGGATGGCCATAAAACACTGTCTATGTGCAACGACTGACTAGCCTTGTTTCTATGATCTCGCTCCAGTACATAATTGCGCTGTCCGCCATATTTTGATTCAGTGTATGAAGAACTAGAAACTAGACTATTAATCTTTTCATGGACATTTCACATGCATTCCATCTAAAAGCAGCTTCATACACACAAACATCAACACCAAGGCCAAATTCCAATGTATTGTTTATTAAACACATATATTAGATTCTCTTGTTCTTGAAGCAAAAAAATATTATTCATCTCACCATAATTTACATTTGCCAAAAATATTTTACAAAAACACAGCAACACCCTATGAACTATTGTGATTTAAATCTTCCTGAAATGCATTTTATTATGACAGGAATAAATTTATTGCTTGACTGCCAAATGTGACATTAGAGTACAAATAATCTACCTGTGAAATATCAGCTAACAAATAGTGCTAATTAGCATTAAATAGGAGTGAGCAAAATATGATTAATAGCATAGTTTGCAAATGTGCAACAATGAAATGTAAGATAATGTATTTGATAGATTAAAAACCTATTCCATCCGTATTTCTAAAATTATTTACAATTCAAAATCCGATCTGAAGTTGCCTTGCCCTTGAATTCTTCACTCATTTTGAATCTTCCAAAGATAGCGCTATTTATTTAGTTAACTATTTCACAGGTATAGTGCAAGCACTAAAAGTGTGCACAACATAAATACCACTAAATAGTGCTATTTTATGTTAATTCTATTGTTTTCTTTTGTCTAATTAATGCTATTTGCTACTAAATAGTGACAACTGTTGCACACATTTAGTGTTTGCACTCTGTTATTTGTGGAAGTATAGTAAAGTGCAATGAAGTGTAATATACCAAAAACACCAAAGAAAATATGAGTAAGGTGCATTTCACAGGTTTTGGAAAAGCACCCAGTATATAATTCTATCAAAGCATGTTATTTACAGCCATAAATTTTTTTTTTGTTGTTGTAATTTTCAAATGTATATTATTTGTTAAAAAATATTAAATACAGTAGGTGTTTTCTACTGATCTCAAAATTGTAACATTTCTTGTTTAATTATTTTTAAATCGTCACATATAAACGTAGTTGTGTCTTATTTGTTGCACTACTTGGGGGTTTAGTGTAATGAAAGGGTTTTTAACAAACCACAAACAAATTAAAATTGGATGCAAGTTGTAACGTTGAAAATGTTTAACTAGAAAAAACCTGGGACGTGCGTGACAACGAATTTATTTTGAAGCGCGACTGCGTTTCAACAAAATATGCGTGGCAACATGTAACGCGCTCATTATATTACGATTTCTAGAACTATATTTAGCGAGTCTCCTAAACTATCTGACGACCTCTTTTTCCGACTCTTTTCGTCTTTGAACAGCGTTCAACACCATAACGGTTTCCGACAGTAGTGATTCAAATATAGCGTCAGCTACCTGGAATTTCACAGCTAGTTCGTCATCATCATAGTCAATCCACTGTGGTTCCTCTTCGCGTAATTCCTGTATTAAAACAGCGTCTACAAAATCTTTTTTCCCTATTTTTAACGGCGTTTTTCGCCGTAAAGTGTCCAAGTTCGGTCGTTGGTTTCCTAGACCTACTAAGTCCATCACACGTTGCTGTACGATAGGAAGATAGTCGTGTTCGTCTGTAACGGGCGAAAGTGAATGATAGAATCGATTTTTACGTCGACGTCGGGGTTTCATCCAAGTTGGCCGTTCAAGGGGAGATTCCTCCGTTAAAACATCACGGAAGACTTCCCCGGTCAAATCGAAAATCATTCGACGATACGATTGTTTTAGTTTCGAATCAGGATCATTAACATCAATATTGCTGTCAGAACATTCCGGCGGAGGTGTTACGTTCCCTAATGATCCACCAGATTTTTTACGACGATAGAACGCTGCCAGTGAAGTGCTAACGACCGACGCGACGTCATCAAATGAGTGTGGAACTACGATCGGTATTGCTTGACCACCTGGTGGACCAAACACTTCCTTTTCAGTCGGTAACTCAAGCGGTTTATTCGCGTTAATAACAAAATCGTCGTCGTCGTCGTCGTCGCCCAAATGAGCACCCAACTCGTCATGCAATAACTTCAACTGAGTCAATTTATCTGCTAGTTCGTTACCATCGAACCCTGAACCATCTTTAGTCGGACTTCCAGGTGGGCTGGATTGTTTCATAACGGCCATGTATTTGTCAAAACTACGCGGACTTAGCTCAGGGCTATGAGGCGGAGGGCTCTTAGGGAGCTCCTTCTTCTCTATCGTTGGCGTTTTCTCCATCGCTTTCAACTTGGCCTGTTTTTGTCGCATTAGCGAAATCATTTTAGTCGCAGCTTCTTTTAGCAAGTTTTCGGAAAGTTCCTTCAAAACATTTTCATTTTGTTCTTTCTTGTCAATTTTAACTTGCTTTTCTTCAGTATTATCATGTTTGGGGATTTGATCACCTTTTACCGCAGTGGCTACAGCGGGTTTATAATCTATCATGGGTAAAGGCAAAGAGCCTTCATCGTCGGTAAACGATAACTTTTCCGATATTGACAGATCTTCGCCTTCAGATATTTCGAAACCTTCTTCTGGGGGTTTACCCCACTCATTGATCGAATCTTCCTTCTCCGAGTCTGCCTTCGCTTCGGCCGTGGCGTCAGTTTGAATATTTACCGAAGGTTGAGCTGTTTTCATGCCTGTTTCTTGCGTAAGAGATGTTCTGTGTTTGTGTTCGTCGTAGAGGTTTGACATACAAGAGACTGCATCGTTAACTAACGACGTAGAAATGTCTTGAACAATTTTATCAGCTTGGTTTTTACGAAGCTCCTCCTGGTAGGGCTTTCTCTCGGAAGATATCTCCACATCTTTATTTTCAGGCAAAGCTACGTCGTCTGGCTTTGAACCAAGCTCTACATCAGTAGTCTTTTCTTTTGTATCTATAAACTTTGGTGTTTTATCATCTGTATAACTCAGCTCACCGAACTCTAGAGAGACATCTTCATCTGGGATCTCTTCTGCAACGCTTTCATCGTCTGTTCCTTCGCTAAGACGATGTTGTGAGACTTCATGTTCTGCGCGAGGTTCTTCAGCCTTGGATAAAGACTTTTGTTCCGGTTCGTTCTCATGGCTATCTTCTTTAGATCCATGTTTGCTAACTCTGTGAGAGGACGGCGACTCGAAATCTTCAGAGGAATAACTTAATTCTTTTTCTTCGATGTCCTCATGTTTTTCTTCAGTCTTTGAGGTGTGCACACCTTCATCTTTGTTTTCTATTTGCAGGTCTTTCAGTGAGAAGCGAGGGGTTATTAACTCATCTGATTCAACCATTGAACCATCATCTTCGGGTATTTCTTCCGCAACGCTTTCTTCATCTGTTGCATCACCAGTTGGACGTGCCGGTTCGTCGAGCTTTCTCTCAGATTCTTTATTCTTAGAAAGACTTCGACTTTCTTTATGGGGTGATTCTGACCTGTCTTCTTTAGGAATGGTTTTCCTGGACTTCTCAGGGGATTCACGCTCAAACTTTTCAGAAATACTTTTGTCTGACTTTTCAGGGGACTTTAGTTTTAATTCTTTAGACAGAGATTTGCTTATTCTTTGAGAAACAGAAGTTTCAAAGTCTTGAGAGTAACCACTGATATCTTTTTCGGATTCTTCGTTATCGTCCTCTTGGGCTGAAACTTGTTCCTGTTCTTTTTCTATCTTCGGTGAAGAATCGAAATGTGCTGCATCCTCATCGCTAAGAGCACCAGATTCTATCGAATGGCGATCCTCCTCTATTTCCTCCACAGGAAGTTCTTCAGAAATACTGTCCTTATCCGTAGCTTGGCTGAGACGGCGTTGTTCTGAATCATCACACTCGTTCTCGATGAATGACCTTTTGCTATGAATACTCTTTCCTCGAGAGGGCTCTTCATCTTTAGATGACGGTAATTCAAAATCTTGCGAATAACTAGCGTTTTTGGGAGATTCGTGTTTGACGTCCAAAGTTGCAATGTTCGTTTCGGATGGTTCAAAATCAGAGGAGTATGATTTTTGTGGTGTATCTTTGATGCTTTCACGGGATTCGTCTGCGATTAAGTGTTCACTGATGTCATCATCAGTTTGGTCGTCATGTTTGTCGTGTTCACTCTCGAAAGTATTACTATAATCATTGGCAGGCGTTTTGGAACGACGACTGGAGACTTCCTTCTCTGATTTTTTAGCTTCGGAGAGGGAGCCTTCATTAGATCTGGCTGATGTAGCCTCTGAAATAGATCTAGTACCAGATCTTTTTGAGCCGGCAGAAATGACCTCAGATATAGAATCATTGTCAGACTTCTTAGATCTCGATGGGAGTGCCTCTGATATGGATTCGTCACCAGATCTCTTCGATCTAGCTGAGAGAGCCTCGGATATAGATTCGTCACCAGACCTCTGGGGTGCAGATGGAATCACTTCTGATATGGATTCTGATTCTGACCCAGATCGTCTCGAAGATCTTGCAGAAATAGCTTCAGATATCGACTCCTCCCCAGATCGTTCATCTGGTTTCTGCGATATTTCTTCCGCGATGGAGCCCTGGGATTCATCTCCAGACCTCTTAGCAACAACATCTTGTAAAGACTGCCGCGATGACTGGGACCTACTATGCTCGTCATTCGCAGATGCTCCTGACATTGTTTTTATTTCACTTGCTTCACTAACGTCCTCTGCCGTCTTGGCATCGTCTTCAATTTCGTCTGATTGTGAGAATGGTGTATAGCTTGGTTCTCTATCGAATAACCCCGAGCGATCACTTAGATCTAAATCCTTCACCTCGCTGATCGATTGTGATTTAGCGCCACGATCTTGAGAAGCAGGATCCAAGTCCTTCGGCTCTTCATGATTCTGAGAGCTGAAGTCAAGGTCTAGAACCACATTGAGATGTTTCAAAGGACCATCGCTGGAAGACGATTGTCTAGACTGTTTGCTTTCAGATAGAGCTTCTTCTATGGACATATCCCTACTTGAGGGTAACTTCTCTGAAACAGATCCCTCACTGGATGGTGGGCGTGGTCTTGGGGGTACAACTGCCCCCTTATCCTCTTCCTCGTTGGTCTTTTCTAGTTGTTTGCTGGTGGAAGGGAGTGCGTCGTCGTAGACAGACAACTTTTCAGAAGGTGACTGTTTTGGTGTGGGCTTTGAAGAGGTGTCGGTAGTAGTCCGTGGTTTAAATTCGGCAGCCGGACGTTCTAGATTTTCTTTCGTCTTCTGAAGGATTCTCTCTACAGCCTGTGAATGGGAAACATGAATTAGTCTGATCCAACTATTTCATGTGTTAATTGTCATTATTAGTTCATCGGTTGTCGAACAGGATGTTAGTTTTATTGATTTTCTCTACTCTGTACCTGTAATTTCTTTCGAAGATTTTCTTCTTCTTCATGAAGCATAGCGCGTTTTTGTCGTTTTTGTTCTTTATGGAGTCGTCGCACTTCTCGTTCTCTTTGTTGCAACTGCTCCCTCAATTCTCGAACACGTGTTTCAACATCACTGTGATCGGACGCTTCTAAAAGAATTGAAAAATACCACGAGTTACATAGGACATTTGCACAAATGGTAAACGGTGCAGTCACCCTTACGATATTATTGTCACGTTCACAATCTTAACTACCAATCATCATAACCTTTATTATCAACACTACCATTAACATCACTATCATTACAACCATCGTCACCACCATCTTGACAGAGTTCGTGTCGTAAGTGTATAAGAGTGGAGACAATAATGCGGTACCGTTAGCAATATGGGTGATTGCAACAATGAAGGAAATGATGATGATGTTGTTAATGATAACGATGACAAGGATGACGCTGATGGAGTTAAAGATAATACCTGAGATTTCTTTAGATATATAATCTACTTCCGGCAAAGAGCCTTCGCGTGACCTATCGGGAGCCATGACAATGTCGTCTTCTAGAAAGTAAGAAAATGAATGAATGAACAAACATGGAAAATAAGAAATAAAATGAGGATCGTCCTCCAGCTCTTTTTTTACTTTATTTACCAAGGCTTTTATTTACATATTCATCTACAATTTTTTCGTTCATCTATCCATTCATATATTCTTTCATTCATCTATCCATTCATATATTCTTTAATTCATCCATTCATTCATTCACCTAAACAGTCATTTCTTTAACAATTATGTCCTACAAATAAATACCTTTGAATTGTGTCTCAGTAGCTTTGATAGCTCGTTTAGTTTTGAGTCTATTCACATCGTTAAGTTTATCTTCTTCATCAGCAAGTCTCCTTTCCCATTCGTTTAGTTTACGATCTGATAGAGGTACCTCGTCTCCCTCGTGCTTCCTCCGCATCAACTTCTGCTCTCGCTGAGTCAGGTATCTACCAAAACAAAATGAAAGGAATAAATGGAGAGGGAATGGGGGCAGAATGATAGATGAATCAACGACGAAAGAAAGAAATGAAAGGATGGATGGAAACATGGATTGATAAATGAATGGATAAGAAGTACAAACGAACGAACGAACGGATAGATGAATGTATGGGTGAATAAATGACTGATTAAGAAAATGACTAAATGAATGAAAAGATGGATGGATGGAATAAAAACATTGAAAAAATGAAAGGAAGGATAAAAGAATGAATGAGTGAACGGATAATCTAATAAATGGATGGGACAACTAACAGTGACAAGCATATCCTATAGGAATCTACAAAGCCATACAGAAAACAAGGTATAAAAAAGACCAAAGCATTAGTAAAGGAACACTTTCTTCTTACTACACAGCGCGAGTACAAAAACCGTTCTACATCGACGGAACAAAGAAATGCACAAATTTGAGAACCGAGGTATTAATCAACGAAGTTTTACGTGTTAAACGACAACCAATATCGTTGTTGCAACTTCGTTTATAATAGAAAAGCAGTATCAATAACACAATGGAACGGAGAATGACACAACTGAAAACCTATTGAGAAACAATTCAATGTATCCATCAAAGTGATTGTAGGGCTTTTTGAAGGAGTTCTTTTCGACGTCGTCGATGCAACGCTGTCAGTAAAGAAGAGAACGATTGAAGGAAGATCTCTGTAACATTAATGTCATATTGGAGATATGATATTTCTCAAACGTTTGTTGCTTATTTTGATGAACTGCGTACCTATTTCAACTGAAGCAAAAAACTTGAAATCAAAACAACACACACAATTATGTCTTATGGCAGACCATAACAAATCCTCGTGATTTATATATATAAAACAAAGTCGACATTTTAATTTACTATCAAAAATTCGAGGATACATTATAAAAACCACTGAACTGAAATGAAACAAAATTGAATTTGAGAGAGAGAACAGCTTAGTTTTAAACCTACCAGATTTTAAGAGTAGTCCAGTTAGAAAACAACCATGAAAAGAAAACGCATAAATATGGGAGTTTTGTTGATGGTTTAGTGGTTAGAGTAACGTCCGGGAATAAAATGACGCTTTTCAACCAAATGTGACTAAAATTATTTCATTTCTTTTACAATATTGATTTGAGAAATCGACAAATTTCTAACTAGAAAAATTTGAAGTGTATATTTCAACGCGAAGAAGATTTATTAGGATTTAAAAAGATTAATGTTTTCTGGTAAGTTTTAATGTTTATAAAACTCATCGAAAACAACCAAATAAAATTTAAAACAATAAGGACCTGCGTACTTCCGGTAATCGAATCTACTTCCGTTTTGCACGGAAAGCATAAAAAAATCAAGGGAAATTGGAATAAAAAGCGAAAGAATAAATAAATTGAATAAAAACCAAAAAAAATGTTCTAATGAAATGAATGGATAAATAAATAAATAAATAAACTGATATATAATAGCATTCATTCATAAATTAATGTTATGAATAGATTGTGAAAGGAATAGAGAAATAAACTAGTAAATGAATCAATGAAAATGAAATGGTTACTCCATGAAACCAATTGCGTGACCCATTTCATTGTGTCACGTTTTCATATTGCATTTGGCGTCACGCAACCGCTCAGGACTTTACATAGTCAACTTTGTGGTTAACCAATAAATACAAGGAACATATACATGAAGTTATGTTCAGAATTTACTAAATATGTATGATTTCATACAAGAAGTCAACCACTTCAATTATTTAAGACAAGGCAATATTTTTACTCTACATAACACATTAGAAACAAAAATAACAATTCGAAATAATAATAATAAAAAAATAGAAAAACGGGGTTTATAAAAATGAAAATTTTGAAAATAATAGAAAGGATTATAATCAAAAAACACTTAATCCGAAAGAGATACATTTCAAATAACATCAACTAAATCTGTTGAAGGTATCATTTTGTATAAAAAATCAGATAAAAAATCGTTAATCTTATGCAGGATAGACTATTAGAAAAAAAAATACCAGAAAAATCGAAAAAAATATTTTGCCACCATAACATTTTCAATTTGAAATAAAAAAATAAATGGATAAGAAAGAACACACATAGGCAGGTAGGCTGGAAGCTATTAAGCTTATAAAAGAAAGAAACCTTGCTAATTCTAACAAGATAAAAGGTCCAAGTGAGAGAATTTTAACGAGCTTAAAAATTTGTTTCAGTAGATATTATGATTTCAAAAAGAAGCAGACTAACTAACCTATGATCGCGAAACCATACCCACAGATCGGAAATGAATGACATGGCTCTATGATACAAAATGACTGGATTCTGTTCAGGAATCTCATTGGAAATAATTTTAGTTTTGAAATGATTGATGTCCACGTCGTAAGGAAATTTTCAGTCGGAATGATCTGTAAGCTTTAAGTGTACCCGATTCACAACAGAAAATGGTTGAAACAAAGGCATACAAAAACGTCTTTGGAGGTTAAAAATGCTTTGAAATACGATTTTAAATGTTTGATTTATCTCCGTAGGTAAACAAAAATATAGTGTTGAAAAAATTATAAAATTCACTTAGTCGATTTGAAAGCTGTTTCTGGATGGATGATTTGAAATCCAAACATTGAATTAAAAGCTTGTAGAGTTCAGCCGGGAATACGTCTGAAATACAATCATAAATAGCTCAATTGTAACAATTTCGAACGCACTTACTTTGAAAAGAACTCGACCACTGAACAAAACATTATTTTCGACGTTTTCCAAGCAGATTTCCAGACCATATATATTAACAATACCATGAAAGGAAAATAAGCATTTTATAATAGCTTTGAAATGTGAATTCAGTAATTCCAAGCTCAGTAATTCAGTGTTCAGTGATTATTGTAGTCAATTTTGACCATTTCAAATAAGCCTCGACCGGCGAAAAAATGAGATAATTGTGACTTCTAAAATGAGTTAATTCGTGACCCTATATTGGGTATTTTAAATATTCATCAATACCGTGACAAAACTATGATGGAATCGCTAAAAACAGAAAAAAGTATATTTCACATACTTTTACTTTTGCGAATATTCTGCTGTAATTTTTAAGACGAAGAATACTAAAAACGCCAGAGCGATCGCGTTTTACAAGTTGCGGGTCATTTCTTGACATGTTTAGCAATTTCAATAAAAAACGTTGATGTATGCAGAATTTAAATTTTGACGAGAATATGATAAGATTTATGTCGAGATGGCAGTTGTAATTCTCCTGTAAGTAAAACTGGTCATATAAACATGGTCATTTTGAGTGTCATCAAAAACTAAATACTATACAAAGACACGACCATGTTATACATAAAAAAAACTAAAAGTCTTCAGTTATGATAATATCAAAATTTGATTAAATCATCTTGAACCCTCCTAAAAGTCATTGCAAAATATATTTGTAATTTCAAGCACAACTAAAAACGAAAATTCGACAAAAACCCAAAATTACATTTTTACTACAACAGACATTTTTACTTCAATAATGAAATAATGAGCAACAATAATATGCTTTACAATTTAACTGACTTGTTGACTTTTGAAAATTGGAATGTATGATAATGGCACACAATGAAATTTAACAAATGATTGACATACCAAGACAAAAGCTGATTGGTCCCAAACTTCACAAATCGAATCCACTGACATTCGAATGGCTTCACAAGAGGAATGACTAAATTCTAAAGGGACTATATGACTCAAATAATCCTTTAAAATACAGACAAGTCCGGGCGAGAGGCGATGTAAACAATCACCAGGAGTGAACAGTCCACAACCCTGAACTAACTGCATAAAATTTTGACATCAAAAAAAGATATTCACACCAATCGTCAGCTAGCTCAACACCAACCAGAAGTTTCGCAAATTCAAAACCCCATGATATTTTACATAATTTTTGAAGGATAATAATTTATTCTGATATCAATAAAGATATATACATTACGTAATGGTATATGACGTCAGAATATTCATAATCCCTGTAGCAAGAAAGAGAAATATATTTTTTCCGTTTATCTCGTCCGATCTTCCTATTCTTTACTCCCCTTCATAGAAAGATTATTCCTCGTTACCGCTGTACATTTTTCGTTTCTACTCTCTGATTCAAACTGTGTCGCTGTCTTCGATATGCTATTACCCTTTTAGAAGGATTGAAAACGAAGCTGTTCATATCAAACTATTAAACTGGTGTGATTAAATTACATACAGTTGCTTGCAGTGTTGGTCCTGGGGGCCAATTCGAGTTACACTAATCACAATTCACATTTTTAACAGCATTTTGCATAACCCATGGAGACTATCGTAATAGAATTAAGGTTTGGTGTTCGTCTTTACATTATGCAAATAGCTCTGAGAAATGTTTTAATGGGTGTAACGTTGAAAGTTCTAATTTAATACAATGTTGTTGGGGGGGGGGGGGGGGGGTGTAAAACGTATATGTAAATGTATAGGTGTACTAATTCAAAGCACTGTGAAAAGTACAAAGGTAAGTCAATAGGAAAATTAGCAAGCAAATAGGTAATGAAATAATAATATACATACAATACATATGTTCCTATGTTGGTATGAACAGAATGAATTGTCGAATAAATTCAAAGAAAAAACAATCGTTATTGCGTGACGAACGTGACAAGTAACGCTGTTTTTTTTATTACCAAGAGGTTGGTCACAATATTGCGTGACTAACTTGCGTAGTTTCAGTACCTGCGTGACTCATCCTTTTATGGGTATTACATCATTTCAATATGTCAACAGCTTTGTTGGCCCTTACACCCACAGCAATCGTTCATATCACTCAATCATATCAACATGTCACTAGCATTGCGTGACCAACAAGCGTGATGCGTCACGAACCTTCTATCTACCGGCTATCTCGACAATTATTCACCCGGGATAGTGTGGAAATGGCTATAGAGTGGTGTAATAAGGTATACTAAAGTGTAATGCTCTGAATATTTGATCAGTTAAGAGCACTGAAGTACATTTCTTACTTTCATATTCCCATAAAAACCTCCTGTTTTTGTTTTGTTTTTTTTTTTGTTTTTTTTTTTTGTTGTTGTTGTTTTTTTGGGGGGTGTAATTATTTTCATTGGAATTATTTGTATTTGAATGACAGCTGATTTTATTTGCATCACAAAACCAACCATCCCCCCCCCAAAAAAAAAAAGATAAGAAAAAAAAAAGAAAGAAAGACAGGAAAAAAACAGAAGGCATTATGATAATGGCGAAGATGGTGAATTAGATATGACACGCCATCTCA
This sequence comes from Diadumene lineata, assembly GCA_918843875.1. NCBI lineage: Eukaryota > Metazoa > Cnidaria > Anthozoa > Actiniaria > Diadumenidae > Diadumene > Diadumene lineata. The sequence goes on along the minus strand of OU974075.1, from coordinate 14,741,139 downwards.
CTGGTTTTAGATAACCACTCTTCTACAATATCAGAACTTCATATATGTACATTTTTTGTCGCTCATTATTTCGTTTTCATTTTCAAAAGTAGCCGATCATTCTTTAGCGGCTCAGATAACACGGACAACGGTATAATTACTCATTAACGTACTAAGTTACTAATTACTACAAGCCGGAAAAAGACGCACATATATAGGAGAAACCCGCTCAACGAGAATCATCAAATCCCACGCATTGCGTATTATTCATCTACATGACTAGACAAACACTTATTACTAGTAATACGGTATCTTTGTAACGCTCCGAAAATTGATCAAATTAGCATATTTTCATATACACTTAATTCAGAAAAACCTCGGATAAACATAGGCGATAGCCAAAAACCCAAACCACGACCGAAACGAATTGTGGGTAAAGGTTTCTCAGACTTTACGAAAGTAGATTGGTGAAGATCATGTACAAACCATAACATTCGTCATCGATTACATCATTATAAAGAAATGGGTGGTTAAATGAGAAAATGGAAAATGAATAAATGAAATGAGAAAGAATGTGTGAAATGTGTGAAAGAAACTATTTTGAAGTATTTTGAATTTGTAAATGGTCCATGAATGAATGAATGAATAAATAAATGAATGGATGATAAATAGATGAACGAACAAATGAATAAAGAAAATGATTTGAATGAATAAAAGAACGAAGTGATAAACAAACAAATTACGTCACTTACCGTTCACTTGACTGGCTCTTGAGCTTCTTCAACCGTTGCATGACAATGGAATCACTCGTTGACGGAGAACCTTTAGATTTGGACGCCACAGAACTACTTTGTGCACCATCGTCACTTTCTCCTTCGGACAACGACCTCTTACGAGCCCCATCGGAAACACTCGGCTCATTATCGTAGGTAGGAAACGATGTGTCAGCTGTTGGCGACTCAATCGCAGAAATTTCTTCAGGTACCGTTGTAGCATTGGACGGTGAGTCGTAAGGTTCTTGGTTTGCCGACACCGGTGTTGAACGTCGTGTTGGTGGGCTTAGCGCTTCAGGGACATCACTTTTGTTCTATACAAGACCGAAAATATGATAACGGTGAGATTGGGATGGACAGAAAAAAATACTCTTTGACTATTTCAATGTATTGCTTATAGTTTCTCGACTGTATGGGGCTGTAAATGGTTCTACTTACAAAACAACGATACTGCAACAATATGGGTGTTTATGAATGAAGATAATTACCATTAAAACGAAACTGATACTTTGAAATAAAGGATGAGGGATGGTCTTAAAGGTGCACGATGCACGTCACAACGTGTTGATGATAGTAAGGTACGCACGAGACGCAGTTTAAAATCATGAGAGCCCATTCTACCTTAGCCTGTGTACATCCGTTCTCACCCTCCCCCCGATTTTCCCCCCGTAGGGGGGAGGGGGGGTGAGAATGGATGTACACAGGCTAATTCTACCTTTTCCCGTGCAACAACTGCAGCCTGTTCTTCTTCTCGTACTTTACCACGTATCTTCTGTGTGCTGCGTCTAAGACGTGTTATCTCTTCTTGGTTCATCATCATTAGTTTCCTATCGTACCGAGCTGCTCTATGGGCCGCCATCAGGTACTTGATCTCTGCCTGCACCACAAATACATACATAAATGAATGGATAGATGGATGGAAGAATGGGAGCATGAATGAATGAAATGATTTAGTGAATGGACGGCAATGACAAAATTGATGTAATTTTACATTTACAAATAGGAAGTGATAACATAAACAACCAATGAAAGGAAGAATCAGTTTAATACACGAACAAATGGATGAAGCGATAGACAAATGATAAGATGAATGAATAAATAGACAAATAAATAAATTGAATGAATGAGTGAATGGAGAAATGAATGAATTGGATGAATGGACAGTTAAATGAATTGAATGGATGATTGAATGGAGAAATGAATGAATTGGATGAATGGATAGTTAAATGAATCGAATGGATCTATGAACTGAATCGACGATTGAATGAATTAAAAAATGAATGAATATATAAATACGTGGACAAACAAGTGGAGGAGTAAAATCAATAAAGGGATACGTTAGAATAATGACAATTACCACCACCAACAATCAACTAATCACTTAGTCACTGCCTGAGAAATCTTCTCTCAAACATCATTACAAATCTAAAGCGTTATGACTAAAACCCACGTAATAAACATACAGCGACCCCAGTTCGGAACAATGTCTTACCTTTTCAGTCTTGAGTCGCTTGATGACGTCACGTTGTCGTTTCTTAATAAAGGGCATGGCATCATCTGCTCCTTTATCTCTCATCTGTTTCTTCTGTAGCTCGAGCCATTCCATCTCCGCTGTAGTGTTTTCTTTCAGGGCTTTTTCGCGCAGGTGCAGTAGCGCTTCAAGATGCTTGGCTCGAACTTCCTCCTCTCTCATTAGTTTTACCATGTCAGTGGTGAACTTACTAAAAGAGTCTTCTCGGGAAAACGGGGTGGTCTAGAACATGACAGACAATGGGGTTGAGTTGGATGATGGTGGAAATGGTGATGTTGGTTTTGCTGCTAATCAGATGGAAATGATTGTGACGGTTGTGATGACGACAATGAGTTTCTAAAATCCACGAATTATGAGTGATTTCAAAGCAAATCAATACCCATGACGAGTTCTGTAACAACTGATAGAAATTTCCTCTAATATACATAAACTTAAAACTCTATTTCTTGGTAAAGATTAAAAGGGTTTTTTTATGGAAAATAAAAACTAGCGGTCTCGTATTTGTAAATCTGATACAACACTCTCATTCAGTAAACTTAACGTCAAATCTTTAGCAGTCCACAAATACATCACTATTCGAGAACAATAAATGATGATTATGATGATGACGGTACGGTGGTGGTAAAATAATAAAATACTTACTTTTTCGTGCACTGATTCAGACAAGTGTTTGTCAAAGTTTTCGTCCTGATGAACAAAGAAATAAAATCATACATACATAATGAAGAACTACTTTATTTACAGCAGGATGCTCAAACATTTGGCCAGTGATAATGTATTTGCATACTTCTACGTCTATCCTTTGACCAATCACAAATCAAGCTTCAATGCAAACAAAGTGCTTCAGTTATAGATTAAAATGTAAGAAGACTAAGAAGTATGACAATACATAAAAAGTGGCCATACTTATGTCAAGTGCCTACAATATAAAAAACTTAAGTCAAGTGCATCACGCTGTAAAATGCTACATACATCTTCAAACCAAGCGTCTGATGCATAACTCGAGTGCTAAAAAAAGGACGTACTAGCAAAATACGTTGGGACATTACATGCAATTTAGAGGAAAATCGCTAAGTATCCTCAGTATCGCCTGCGCAAAAAACTGTCGATGTCCCAACAATTTTGCAATTGAGTGTATATACATCTTCAAATCAAGTGTGTGGTGCATAACTCGAGTACTAACAAAGCACGTACACAACTTTCATGAGAACTAATAACACTTTAACTAGAAATGGGGGAAAGTAAAAGAACGACTGAGGAAGCTGTGGTAGGCCTACACTAATACATACTAATTAGTAACTAGTAATCAACCTCTTGGTTGTGTAACCGGATTACATAATATAAATATTAGAGATTGTAAAATGCATTGAGACATTATGTGAAATGTGCTATAAGCACTACATTACACTTTATATCGATTAATGTCCATACCGATGAGTAGGAGACAGCATCGGAACAGATACTTGTACTACGTCCTAGTTTCTCAATGCTTCGTCGTCTATGACCTTCAGATGGTAGAATCAATCGATAGTCCATCTCATCATCAGTGGCGTTACGAGATGAGACAACCGACTCTTCGAACGTCATGGAATAGTCATGATCTAGACACGTAAATTGATACAACAGAGTCATCTTTGCATGTGTAAGAACAATACAGTTACCTCACAGCGAATATTTTCTGAAAAGTCATCACCATCTTCGTCGTCATCACCATCATTGTCATCATCATCATTGCCATCATCGTCATTTAATATCGTCATCATCATAAATACCACCAATATCATCATTGTTCTCATCAAAACCTCAGCTGCGCCCTCAGCTGCCTGCATTATATCCACGAATGCTGTGTGCCTCAGTGATTATCTATTAAATCATCATCGTCACTATCATCATCATTATCATCATAAGCATTATTGTCACTATAATCATCATTGTCATCAGCAGCACCATTGTCATCTTCATCATCATAACTATAAGCCAAATTAAAACGTACCTGTTTTATCCCTATTTTTGAAATGCTCATCATCTATAGCCTCCACAACTGATTTATCAGCGACAATAGAATCAGATGCAATACTGCCTTCGCTTATACTTGCATCTATCTCTTCAGTTATACTGTCACTACTCTTAGCACCAGATCGTTCACGGTTATCGATGAAAGAGCCGTCTACTTGATTGGAGGCATGGGAACGGTTGGGAGTGGCTGTACGAACACTGGAAGAGATACAGAATGGATAACCCTAGTTATAATATATTATAATAAAGAGGAGGGAAAAAAGCATGAGAGAAATGGCTAGCATGTAAATCATTAATTAAAGCGTGCATGTTTTATTATATTTTAGAAAATGATTGTAACATTTTCCGCTCATTTTCTTATGTATTCTACTATGGTTTAAAATACATGACAAATAAAGATATGCTAAGATGGATAAGACAGAGAAAAAATAAAAGGAAGAAGAGAGAGAAGGAACGGAAAGAAAAGTGGAAATCTTGGAGGAACGAGGGACAGGAAGGAAAGAGGACCAACGGGATCTACCGGTAGATAGAAATGAAGAGGTGGTATGGACGAAGAAAATGAAGGATTTGGGGGACAATGGGGGAAGGAAATACACAAACAAAAGAGGAGGTGATGAATGAGAAGATGAATGGGAAGGAAGGAAATTATTCATCTAATAAAATCCTGTGGTATAGAAACATGCGATATATAACGACCAGACTTCAGGGAACTCTACATTATATAATAAAACCGTCCCAGAGCCCACGGTAATTGGTGAAAGCTGTCGTGGGGTCTCTGTCTTCCTTTGAAGGAAGAAAAATGTAATGTAATAAAAAAAATTGCATTTTACCTTCGTGTGGGATCAGTCTCTTTCAAGGACTCAAACTCATCACTGGTATAACCATCACCACCACCACCACCGCCACCACCACTTGCACTTTTACTAGCACCAGACCTTCTCTCACTTACAGAACGAGTTGACCTGGATCGACTATAGCTTGGTGACCGCTCGTTAGAGTAACTATCACGTGAGTAACTACCACGTGATCGACTGTCAGGAGTGGAGTGGGTACGTGATCTACTGTCTGGGGTACTGTGAGATGTGTCATATTTTCTTGGTGGTCTAAGGTCTTGCCTGTATTGTTCAAGTGTAGTTCGGACAGCTTCTTGTGCAGCTGCACTTGCTGCAGTTGAGGCAACAGTACGGATGTCCGTAATTTGTTGATTAGCATTGTCTAGCAGAGCTCTAGCAGCTTCATTACGAGCCTAGAAAGAAAACAGGTACAATTAAATGGAAGGATGACTGATGGAATGACTGAGTGAGAGAATGAATGAACAAATACATGAATGGATGGATGCATGATGGCATGACTGAGTGAGAGAATGAATGAACAAATGAATGAATGGATGGATGACTGATGGCATGACTGAGTGAGAGAATGAACGAACAAATGAATGAATGGAAGGATGAATGAATGACTGAGCGAATGAACAATGAAATGGCCAAATGAATGAATAAATGAATGTGTGAATGGGTAGATATAACATGGAAAGAAGAGAAGGAAGGAAAGAAGAGAAGGAAGGAAAGAAGGAAGAAATAAGTTTATGAAATGAATGAAATCTGAATAAAAAAAAGCAGGAAAGAAATGAGAGTCAGGAGTAGAATAAAACATAAAGGAAACAAGCAAGGACAAATACAAGAACAAAAGAAACAAACTTATAAAGGAACAAACAAATGAATGGAATCATCAGCAATTACTTCTTCAACTTTCTTGGCAGACTCTGTTGTTGTCCTTGATGCTTCTGTCTGGGCCTAGGAAAGACAAACCAGAAATATCAATTATACATCTCCTTACTAAGCTAAAAAGTATCTCATAAATGTTTTAGTCTTTTTTATTCCTTGGGTAACAACATCCTGGCCAGATATTTCAACAGTTTTTTAGTTTTTGTTTGTTTGTTTGTAAAAAAAACATTTGATATATATCTTTTATGTATCATTTTGGTATTTTTAAGAATGAATGAATTACTTTACATTTCAACAGCAGTTTTACCGTGACAAGTTTATCAGTAGATTGGGCAATAGAGTGGGCAGCATCTGTCTTTACTCGAGCAATAGTTTCTTGTGCATCAAGTGAAGATTTCTTAGCAGAGTAACGTGCCTATAAAGATATTCAATTTAGATTCATTATTTTTTCTTTTTTTTCAAATTGTGTGTCAATGATAGTCACATTTAGAATTGTGAACAATTCAAGCAATAAATGAGCTGAAGATTGATTAATAACTAACAAAATAAGACGTCACCCCTCGTAATTTCACAATGATGAGAGAAAGAGCACCTCCCATCCCTTTCTTTCTGTTTATGACATGTCAGGAATGTCTAGGTGCACAACCTACCATCCATTACAATAGTAATTTCATTTAATAATCAAGGCAGCATACCTCGTCAAGTTCTCTTGCAGCATCCATCTTTTCTTTCTGAGCTTTTAGTTGAAGTGATTCCATTTCTTTAGCATATGCAGTTTGCTTGGCCTGTATAAAAATATACAATAAAAGTTCTTTGTCAACTTTCAGCCTCTGAAACACATCACTACTTTATCCCCTATCATACAAGGTGTTTTATTCTTCACAGACTAGTTCAGAAAAGTCAACACCTACATTGGAATTAATATATAGAAATCTAGAAATCTTGCATAGGTAAAAACTAGTAAAAAATACTAGCAAGGACTGCATCGGTGTTTCTAAAGAAACAGTTGTAAATATAACGATAAGTTGTACACCGTAGAGTGATTCGAGAAAACTGACGGTTTGGACGTTAGTCCTTCATCGGAGTAATACCGTAGAAATAGTACAAGTAGAAATCTTGCATATTTAAGTATGTCTCAAGCTATGTCCCAAAATTGTAACAAGCTTATTTGTATAAGATAGATATGTCATACCTTTAATATCTGTGCCAGTGATACAGTTTCTTGCTGAGCCAGAGATACAGCATTTGTCTGCTCAATATCAGTCAACTGACGCACAGATTCCTCCATGAACTCCAATCTATTGAGCTCAGCAATCATCTGACGGTCTAGTGATCCAGGAGACATGCGGTCACCCCCCTGATGGGACGGAAAGAACACTGGTGGACGGTAATAAGTTGATGGCTGATCAGGGTGGGTGCTTGCTTTTGCTGCTTCACTTTGTGGCTGTTATATACAATATGAGAAGTTAAGTTTGAGTAAAAAGATATAACTACCAGCAATAAATATTACACAAATCACACCAAAGCAATCAACTTTTGAAATGAAAGGGATCATGATCCTCAAAGCACATTGACAGTTTAGACATCAGTCCTTTCTCAGAGCATAGTTAATAGAAATAATGGTTAGGAAGCCTATTCTTTTGTTTTTGTCAGTTTTGAGGTTGAATTAGTCTTGACCCTGCACAGGTTTTTAGTTATGCTCATTTGAAATTGTGAAATAAGTAGACATCAACTTTGTCTTTATTATGGTAACGCTTATTCAGTTTGTTTGCATAAAGCCAGCAGGCAAAAGAACAATTTTGATGTTTTCACTCGGCCTTATCAAACAAGGGTAAGACAATAGTGAAACAAAATATTATGTAGAGTCATGCTAGAAAAAATTGCATAATAACATATAGCAAAAGAGTTTCCAAACCATTTTGCTCTATTAACAATGGCTAGAGAGTTCTTTAACTGCTTCATTACATACACAGTCATAGTCTGCTAATCATGTCATGTCAATTTATGAATAATTAATGAGCTTGAAATATCTTGGCCAAATTAAATCTTATTTCAAAAATCTTAATCTAGAATAGCAGCATTAACCTAGACATTTCATAAGTGATATACAATATTCGCGCCCGATCTGTATGCAATATAAAATGTCTCGCATTTGGCTTGACATTGTATATTCCATACAGATCGGCTGCTCATATTGTATATAATATTACATATAACTCACCGATACTGATCTGTTTGATTGTCTGATAGGAGAATATTCTGTATCAGTCAATGATATTGTAGATGATCTTGATGGACTGCCATGGGAGCTAACTGAATGAGCGTAAGAACGGTCTACATCTGGTAATGCCTAAAACAAACAACAATTTACATTACCTTCCTTCTACGCTGTGTAGCAATTAGACCTGTTTTCGCATGAGAGGGAAATAGTACAGTTACGCAACCACTACAATACGGCAGAAAATTTGAATCCTTCTTCTGAAAACTATGTTCTATGATATGGTACATTACTGTTTCCCACTCATACCAAAACGACTCTGTTACCCCACAATAATGATTCAGCTTTAATGAACCATAAAAGAGCAAAATACATTGTTTGTGTTTCACCCATTGAGGATAAGCTCTGAGAATTTCCAAGGTCTCCAGATAGGATTATAACCCACGGCCTTCAGCATTCTGTTCATTTCGTTCAATCAATCAGTTATTCATTCAATCAATCATTCATTCATTCAATTAACTATTCATTCGATCACTCATTCATTCAATCAATCATTTAATCAATCAATCATTCATTCATTCAATCACTCATTCAATCACTCATTCAATCAACTATTCATTTATTCAATCACTCATTCATTCATTCATTCATTCCATCATTCATCCATCAATTCATTCATTCAATCACTTATTTAATCATTCATTCATTCATTCATTCATTCATTCATTCATTGGTTCAGAAGTATAGTGCATAATAATTTTGCATTATGTATTTACGTTGTCCACATTCTGTTCTTTGCGATCAAGGCTGTCATTTACTGGTGATAGCTTAACCAATGTCTTGTCTAAATCAACAGTATCATCTTTCAGATCTTCAAGCAGACTTGCAGTATCACTTGTCTTATCAGCCTGGAAGTCATCAGAATATAGACTAGCTGTGTCATGACCATCTTGGTTCTGGACTGGCTCAACTGGCCTCTTCTCTGCTAATCACAATTTATTACTTCAATATTACTTCAATATTAATATAAATCTTAAACTCAGAATCACAGACTTTAATCTAGACATGTTTCGACGAACCGATTGCCATCATCAGTAGATAATTGTTGAATGTTGATGTAATAATATATATCACTTTTCAAATAACGTTGTCATCACCAAAAGGCAATAGCCCATTCCAAGACTGCTAGGAATGATGGGTAATAGTCATGACAGAATGAAGAATGGCACCTTGGACAGTCAAAAAGATGAATATTGACCTCTTAATTTATGAAGCGATAGAGAGGAAATCAAATCATAACTAAATGGCAAAAATGTCCTGTCAACTGGTGCAATAATTATGACAGTAATATTTCTACCCATAGTTCCTAGCAGTCTTGGAATGGCCGATTATTGCCTTTTGGTGATGACAACGTTATTTCAAATAACTATATACACTTGATGATAAGTCAGTCTTTAGTTTTCTTTGAACTCAAACACTTGAATGCTTTATAGTATTGCCATTATATTTTGTCATTTTTGCTTCCATCAATTAAAACTCAAAACTTTGATGAACTGCTTTTGAGCTTCGTCTGAACCTACCTTGGTATTTTATACCGATGTTTGTACAAACTTAATCATGTTGAATCATGATTGGTTAGTTTTCACCAATGGGTGATTGTTGCAGTTAATTTGACAGCAGCAAATACACCAAATCCTGACAAGGGTTTGTGTGTCTGAGTAAGACAGAAGTTTTCTTTCAGACAAAACCACACTAAAACATGTTCTCTTTTAGATAAATAGACCACAAGACTTACCTTCTCCCTGTCTCAAGGTGTTGAGATTTCTCAAATAAATATTAATAACACTCATCCTGCAATCATAAAAAACAATTATTTCTCTTAGTAAATAATCATAGATATAGAAGATGTTTGCATATTTACATTATTTTGATTGCTAACTTTGCAGTGTTAGCTGTACAGTATCGTAGCTTTAACACTGCAGTTAGGTTTCCAATCATGCAAAAACAAATCTTATTTGCCAAATCGAAAAATGGTGGATGATCTTGAGAACGAGGCAAGTCAGTCATCTAGGGGAACAGTTCATCTTGGGGCTTTGTTGTTATTGTTAAAAAACGGTACAAAATTCATTAAAACCACTCTATTTGAAGTTAAACTGCAATATAATGATCAACACAAAACTCTGTCGATGTGCACAACTGACTAGCCTCGTTTCTGTGATCTCGCTCCAGAGTATAACCGTGTGACGTCCGCCATTTTTCAATTTGGTGTATGTACTGGTCAGACAAGTTGTATAATGTGTTATAAACAAAGAACATACCTATCGCCCTTTCCATCAGCCAAGGCTTTTCCTAGTGTGGTTGATGGTCTGTAATAATGACCTTTAGATAATGTTGGACCAGTCCCAGCTGTAAAACAACAATCACAAAATCAAAGACAGCAAATTGGTTAAGAAATAAAGTAAGTTGTCTCAGTAGACTTGGTTTGTAGCACTGCAATTTACATGAAGAATGATACAAAGAATTCATTCATCAAATGAAGTGCTTACCTTCACCATGTTCGCTATTGTGAATTCCAGAATATGATCTGTTGTCTGCAGAGCTACCAGGCTAGAAAAACAAAAGTTAATATGTTTTAACACACTCATATTACAATTCATTAATTAAAAGTACATGAAAAAAACACTAGATAAAAAATAGATGGGTAATATGTAATTATGTACATAAAATAAAGACTTTAAATTTGAAGTAAACCACAGTTATATATTATTTTAAATTATGTTTTGATGGTCACTGTTTGTCATGGAATAATTACAGCCTATACTGAGAGACAAGAAAAAGGATGCCGTTGACTTTCATGTCATTGAAATCACCGATGAATCATATCACAAACTGAGCCTAACTCAAAGTTCACAGTTGAACCCTTCACCTCCCTGAATGATAGATTTGGTGATCAGACTGTAATGGTAAATGATGGCAGTGATGGCAATATTGATAGTGTGTGTATGGCGTCAATGCATGTGTAATAACTAGCTGATGACAATACCTTGAACTGAATGATAGATTTTGTGATCACAGATATGGTAATAATGACAATATTGATAGTAATAATGGCAATATTGATAGTGTGTGTATGGCGTCAATGCATGTTTAATAACCAGCTAATGACAATACTTTGAACTGAATGATAGATTTTGTGATCACAGATATGGTAATGATGACAACAATGGCAATATTGATGTGTTTATGGCGTCAATGCATGTGTAATAACTAGCTGATGACAATACCTTGAACTGATAACCACAATCATGGTAGTGTCTGTAATGATTGTGATGATGATGCTGATGACAACAAGAATACATTCACAAGAAAAATGAGCACAGAAAGTAGATTACAACATTCACACAAAGTGCACAGAAATGTATTTCCCACAATATATCCACATGGAATTTGATGAGGCTATATCAAACAAATGTCAGTAACACTTTGCGTTTTAAAGGATGTTTGAAGTTTTGAAAGTTATATTTTAAAGAAACAGTTAATATATCACAAGCCTGAAATTGACAGCAATAATAAAAAAAACATGATTCATGCCATTCAGAACAAAATAGACAGACAGGTCATACTGAAAGGATAATTTAAATCTTTTAGACATTTGTGGTTCACGTTACACTTGCACAATATCTAATAGATATAAATAATTTTATGATTTTCAACTAGACATAAAGAACACTGTATTTATATCTGCACTTGTCTAATTAAATCTATACTTTGAAACTGTCAGTAACTCATAACTTGGATATAATCCCAAAGACTATCCAATCAGAATGCACCACATCATTGCATAACACCTTCTAATTGGCTAAGGTCTGGGGATGTCCTTTTTTAAAGAGGAAAGGTCTAAATGGATAAGTAAAGATTTAAATGGCTTTCTGTAAACAAAAAACTTCTTGGTTGATCTTGTCCTACCTTTCCATGGCGTGAACTTCCACTTCTGTCTGACTCATGACTATAAGCTGTCTCTACATCAGATAAATGGCTGTCACTAGATGTATCTGACACTAGGTACAAAGGTATAGACTCTGCCCTTCCTTCAATGGGTGTCTGTCTGGGTGCATTACGTATGATACCCCCTAGTGTCCGTCCAGAAGGTAGCCTCCAGTTTAACCCTTGTCTAGTACTGTAGCCACGATAGACTGCTTGTATTCTAGTGGCAGCTGAATTCATACTATCCTACAGGGAGAAAATAGTTTCTTTGTTAGAGAACAAGCAGGTAGAACTGCAGAACTGGTTGTAGTTCACCATCATCCTTTGGGCATGCAAGGTTACATTACATTTTACACCGATAGTCTGTGGTAAAATAATTGCAAATAGACACACAGACAGACAGACAATCAAACAACCATAAAACATGCAAACAAGTCAAACAAAGAAGAAAGCAGACTATCCAACAAAGAAAAAAATTTAAGCCAAAGGGAATTGAGTATTTTATACATACCAATTGGTCATTGAGTTCTGCTTGTTCATGTAAATTATTTACACCTGAAAGACAAGAAAGCAGAATGAATGAATGAGATCAATGAAGAGTAAATGAGTGAACACGTGACATAAGGGATAAATGAATAAATGAATGAATAAATGGATGAATGAATGAATGGCTGAATGAATGAATGAGATCAATGAAGAATGTATGAGTGAGCACATGACGTAAGGGATTAATGAAGAAATGAATAAATAAATAAATGGATGAATGAATGGCTGAATGAATGAATGAGATCAATGAAGAGTAAATGAGTGAACATATGACGTAAGGGATTAATGAATAAATAAATAAATGAATGAACGGCTGAATGAATGAATGACATCAATGAAGAATAAATGAGTGAGCACATGACGTAAAGGATAAATGAATAAATGAATGAATAAATTGATGAATGAATGGCTGAATGAATGAAGGATAGATGAATTAACTAGTAATTAATTAAAAAGAATACAAATGAACAAACAAACAAATCAAAACGTTGAAGATTGTTACCTGGCAAGTTCCCCTTGAAGATGTCTGTCTCTTTCACTGTCACATTGCTAGGTCTGCTAGGTTTTTCATCCATTAGTGACAGCCCCAGTCTCTTCGCTTCTTGTTCTAGTCTATGAGTTAGAGCAGCTGCTGTATTCTTTAGTGCTTCAATTCTACTTGTCCTACTGGGACCTTGGACTTCATCACCTAATACAATTTAGTGCAAATGAAAATACATGAATAATTTCTCAAAATGACATGAAAAAATTAAATACCATGCTTCTGGTACCAGTGGTGTGTGACAATTTGAAATGGAGGAATAACAAAAAAGGCATGGAATGGCATAATGTTTTCTACAATGCTTTTAACACCTAAATATCAGGAACACATGTAAAATGTGTAGTTAAATATAACTAGTTACAGGCAATCAGACACAGGAACTACATATTTTGCTTGGCTTTTCATTATCACTGAAGTTAGTTACCATGACTACATCAATCATTGCATTTGAAATAGCTATACTACATGTTTATAAACAAACAAATTGTTATGCTAATATGCCAACCAGAACTACAATAATAAGCTCTATTGAAATAGCGGCCAATCACTGTCTGGTTGACACATGAATAACAAAGGCTTGCGTCAGCTGAAGTATCGCTATACAATGTGTGTTGTACACAAAACAAGAGTAGCTGTACATGTACTCACTTGGTATTCCAGGATATCGTACTTGTCTCTCATCAGACCATTCCTCCCTTTCTTCTCTTTCTCCATTCATTACTCTTCGGCTACTCCCTGGACAACTTGGCTGATCAGGTGTCAAAGTTACATCAGCTGGATTGTCCTCTTCCATCTCCTCATCTTCATCTTTGCTTTCTTCCCTTCTCTTTGTAGAATATAGATGGTCACTGTCTAATGAGCGGAGTGATGCATCGCTTGATATCTCACTGACTGGATGATCATCGTCAATTGTTGTAGTTGGTTGATATTGGCTTCTTGGTGATGGGGTAGGCAATCCCACATAAGAACCTACATCAGTGCTTTCTGGAAAAGGCAAAATAAATAGAAAAAGTGAATAAAATGGGCTTCACATAATTTTTTTTTTTTATTTTCACTTGACTTCAAACAAACATTTTTTGCCCATTAAATGTTCAATTGAAAATAATATCTTTCGACAAAAAACATTACCTTTCTCTGACTCTTCTGGAGAAGCGAACTGTCAAGAGAGATAAAGTCATGATTATACTTTGATATCATCACTACAAGGCTAGTATATCAATGTCTTGAATACCATAGTCTAAAAAATTACTTCATCACAATAATATTTTGATATACTACATCTGCGACGCTTGTTAATAGTATCCTGCAAGTTTTTTTTGTATCCATTTTGAGAAAAAACTTTACTTTGAGCAGAAAATTGATTTAGGTTTTACAGAGCTCTTTAAGGAGCATCCATCCTTCAATGACCCATAACAAACAATGCTGTATTGTTTTAAAATTTATTGTGATTTCTAAGAAAAAAATCCAATCTCTGTAACTGTCCTGTTTCCTACTCAATATGACATATCATCATACTTACCTCTGGGAGATAACCAAGCTGTTGATGTTGGAATTTAGAATGACCAGGGAGCACAGAGTGTGTTTCTCCCATTTTATGCTTGGCACTGTTGTGGGTCAGGTTTGTAGTTAGAATCTTTTTCTGTTTATTGTACAACGACTGAAAAAAAAAAAAAAAAATACCAAAACTGTAACAAGGAAATAGTAATTAGCATTAAACATATCAATTATAATAAACAAGCCAGTGGATATATGGTATTTACTTTGGAGTGTTCAACTTGATATCTTACAAGAGCAGAAAAGGGTAAGATACATGGCAGGAAGTTAAAAAAACCCTCTGCATGGATGAGTTGAACATTTGTCAGCAATTTGCCAGCTTCCCATCCAGAACATTGGACAGGAAATGTCAAAATTCTTTGACATTTTATGGTGTCAGTTCGTACACGCTCCACAGAAAAGTAAACATGTCCTTGTACACATAGAGCTTTCTTTGGAGAAATCTCTGACAAGCAAGTAAGGTTCAGTCAAAATGTTGTAGTATATGCTGTCCCTATAGTAAAGGGAAAAATATTGTGTAATTTTACAAATGAAAAAAGTGATTTTTCTATGTCAGTGATAGAAACCTTTGCATCTATTTTATAATTAATATAGATGAAAAGCTCCAGTTTACATTGAGAAAAAGGAATTTGGTCATCACATGTGATGTGCGGTTGGTGTGTTAGATCAGTGTTATATCAGTGTTAGATACCTCTAGTTTCTTCCTACGAACATTGACAGCTTCCTGCTTCATCTTTTTCTCTTCTTTTATTTTCTGTTTTCTGTCTTTGATTTGCTTTTCCATATATTTCTGAAATGGTATTTTCAACATAAACATTGTATAATTATTGTTTATCTGTGATAGGGATTGTGAGAATAAAATGTAAAATATTTGATAAAATAATCCATTATAATTGACTAGATTTTGGTTTATGTCTGCCAAACAATCATTTCCAGAAGCACAGATTAATCGTTAACCTAATAGACAGATTTTTATAGCAGTTTTATAATATTAAACAACAACATTGAGTGACCAAACAGTCTTTGAATCATAAACAAAAATCTACCTTGACTTTGTCTACATCATAATTTTTCTGTAAGCTTGATTTTGGTGGAACAGTTTCTATAACAAAAAAAATAAATAAATAAATAAACACATATTAAATTAATATGAAATCCAAATGGCACAAATGCTGATGGAATATCAGTACAGAGGTGATCTAATCAATCATACATTTTGTCTATTACTAAATCAATTGATTCACCAATAAAAATTATTCACGGGATGCAATTTTGGAGAACAATCCATACATTAATACCTGATGACTTTGGTTTATGTTGTAATCTTTTCTTGGGTGCATACGGCTTGCCCTTTTTAGGTTTTTGCTCATCTATAAAAACAACAACAATCTTAAGTTATCTACTGATTCAGAAATGATACATCATATTTATATTAGACCTTACATAATTTTGAATTGTTTTTGTTAAAAAAATATAAATAAATTATTAATAAATTATAAATAAGTTATTAATAAATGATAAATCCGCACCTTTCTGTACATTGGTGTTTCTTCCCATTCCTTCAAGCACAGCTCTTACTTCTTTTGCCTTATCTTCATCATCTAACAAATAATTACAAGAGTGAGAAAAGACTAGTGAGGGAGTATAATACATAGTTTTAGCAATGATTTACAATGAACAGGGCTGCACAAAACATCAGTGCATGTTAAACAAAACATGATCACTAATAATCATAATGTTACTTTCCAATATTGTAGACAGGAAGTACAAAAGACATTAGTAATAAAATTATAAAAATATGTACAATCTTGAAAATAAAGCTCTAATGATATCCAATAAAACATAATCATGTTATAGAGGCAAAAATATCATCAACTTCAATAGTGAAGAAAAATAATTACCACTGCTGTCGCTATCCAAGTCAGAAAGAATGCTCTTAGCTTCCTCAGACAATAACCCTTCTGACAAATCAGTATCATTAAACTTCTTCTCTTCATCAATAATTTTCTCTTCTGTTATCTTCCTTTTGCTGTGCTCTTCGTTTACTTCTCGTCTTTCTTTCAATTCTTGTTTTTCATCTTGTTTTACTGTCTCTGTCCTACAAGGTGCTGTCATTGAGGTAGTGGCCTGACTGGCTGCAGACTGTGGTCTTGTTGATGCTGATGATTTTGGTCGTGACGGACCTAATACCTTTTTGACAGTATCCATACCGGTTCTCCAGGAATAAGGTGTGATGAAGTCCATGGGGGGTTTAGGGGCTGTTATCCTCCTCATCTTTACTCCACCTACTGAAACAAGCATGACAAGAGGAACACCATTAGAAAAGTGAAGTTATCAAAAGTAAAAAAATAAATGTTTATAATGTTTATGGTGCTAAGTCTCTTCAGCATCTGGAAACCAGCACTGGTCCAGCTACCAGGGAGTGGATTACATATATGATTATATTTACCCCCAGCAAATACAGGTACCCACTTAGACACAAGAGTAGACAGAGGCACTGAGAAAGTAAAGTATTTTGCAAAACATGACTGCCTAGTCTGGGAGATGTTTGGGGACCGGTTACTGGATAACTTTAACATTGAACTACTTTATCCAGGGCCAGATTGCACAAAGCATTATTCTTTTGCCTGGTGATTTCTCAATCACAATGACAATCTTTTCTTTTTAAACTGTACAGTACCTTTTGAAATCTTTCCATCATTGATACTAGTTTGTTTATGTGGACCACTTGATCTCTTCTGACCAGCCTTGGAAGATGATGAAAAGTTACTAGTTCTTGAATGGGTCCTACATATATCCTTTGGCTCTGAGCTTGGCATACTGAATCCTACAAAAAATAGAATTGTTTTTTTTAATTACTATAGTGGGAATAAGCACCACACTGTATTGTAACCGTAACTTCTAAGAAAACAAATGAATCATCTGCCATATCCTAGCAGTACTGTGACTGTATTGTTTCCCACTTATGTGAAAAAAACTCTAATAAGAATTGTTACTGATAATACAGTTAAATCTTGATTATCCAGACCTTGATTATACAGTTTTTTTTCTTCGAATATCTCCAGAGACGTTTTCTTGAGTGTTAATGAGTAAGCTTTCAAGTTGAATTTCTTTGAAAAAGTGAAGGATTTGGTCAAACACGATGATTTCAACTTCTAAGTTTTATTGCCGTATAGTGTTAATGAGTAAGCTTTCAAGTTTAATTTCTTTAAAAAAGCAATAAAACATTTGGTCAAAATCAGTGGTTTCAATTTCCAGGTTTGATTTCTAAAAGAAATTTCAAAAATGTACCTTTATATCCAGTAGGTGGTGCAGCAGTCACTACTTTTCTTTTACACACTGGCTTGACTGTATAATCTTCATTGTCTTCAATGGCTGGCCTCTCCTCATTACTGGGCTGAATTACATTGACAACAGCTATAACAAAACCATGATTCTGTTAAAATCATTTTGAAGAACTTGTACAAACTGTGTGATCACAATAATAATAGTGTGTAAATGATTTGCAACAAAAATTCTTAACATTGTGAATAATATATACTAGATAAATTGTAGTACACTCAGACGAAGGACTAACTTGAGAAACGTCAGTTCTGCCTTCATCACTTTATCTAATTATATATTTTACAGATGTTTCTTAGTTGAAAGCCCTTTTGAAAAATACTGATAGTAATGGTTACGGTAACTAATTATATAATGAATAAAAGTAATAATGAAATTACCATCTTCATTTTCCTTTTGCTTTGGTGCCGGGGTTCTTTCTTTTTGCTTTTTTATTCTTTCTTTGAGTCTTGTCAGTGCATCTAAGGAAAAAGAAAATGTCTATTGTAAACATCTGATTTGAGAAATAATATCTTGGTATTATAGAAGTAAATTCAAACTTTGATTATCAAAACTCGTCAAGACTAATACAAAATGTACAGATTATTGAGAGTCTGGGATATCAAAGTATCAATATTAATGAGTCAAATATGATGAACAAGTATATAAAAATCATATTTG
Organism: Diadumene lineata; assembly: GCA_918843875.1. NCBI lineage: Eukaryota > Metazoa > Cnidaria > Anthozoa > Actiniaria > Diadumenidae > Diadumene > Diadumene lineata. The sequence continues at coordinate 14,722,271 of OU974075.1, read as the reverse complement.
CTAGTATTGATTTCATGGTTTTCCTGTTTTTGCTCTAATGCTCATATGAGTAGCAAACAAAGCAAAGATTGTATCATTTAAATCGGTAAAGAAGTGATGGAGATATACCAATGCTCAACCTATCAGATTTTACATTATTTCCTTTGAATAATACGTTCTGATTGGCTAAGCTATGTGATATATGTCGCACAATCTTCTAAAAGTAAATACCATTATTCAAATGGTAAAGACATATATACATATATATTTACATATAAATGTTAGAATTCAGAAATTTTATAGCTTATTGTAATAAAGCGTATAAAAGAATGTTTACCTGATTGATCTGTGGCAGAAACAACAGGTGATAATGGACTAAATCCATTGATCTTTTTTCTTTTCACACTTGATATCTCTTGTGCTTCTTCATCATTCTGGATATTTCCTGATCCAGATGGACTAGTAATATCTCTTGTCACACCATTCCTTTGCAGACTCAAATCATCATCATCAGTTTTATCATCATTGACATAGTTGTTAATATATAAAGGAGAAAGTGATCTCAAGTCTCGACTTGGAGGAGAATGCTGCCTGTCATAGTACTTGGAGCTTCTATAATCATTATATGACGTGTAAGCACTTCTGGGTGATTTTCTACTCAAAGGAAATTCTGATAAAGATCTTCGAGGTGACTGGTCTGTTTCTCTTGGGTACTGATGTTCGTTGATTGTTGGTCGAAGTTCATAACGTGATACACGTCCTAGTCTTTGCTTTTGTGAGAAGACTTCTCTGACAGATGGTTCATCTAAGGTTGATTGGTCATGTCTTTCATGTCGAATTCCAAGGTTTGCTTCACGGATGCGTGCTTCCACAGTTTGTAACTATATAAAAATAAAATATAAAATAAAACTATGAGTTAAAGATTATGGTATAATATTACAGTGAGGACACTAGAACCATGAACACTTGTCATTATTTGGTTTTCATTTTCTGAGCTTTCTACTGCTTCAAATCCTCTAAAAAAGTAGATTTGAGCTCAAATGCACTCAGTTATCAAATTGAAAACGTTTTCAGGTCAATTCACCCAAAGGAAGCATGTTAAAAAAGTGTCAAAAAAGCACAAAGTGTTCACGGTTCGAGTGCCCTCACTGTTTGCTATTAACAGCTGGGACTATCTACAGTTTGTTAATAATTGTAGGACAAAGAACCAAATATATTTTGAACGTTATATGGCAATGACAGTTATGATATCAATATTGATTACAATAATCACATTATGCCAGGGCTCCAAAAAAGGGTAGGTCGATGGACAATGTCTCTCCTAATTTTCTACATGACCTTGAAACTAGATTTGAAAGGACAAATTGACTGGGCATATTTTAGACGGGCATACAACTACTTCACAAATATTGACCTTTCAAAAATGACTGATGACTGGCCAAAACATTTTTTGAAAGGTCATCTTGTGACCTTCTTGTACTGTTATTTCAAGCTCTATGAATTAATCAATTAATTTAATATTATCAATAAATTATTTATTATAATTTATTATCATTATTAGCTGGAGTGTTTTCGCTTAGTTTTTTAGAATGAGAGAGAGTGCAAAATGTATTGCATCTAATTTACAGTTATCTGGTCAAAGACCCAGATTTAATTCAGGTTTCATGCAACCGGCTACTGATACAGTATCAATTACAATCTATAACTGGCTTCTAAAACCCTTTTTTTTTTTTTTTGTAAATTAGGACATTATTTGTAGCAGCAGCTACTGAAATTGAGGGCATATATTTTTTGAAGATCACTCAAAACGTATTCATGAGTTTTATTCAATACTGTCTTATATAGCCATATTTATTTTCTTTTTATTTACATGCTTTTTAATATCTTCAAATATTTAAAAATTGAAAAATATTAATCACAACATTCCGAAAAATATCCCAAATTTCCATTTTTTTTCACACCTCCCGTCATTCAAAACAGATGATTAGACATTACATCATCGCCACGCCTGGTTGCCAGACGTCTGATGGCGCCGTTGCTACTCAAAACATTCCAACAAATATATCTCTTTTGAAAGCCTCTTTCTCAATAATATTCCAGCATTTACGCTCAAAATCTACAAGATTATACAATTGAAGTCTTTTTATGTAAAAAGTACAACAATAGGACATAAAGAATAAAGAATTATCCAATAACAATCATTATAAAACGTCTTCAACTAAGAAATTCAAAACGAAAGTCACCATTATGAAATGTCATATGCAATTCGAAAAAAAATTTCTGAATTCAAAGAATTCTAAGGTGACTAATCAATTTCTACGTTGCCTCAAAAGTAATGTTGAACTCTTGAAGTATAACAATGTCAAACTGTGTGCATTACGGCATAAAATGTTCAACGATGCATGCAAACACTACAAAGCGTATTTTCACAACATTTTCAAAAGCACGTCAAGAAAAAATTTATTATCTATAAATATTTACCGCTGTTCTAGCCTCGTCGACGTTTTCCCAAGCAGCATCTAAATCTGACAGATAAGACAAAGGAGAAGACGTTAGAAAATAAAAAAAATACCAACGGATTTGGCACGTGTTTTTGCTGGTAACAACAACTGTCGTCTGGTGACGAAATCTCATTTGACAGATTTTGCAGTTTTGATAACAAAAATCAAAGGTTTTAACTTACCATTTAGTGATGTTGTATTCCTCAATTCCCTGACAAACGATCCGTAGTGGATTGGTTTAGGATCGACTGGTCGGCGAGCGCGGAATGACGCAGAAGAAGCCATGACCTTTCGAGACGGTCTTCATAAAACACAACAAAGCCTTCTCGACAGATTTTCCGCATAAAATTAGCCCTGAAAATGCACTAAATTTGAGCTCAATTCACAACCTAAATAACAACAAGTATGTGTTGTACTTTTGTTCATTTTATGTTGTTGCTTACCTTTTAATTTATAGAGAAAATCATCGATATTTTTGGTGTCATTGCTCGTTGGTCATTTCCATACGCCCGCCATTTATTTGTTTTCCCCGAATTGCATTCTGGGATGGTATGAAGGATTATGGGAAATTTTCGTCGTAACTTCTAAAACCTACCACAGGCGGACCAGGCCAATTTCCTGTGGCTTAATAATCAAGACAATAAAATCTCGAAAATCCATAACCTACCCAAGAGACATTGGTAAAATATAGACCCTATCCTGCCCGTAGAGATGTCAATATTATTTAATTTGCCTTTATTATATTAAATATTAACACCCTGTTTAAAACATAGCCGGGAAAGGATTGCACCCCTATTTGGCGGAACGTCCCCGTATAGTAAATATAAGGGAATTCCCCCTCCCTCCCTCCCGTGGGAATCCCGAATCTCAGGTCGAGTTGAGTTATTGCCATTTACGTGAATACATGCGAAATGTTAAAAAGATGGCTATTTACACAAATTGCAATTGATGTGGCGTCAAAATCAAATATAGGCTATTGATTATCCAAATTACATACGGGATGACGTGAAAATAGAAGCGATTATTTACGCGAAATGCAAGTGTTACGCCACAAAATGTAATAACTAACACAAAATGTAATAACAACGCAAAATGTAATAACTTTTGCCACAAAATGTAATATTAACGCAAAATGTAATAACTTTTGCCACAAAATGTAATAATTGCTCTAACACAAAATGTAATAACTTTTGACGCAAAACGTAATAACTCTGTTTAACGCAAAATGTAATAACTTTTGACGCGAAATGTAATAACATCAGAAAAGTAAACAAAAAGTTTTAGAAATGAGGAAAAATAAAAGGCATGACGATATATAGGTTGGGCGGCTATAATGGCAGAATGGCATCAAACAGACTGCACATGTCACAAAACCCATGCACCTTGTCATCCAGTAGAATCAACAGATAAATGATAGGTGCATTATTTTCCAAAGGATACTGGCAAATATTACACAAGAGCGCGCTCATGCTCAATAAAATCATTCTCTAAGGACTTCTTCACTACACAATAATAATGTTAAAAAAATGAGAGCAGCCAGGATAATAATTTTATTTGTTTATGTATTTGTTTGTTTAATTTGTTTGTCTGTCCGTCCGTCCGTCTGTCGCTCATTCCGTCCCTCCATCCAGTCAAAACGTGCAAGCAATTGTAAGCTTACAATTTCAAAATCATAGTAGTAAATAAAAGAATTAACATTTTTATCTTTTAAAAGAGGTTACTGTTTTTATAACAAGTTTTGAATGTTATGTAGGATGCGGCGAATCCGGACGTCAGTAGTAACATATCATTCCCAAGAAATCATGTAAGAAGACTTTGCCACGCACCATTCCATGCCATCCATTCACATCCAATCCAATAGCACGCCAATGCATCCATCACATCCAATCCAATCTCATCCCATCCCATTCATTTACATCCTATCAAGTCTCATTCATTGTTCTATTCTAGTCCATCTTTGTCCATTAAATAAACATTGACTTCCTGCTGCAAGTTTTGATGTTATTACATTTTGCGTCAAAAGTTATTACATTTTGCGTTAAACAGAGTTATTACATTTTGCGTCAAAAGTTATTACATTTTGTGTTAGAGCAATTATTACATTTTGTGGCAAAAGTTATTACATTTTGCGTTAATATTACATTTTGTGGCAAAAGTTATTACATTTTGCCACAAAAAAAAAAAAAAAATGTTGCAAACAAAAAAAGAAACGTTAATACAAACAAAATAAGTAAAACGCTGCAAATAAAAAATAACGAAACTCTGCAAATTAAAAAGAAACGCAAACAAAAAAGAAACGTCCATCTCAAGTATAACCACCATGTAGATGAGATGTGTAAAATATTTATTAATCGGCGTACTATTTCCAAAGCACTAAGGCATTATTGACTGGGAGTTATACGGCGACGTGCCTCTAATCAGGGTATATGCATGTTTTCAATAATTTTGCTCTTGAACCGCGGGTAGTGAAAGACATGCTCATTCTTCCTGGAACATATTACTCCGACGAAGGACTAACGTCCGAAACGTCAGTTATCGTATTCATCACTTCATGGTGTACAACTTATCATTACATTTACGACTGTCTCCCTGGAACAGGGTATCTTCTTTTTCAAACAATCACTGTCAAACTAAAGACCACGAACGATTTTCAGTGAATTTACTATGGATGGTCAGTGTTCATAGGGCTTGAGCGGCACGCCCCACCCAAGTTGAGGTGGTAGTACCACCCCCTCAGTATACAGTTGATCGGTGAAATTTAGGAATGAAATGGTAAACAAATAATAATAACTTGAATGCCAAAAATCAATGAAGGAATAAGTGAATCAATCAATAATGGAGGTAAAAGATAATTAAGTGGAATTCAAACGAAGACAAAAGAGTAAAAAATTATAAGATTTCTCAGCAGTTTTAATATAGGTCATAAAATATATGCAATAAAGTACTTTAAAAGAGATTTACAGCTAAGATCATGTAGTACAAATATTGATTATTGTCAAGTAATATCAAAAAGTTTCTGGGCTATAAAGTTGGCTCTCATCATTTTTACCTTTTTTGTCTCTTGTAATATTTTTCTATTTTTATACTTAAATATACGTGACACGCAATGTAATAAATTTTGTATAGTTTGTTAATTCGCTGGAGACCCCAAAGGTCCACCGAGCACGTCAGCTTCTGGCTACTTTTCTAGCAAGTCCCCTCAAAACACAACTGCTTCTCTTGTAAGAAAGATTATTCATAAGTTTGTTCGTTCATCATACACCACAACAGCGTCATGTCCTTTATCATCTTTCCTCTTTTTCTTCTTTTTTGATTTGTCTACTACAGCATATATGGGCACGTCATCATCACGATTTGGCGGACTTGCACTTGGACTTCTTGATGACGTAGGGGATGACGTGGGATGATTTGATTGGTTAGTTGGTGAGGTGTTGCCAAGCTCTGCAAGGTATTTGTCTAGCTCTTCGTCTGTGTCGTAGCCCTCGTTAAGAACACCCTCGAAATCAGGCATGAATGCTTCGGGTGGTGGCGTAAACACTTCCGGTTCAATCACTTCCTCAACTGGGGCTGGTTCCTTTTCCACTTCCGGTGCTGGTTGACTTTCTATTTCTGGTTCGGTTGGATTTCCAGCTTTCGGTAGCGGTTGGGTATGTTCGTATGGTTCTGCGTACTCCGAAGAATACTGTGGCTGACTCATTGGCGGTTGTCTAAATAACTGGTTTGAGAATTCCGTAGGGGGATCCCTGGGTGTATCGTCGCTAGTACTGGTAGGGGAAGATGAATCATTTCTGAAATCCTCAGGGGGAGGGGGTGTGAAACTTGAGAAACCTGTGCCCAGTTCATCCACGCTCGAATATGGCTGATCGTAGTAGCTAGCATTGGAGCCTAGGGAAAGCTTCTTGTTTTTTAGTTTATTGAGTCGAGTTTTCTCAAGCGGTGCGTATGGAAGCTTTACTTTATCTTGTTTCTCCTTTGAATCAGATTGGCTTCTTGTTGGCTGAGATACAGCCTGGGTCCCAGTCAACTCTGACGAAGGTGACGAGGGAGACGAGATCTTCTTGGGAAGTGGTTCTGAGCCAGTTTGGTCCGAGACTAGTCCTGTGATTGAGCTGTTGAAATCTGAGAAATCATCAAACGAATCCACCACACTGGTCTCCTCGTGGACATCAAGCACTGGGCGTCTATCAGGAGAGACCCTGAAAATACCAAAAACATATAGAAAAATTGAATGATATGTTCTGTGCAAAAAAACTTGTATCAATATATATGAGGACAATTTGATTGGTTGATTGAACTAGAGGCGGAGTTTAATCATATCAACCAATCACACAACTGCCAGTGCAAGTTTCACCCTATGGAATTAATGGCTTTAGAAAACACCAAACCAGTGCCGTAACCAAGTGGGGTGCACAGGGTGCACGTGCACCCCCCAGAAAAGCAAAAGGTCCGCTCAAAACTATAATTTAGTTACAAAAAATCCGTCTGAAAGACCACTGTGAAAAGACCAAGATAAAGTGTAATGGGTTGCAATAAGGTCTAATATTAATCACCGAAAATCCAAAAAAATGACTGTAAAGCGCAATAAATTGTAATACGGGTTTTCACGGGTTTTTGAAAAGCACGCCGACTTTGTGAAAAACATGACAGTTACCAATAAAAAGGGCTACTAAAAAAACATCAAGGTCCAGGGTTTTTACGTGCACCTCCCCCCCCCACCCTCCCCCTCACTGGTCAACGAACTGACAGCTCAACAGACATACTGTCACACAGACCAACAGACAGACAGACTGAAAGACAGACCGACAGACAAACAAACATTGGTCTTGTATTGCTTTACCACTGTCGGTATACGCGTTAATCTTTTTGCGCTATCAATCATTTTTTTTCTCAATGGGTACACTGCAATTGGAGCCTCGCTATGTTGTGGCCCTCGCCAACATTTTCCTTTGTTTTAGTATATACATTGTTTTATTTATTTTTAATAACTATCTTTAATCTCTCAGTTTATTGATTTCCTTACTTCATTATTAATCGGTGGAAGTTATTAAATATTTAACTAAATATATAAATAATGTTTTTGTATATTTTTACAGTTTATTTTAATGTTTACCTTGGTACTGAATTTTATGGAATGTTTTCAACAGAGATAGTGCTAACTAGCTGATTGTAGCTCATCTCCTCGTCATCCCTTCATATAAACACAGTTATTTAGATGTTTAGCAAATAGTTAAATTGCATGAATAGAATTATAAATGTTAGTTTTGATGGGTTACATTTAAACACTGATTGATAACATAGAGATTGTTTAAACACTGAAAATAAGGAAATGTAATTTTGCATTTTTAGTTTATATTGGAGTTATAGATCTTCTACTTTAGCCCGCCACTTTTCCACGCAAGAAAAAAAGCATTTAACGCATCCAAATTTGCAAACAATTGTGTTGAATGATCAAGTCAATTTAAGTTAAATGCATTGAAAACATGTTAATTTACATGTTCAATTAACTATACCAACTTATAGTATGAACTCGCACTATAGCAAGAGTGTATGAGATAAGAGATCTTATCCCCCGTATTGGGCTTTACACTCATCAGGGGATCTTTTCATTCTGTTTTTATACTGAAGTTATTTCGGGAACGGAACGTGATTGGCCAGATTGCAGGAGGCGCAGTCGCATCGTCAAAACATCTCAAGACAAAAATGCGGAGATTGTAACAATTTCTAACAGCATCGAAAAGTGTAAAAATCAATATCGATAAACTTACCCTCTTAGTTCGTGAGCGTCAAAGCCATATACACCTGTTTTTCTTGCTTGAAGGTGATCTATGGGCATGAATTCCAGTTAGAATTATAACAAAAGAAAGTTTAAGAAAAAAATATCATATACCCTTGGCGGGACTTGAGCCCACGTTTTCGGTATTCTAGTCCGACGTGTTAACCACTACACCACAAGGTACAAGACAACCACGCTGGAAACGCAGCTGAATTGTGAAGTGTACGGCAACCGTGGGCGTCCCAGAGCTATATTATTCTCTATAGATAAGTGGAACACCGTAAAGGATGAACGTAGTAAAGTAGTAATAAACTATTTATATCATATGCCCTTGGCGGGACTTGAATTAAGGGACGGACCATTAGATATTTGATGGCAAATACCCAAAAAATATCGAGCAAAGCCTTAAACAGAGAAAAAAAAATAACGTACACAGCAGATGTGCCAATAAAAAATATCGTGCAGGGACGAAGAAAATATTCTGCACAACCATCACATGGGAAAAAAATATTCTGCAAAAAAAATATTGCCCAACCCCTCCCCCCCCCCCCCCCTCAAATATCTAATGGTCCGTCGCTAAAACGGTTTAGTTCAGCATAAAAACAAACTCTCCACAAGTCCTGCTAATTCTTTATCAGCCAGAGCAGTTGAAGCGAGCATGATGACGTTTTTTCCTCCCCATCACTATAAAAAAAAGTTTCCAAAAGTTCTGTTCACATGAGGTTGGATACCCAGGGGAACCACCCCCTCCCCACTCATGCAAACAGGCTGTGGGATACTTATAAAAATATTGTGCAAATAGGTCTAAAAATGACATCCTCACCACTCTGTTGGTTACGTCTTGGTCGAATACATCCACAGTAGATAATCAGAATCACAAGGATAAGGAACACTACCCCAGCTACTGCCAGCACAATTATCATATTAGTTTGACTAAGGTAAATCCCTCCAGTATTTTTACCAGCAGTTACTATGACGACTGGCTCTGTAGTATTTTCAACTCGTGTTATTGGGCTTGCTGTGGTGGATGGGAGACTAGGTTTGACACCTAGAAAAGAATGAATCATATGAATATGTAGAACTAGCCTCCTCCGCAGGCATCACTGTTATGTTAACGGACGGATTCGGCCTTTGCTTGGGTTTCCTGTGTTACCGAGAGAGGCGAGAAGGAAGAATGGGGCGAGAAGGGAGGAAAAACCGTTGCAAAGGAAGCCCAAAGGAGGTTTTTTTATCAAAGGGGCAAAGAGTTGCCTGCGGAGGAGGCTAATGTAGAACAAATTTGTAAATAAAAGCAGAATAACAGCAAACACTAACAAATATAAATTTTGTCAACCTTCTAAAGATATCAACAATTCCAAACTACTAAACTCTACACCTGCTTGGCTAACCCCAGTCCTACCTGTAGTTATTTTTAGAATTTTTCCCATCATGCCATAGCCTTTTGAAGTCTTCGCCACTACCCAGACATGGAATGTTGTGTTATATTGTAAGTCACGCAATACATAAGGTGGTTCTTTAGTTGTAGTTTCCACCAATTCACCATCTGAACTATTATGGGTTACTTTATAGTGTAGTATGACCCCTCTAATAGGGCGTGGTGGAGACCATGTGACTGACACCTCATTGCCATCTCTCAGCTTAAGATTGAAGTTTGTAACTGAACCAGGAACTGAGAATAAAATATAGAAATTGTCAGACTTACATTTTGGAGCATTTTATCAATTATATATCACACACAGTATTGTTTAGCCCCTATGGTAATCTCTTAGTTCCAAAACCATATAAGTTTCAACAAGTGATTACTTCATATAGGCAATTAATCAAATTGCATATTACTGGGAAACGGCATTATATCATAATCATTTTTCTATTGTACCCATACTCCTTTCCAATCGATGGTAACTGTACGTATCATAATGATAGAGAAAATGGAGAAACACAGATATTTTCTTTTGTACCTCCTTCATCTGTTCGTATTTGTTTTACTTGGCTATTGACTCCAACCCCTGCTTTGGTTGCCGCAGCAACAGTGACATCATAAAATGTATACACTTCCAAGTTGCTTAGCAACACCATAGAAATATCCTTTGCTGTGACAAACTTGTGATTTCGAACCAATGAGTTGGAAGACTTGTAGGAAACATTGTAGCCAATGATGATCCCATTGCGCATCCTTACTGGAGGTGGTGTCATGGTAACAAGAATGGTTGATTCATTTGGTGACTTGACTGTCACATTCGGAGGACCAGAAGGAGCTGAAGACAAAAGAGAACTTGTTAAGTTTGGGATGGATTTATATCAAATGACCAATTTTGCAACTATACCAAAATGATAATTGCCCCATTAACTGGTAAAAACTGATACAAAGTACCATGTATTTTCACATAGCCATTGTCCTCATTCTTTGTTTGCTATTGAGCTTCATGACTTACCTGCTTCATGAGTTTGTACAGTCTTCCATTCACTCATTGGGCCAAAATCAACCGTACTGGCCTGGACTGAAATGTTATAAAATGTCCATGGTAATAGCCCTTGAAGTGTGTAATGCAGTGTTAGGTTATTGACAGTTTCCATAGCAACTGGCAAAATAGTTGGTCTTATAACTTGGTAGTGTATTCGATATGATACAACTATTCCATTGGTAGAATTAGATGGAACAGGCTGAAATGTAAGAGAACAACATTCCTCAAACATTGACATGAATAAGGATAGTAAGGTCTCTTCAGATTGAAACACTGCAAGCTGTGTAGTTGACATTTTGGATTGATTAGTGTGATGATCATGACAATGATTGACTTGACCTGGAGAATAGTTGATGAAACATTTGATAATGATAAATGCATGACAGTCAATAGAACAATGTTGATGCTAATGACACTCAGATAGAATATCATAATTGATTTGGAAGAGAACAATGACATTATAAATATTATATTATGTTGATAATGATAATAATGATGACGACAATCATGACGATGAGGATGACAAAGAGTTTATCATTTTTGCACATTTGAATGTACATGAGTAACATGCATCTTGACATTAGAATACATTTGTAAACCAGTTTTTCCCTAAATATGGATTTGTAGTAATTTATGTGGACATAACTAATATTTCATTTCTAGGATGAAAGTGATGTTTTGTATGTGGCAAATGGAATTTACCTTCCAGCTGACAAACACAGCACTTGAATTAATAGCATGACAGTCCACATCACGAGGAGGTTCAACTGGTGCTGTAATGAAATGAACAACTTACTTTAAATCATCCTACAATCTTAGACAAAACTACTTCAGTTGGTAAATTCAGGAAAATTTACCCTTTTTAGAGCAGTCATAAAAGTCAAGTTTTACATGTTTTAAAAAAATCTTCCCCCTTCCCGCACTGGACAAAGTTGTTATCCTAGCTGTGTGGACCCATCACAATCATTTGATCATGAAATCAACATTGGTTGGGTGGGGTAGGGGAGGAAAAACTAGAAAAACACAAATTAAAAAAGAACATATAAACGGAAAATGTATCAAGAGTTTTGTCCAAAATTGTAGCTATAGGCATGAATAACATATATGATTATCAAACAAACATCGCTACAAAACAGTGGCGTCTTCCTTGTGCAAACCTTTGTGCTATGCACATACTACACCAATCAAGAATACCCGGATCTACTTTTTGCAAAAATCATGACGGATCATAAAAGAAAAAAAATTCTGCAAAAAAATAAACTACAAATCTTGTTGAAACTAAAGAAAAGCATTCCATACTATATTAAAACATACGTGCTTCCTTTGTTCTTTGATAGTAATTGTCAGAATAGTTCCCCCAATTTATAGTAGCTGCCCTGATTTTCACTGTGTACTTAGTAAATGGTCGAAGACTAGAAGCTACAAACAGCAGATTCGCAACACCTGGAAACTCCTTCTTCACATACAAGCCACCTGAAAGGGGCTGGTAGACCACTTCATAGCGTGTTATTACACCATTTGGTTGAGAAGGCTTTGACCATTTGATTTGTAGAGCAGTAGAGTTTATTGGTGTCAATATAATACCTTGTGGCTGGGATGGTGCTGTGAAAAAAAGGAGATAGTAATTAAAATACTAGTTTGGATAGTTCTGGTGTTTCTAGAGAAACAGTTGAATAAAAGATTGTAATATAAATCACTGTGAAGACCTGTAGAGAACTGGGGCCCAAAGGATAGTGTTTTCAGGCTTCATACAACTGGCCTCTGATGTTTCAGTCCTTAACTACTGGAGTAAGTGACATCCAAAACTTCAGTTGACTACAAAACTTCATGGTGGTTGGAATCAAAATCTTTAGTTCAACTGTTTATATATTAAACATGATAATACATGTAATAATTAATATATCATAAAATGATAATTATTATTCTAATGATATAATAATATTCTGAAAATATCTGTATCTAGTCAACATTCATGATGACAGCACTATTATAATCCCTCACCATCTTGTAGTGTAATATTTGATGCTTGAGCACCATCTCCCAAACCAATGACATTCCTTACTGAGACTTTAAAGGTGTACTTAGTGTAAGGCTGCAAATGATGCACTACTAGCTCAGGAACATTAAGACTGTGCTCTATGACAGTGAATGAGGGGTTGCCATCCCTCATCATTTCAACTTTATAGCTTGTGATTGGGCTGTGGCCATTGAAACCTGGTTGCCATGACAACTTGATTGATGTGGAAGACACTGGGATAGCAGTCAACTGCACTGGTGCATTAGGAGGTACTGAAACACAAATTTGTAGAGGAAAATAGAATACAATAACAACAATAGGATATAATGGTCATAAAATCAAGAACTTGTTAATGAATATCTGTGAATACCCTAAAAGGTTCCAACTTAAATTCTGGGAGTCTAAAGACCTCAATGAGACCCTAAAAGGTACCAGATGTTAAAACCTTAAAGGTACGACAACCATTCCCTTCCGACCCCGGGATATCCATTAGTTGGTAGACACAGTACAAGAAGGCTGGCTGGAAGATCCTGCCAGTAAGATGGTCCAGGAAAAATGTTGGCATATAACTCTACATATTACTCTAAATTGTTAGGAATTCCTGGATATGCATCAGGGGCCGGTTGTACAAAACCTGGATAAAGTTATCCACTCCATAGAATTTCTTTAGATTTTATCTGCTGGATAGAGATTTATCCGGTGGATAGCGCTATTCAGGCTTCATACAACCGGCCTCTGGAGTGGGGAAAGGTCTGCTTTCATCAAGTAGCAGTGAGTATTTCACAAATGCATAGATTGAATCATTTTCTGCACATCCTTTAAACCCATTTGCAGTTGTATATATATTTGTAACATAAACTACGCTATCGCCATTACCCTTACCTTGTACAGTAAGATTTCCACTCCTGGTTACATGACCAGCGGCATTAGCTGCTTTACATATATACAGCCCACTATCATTCCTTGTAATACCCACAATCCTTAGAGAACCATTGGCAAATACAGTAAAGCGTGAACCAATGATACTGTTCCTCTCTTTGTACCATGTGACTTGTGGATGTGGTATTCCATTTGATTGACAGGTCATCGTTGTACTGCCGCCAAGTTTAACAAATGATGATACACTGAATGACGTAATATTGGGGATAACTGGGAAAAAAATAGGAAAATAGAAACAAAAATTGAGATCTCCATTATAGTATTAATAGGGCAACAACAAGACTATTGGGGGCATATTGTTTATGTGTGGCCTGAGTAGCATCAGTATCCATTTTCCATTATGCATTGTGTTACATTTTTCCAAATTATTATCTCAATTTCTTCCACCCTAACCGTTACTTGTAGTAGTCTATATATAGGTAATGCCTCACCTTGCACCACCAGATGGGCTTTGCCAATATGTCTACCAAGTCCATTGGTAACATGGCATTGATATTCACCAGCATCGGCAGCAACAGTCTTTGTTATTGACAGTGTCTCATCAGTTATGATGTAATGACCACCATGCTGAAGGAGTACACCACTCTTATACCATGTTATATTGGGCTTAGGGTCTCCTGAGGCCATACACTTGAATGAAGCTGAGGAAGACTGGTTCACAGTGATATTGACAGGGCCAGAGTCAAGTGAGACTGGAACTGAATGAAAAACCAATGTTCCATAAATCAATAAATTTACTAGCATATCATAATGTATATTCAAATAAAGAATCTACATGGCAGGATTTTTATCAGTTGGCATATAGTATTACTTCATGAACCAATTGTACAGACTGAGACACTTTACATTCAATGGCTCATATATTCAGTCATTATTCTTCAAAATCTTTTGCTGGCACTTTCTGAATATCCAATTGATATAAAAATTGTGAAAAGTTATTTTTTTGTGATGTCACACTTGATTAAAGTCTACAATATCACAGGGAGGGGGAAACTAAGCAACCAACGTCAAGAAAAGTCTTGTGCAAGGTAGGTGTTCAAAACCTGGGATGGTAAAGTTAGTGCTTTCTCTGGTTACCCACCTTGAACGTTGAGATGGGCAGTGGTATTTACAGCACCAGCAACATTGATTCCCTTACAGAGGAATGTCCCTTCATCATTGACACTGACTGCAGTTATCCTTAAGGTACCCCCTGTCATGTTGTACTTAGGGGAGGGAAGAAGAGGAGTGAATGTTGACCCGTTACCATGATACCACTGTATACGAGGATTTGGGTTACCATGGAAACCACACTTGAAGATTGCTGGCTGACCAAGGACAGCTATGGCATCAGATGGATTGATAGAGACAGAGGGTGGCACTGAAATAATAATACATTATATTAAGGAATAATAAATATAAATATAATAATAAATAATGATAAATGATAATAAATCATATATAATAGCAATGAGCAATAATAATTAAAAAATGAATTTATAATAATAAATGATAATGAAATAAAACCAATTTGTATTCAAATTGATCTGCACTTTTTGCATAGTCTTTTTGTGTTCCATATGATATGAATATTCAGTTTGAATCATAATAGGTTGTCAGAAAATTGACGTTCCAGCTATGCTGTGGCAGTCTTCATCAGAAATTTCAGTCATCAGTCTTAATAACTTGATGAACTACAACTTGTAATGTATAATTAATTATGCATCGTCTACATATTTGCTCACCATAAATATCAACAATGGCAGAACTAATAGCCTGTCCGGCCACATTATTTGCATAGCAAGAATAATTCCCAGCATCCTTCACTGTAGCATGTTGAATTACTAAGCTTGTATTGGACAATAATGTCACATGACTGCTGTTCACAACCACACCATCTTTCTGCCATGTAATAACAGGAGTTGGAAACCCTGTGGCTACACAGTGTAGAGCAAGTTGATGCTTGACTATGACAGCTGTATTTATTGGTGGTCTGGTGAAGGTTGGAGGTACTGTAGATTGGACAACATATTTACTGCATTAGATAAATAACAACATCATGGTGCCTATCAAACAACATTAGAGGAAACACCAGAGCAAATTAATCTTCCATCTTTTGCTATATATTTACCACTGGATTATGAAGCTCACATGTGATTTTAAAAAAGAGTCGAGTGCAGCTCATAGCATAGTCTAGCTATCATCATCACCACCACTATAACAACAGCAGTCCATCTCTGTTAATACCAACAACGCCATCATCACAGCCCTAATACAACTAGAAAACTGCAATAAACAGCACAAACTCATCACCATCACAACCATTATTATTACAATTGTCATCATTATCATCATAATCATTGCAATCACCACCAAAACATATATGTCATCATTATCATCATAATCACTGCAATCAACATCACCAACAAAAGGTATGTCATCATTAGCATCATTCATCATTACTATATAGTAAACATCAACATCACCACAAACCACCACAACATGCCATTGTCATCATCAAAGAAAAGGAATGTATATGCTCTATAAAAGAATATGATCATTATCATTATTATTATTACTTACCCCATACAATCAATTCAGCAACATATGAAGACCTTGACTGCTGCAATATTTTATTCACACCATTACAAAAATACTTTCCTTCGTCAGACTTCTTGATAGCACTAAACACCAGAGATCCTGCACTGGTTATGGTTATTCCTGGACTAGACTGGATTGGTTGGTAGTTTTTGAACCAGTTGATTGTAATATCAGAAGGGTAGCTGGTTGGAGGCTTACAGAGAAGAGTGACTTTACTACCCAAGGTGACATTCTGACTTGCAGGTTGCACAAAGAATTGAAAATCAAAAACTGCAAAAATACAAAAAATGTGTTGTTTGGATTACAACTAGGAGTAGAGCAAATTGGTGTCTGAAATGGCATCTGGGCATTTTATTGCTAACATTAAGTTTTGGCATTGGGCAGTTTGATGTCAGTGCAGCATGCTAAAAGAGAATTCAATTTTGATTGGTAAAATAAAAACAAGTCAACCTGCAATAACCCGACTTAGCAACTTAATTCCTTCAACAATTTACAGTTTTATTCACACTTTCTACACATCAAACCATCCTCACTGTCCCATCTTTATAATTATGTATTGTCCTTCTTCCACACTTTCTACACTATCATTTTACCTCACAGTCATGCCCCCTTAATCTGTCATATATAAAAATATATACAGTATTTCTCTTGGTAAAAATAACATATTCATGCAAGGTCTCAATGTGACATAAGCTATCTTCAAATCCTCTTACTTTTCAACCGTTAACTAGTGAACAACAACTTTACAATTGCCATACTTACATGCTACAGTGAATAAAACATCAGAGCTCTCTACAGAACCAACTGAATTGCTCCCTTTGCACTTATACTGTCCAGTATAAGATCTAATTGCAGATGGGAAATACAGAGATCCATTGGATAGAATCTGTCTAGTTGGTGAATGGACTAATGATTGTCCATTGAATGTCCATGAAACTGTAGGCTGAGGAATACCCAGTATTAAGCATTGCAGTAATGCTGGTCTATGTTCAGCAGCGACCACATTCGTTGGGTGGACTTGGAAGTGAGGCTTGTCCTCCTTAGCTAGAATCAATGTAACAAATAATTATAAATATAAGAACAGAAATATTGAACATTGTTTAAGGTAATTCCGTAGTAATAGAACTAGCCATAGAATTTTGATAAAACTTTCCACGGTAAAACATTTTGAGTTTTTCATCAAAAATATAGAATAAAAAAATGGGGTCACCGTATTGGATTTCGCGAGAAACATTTTTAAAGTATACCCACTTTTGTCAATTTAGCGTCTAACATTCGAAAATGGGCATCATACATAAAAGTATCTCTTGACTGAGATTGGTCAATACCAAATATGTTTAATGTGCTTAAATGTACTCCTTATACATTGGGCTACCGATGTAACAGCAAAGAAAAATAAAGCAAAAATTAACAAAATGTTCGAATTTTTACGGGCCTCACTAACGCTTTGAACGAAACACTTTTCGAAATATCGAAAAATCTAGCCATAGAATTTTGTCATCGATCACATGTTTTAAAAAACATGATTTCAAATGATATTATGAAATAAAAAAGATAGGTGCCCGTATTGGTTTGCGAGATATTTTGAGAAATATTCTCAAATTTCAATAATATCAAGGATTTTCCGAGAGAGGAATGGGGCGAGTTTAAAGAAATTCGTAATTTTCCACTTGAAAATGTGAAAACTGTTTGTATTTTAACGTTAAAGTGTTTCTCAGACATAGCTCTGTATCTGTTGATGATAAGAAATGTAAAACTTTAAAATTCTAAATATGTGCAGAACTGTGCGCAGTGCAAAACTACGGAATTACCTTAAGAGCATCAGCTACAAAAATGGTCAACTTAATTCACAGAAAAAAATTGAATTCCCAAGTCTCCAAAGATGTACCCTGATATTGAACTCGGATTGTGATTGGCTCTTGAAATAATCTCAGTCAAAATGTGTTTTCATTGGTTCCTTACACTAACTGGTTTTGACCTCTGAGGGCATCAACGTATTCATGTTTACCAACAACAGTGGTCTCGAATTACTTACAATATCGTACCTTTATTTTGATCAGGGAAATTCAAGCCATATCGTGAAATATTTTATATGTCAAACGTTACTGCACTTTCTTTTATTTTAGACTTTATATCTTCCAAATACTCGACTTGAAGTCCGAACATTTCAGGACATGAACATGACACCACTGATCAACACGAATGTAAACAATAATTCATTGCTGACCGTAGGTAGATTTCTAATTGCTAATAAAATAGCAATTTGCCATTCTAAATACTATATGTGCAAATTGAAATTCACGAAGAAACATTTAGGACGTTTTTCTGTATAGATTTTGCAATGCATGAGACAGTTTCAGCAGTGAAAACAAATAAAACCAGTTTGACAGGAAAGTGGTATCTCAGATAACATCGGCCAGACATGGAAGTGAGATTCGTTATTCGTTAGACCAGAGGCTGCCTTTCTTCTTCCTTTCTTTCTCAGCCCCTCGCGGCCTCTGGTACTCAGGGTACCAAAGATGGCAATTGCGTGGGAAATGTAATGAGGGAAATGTGTCATGAAAAGAATTGTTTAAACATAAAGTTGATAAACCAAAACCAATTCATGAAAATATGTATTAAATTTAACAAAACACTTCTCCTAGATGTTCCAAAAAAATGTTTAGCCTTGCAGTAATTGGTTCGGAAAACTACAAAATACTTACGCAGCACTTTAAGATAACCAGCTTCACTTTTCCTTACAATAGAAGTTACAAAACTATTGACAGCTACGCAGCGATAAAGCCCACTACTTGAGAATTCAATATTTTGTATCGACAGACTTGACGATGTCCATTTAACTCCGGGTTTACCACCTGCAGGGGTTATGTACTGATTGACTACATTACTGGTTGGAAGTTTAACACCATCTTTTTCCCAGTAGACATCGGCATATGGAAGACTGTTTCCTGTCACACACGTGAAGTACGTACTGGAATCCCCAACACGTTTGGAATGGTTGGTTGGATTTGTGTTAAACTGGATGCTTGTGTCTGCAAATAAAAAAAGAAATAATTCTAATTTATGCAGAGTCTATCTGGCCAACCATCTTTCCCTGAGGCGATGTGACCCTTTAGACTAATGTGACCCTATAGACTAATGTGACCCTTTAGACTAATGTGACCCTATAGACTAATGTGACCCTTTAGACTAATGTGACCCTTTAGACTGATGTGACCCTTTAGACTGATGTGACCCTTTAGACTGATGTGACCCTTTAGACTAATGTGACCCTTAAGACTAATGTGACCCTTACGACTAATGTGACCCTTTAGACTAATGTGACCCTTTAGACTAATGTGACCCTTTAGACTGATGTGAACCTTAAGACTAATGTGACCCTTTAGACTGATGTGACCCTTAAGACTAATGTGACCCTTTAGACTAATGTGACCCTTTAGACTAATGTGACCCTTTAGACTATTGTGACCCTTTAGACTAATGTGACCCTTAAGACTAATGTGACCCTTTAGACTAATGTGACCCTTTAGACTAATCACAGTGACCCTTAAGACTAATGTGACCCTTTAGACTAATGTGACCCTTTAGACTAATGTGACCCTTTAGACTAATCACAGTGACCCTTAAGACTAATGTGACCCTTTAGACTAATGTGACCCTTTAGACTAATGTGACCCTTTAGACTAATGTGACACTTTAGACTAATGTGACCCTTAAGACTATTGTGACCCTTAAGACTGATGTGACCCTTTAGACTAATGTGACCCTTTAGACTATTGTGACCCTTAAGACTAATGTGACCCTTTAGACTATTGTGGCCCTTTAGACTGATGTGACCCTTTAGACTGATGTGACCCTTTAGACTAATGTGACCCTTTAGACTAATGTGACCCTTTAGACTAATGTGACCCTTTAGACTAATGTGACCCGTTAGACTGATGTGACACTTAAGACTAATGTGACCCTTTAGACTGATGTGACCCTTTAGACTGTTGTGACCCTTTAGACTAATGTGACCCTATAGACTAATGTGACCCTTTAGACTAATGTGACCCTTTAGACTAATGTGACCCTTTAGACTAATGCAACCCTTTAGCCTGATGTGACAGTTTGTAAGGGGAATGGAATCCCAGTTCTCAGGTTCTCCTTAATAGTTAATATATAACTACACTTGCACTCAAAAAAACTTATTACAGTGAGGACACTCGAACCGTGAACACTTTGTGCTTTTTTGACACTTTTTTTAACAAGCATCCTTCGAGTGAATCTATTTAAAAACATTTGAATTTTGATAATTCAGTGCATTTGAGTTCAGTCCTACTTTTTCAGAGAATTTGAAGCAGTAGAAAGCTCAGAAAATAAAAAGCTAAATAAAGGCAAGTGTTCACGGTTCGAGTGCCCTCACTGTAAAATGGATTATACTTACAGGCTGCCTGGACTGTTGCTTCTTGACTGTAAATCACCTCACTAGTTCCTGAAATAGATGCACCACATCTGAACTGGCCACCATCTTTCTCAGATATACTAGCAAAGTACAATGAGTGATTAAGCAGCAATTGCCAGGGTTGGCCAGTTGGGTCAATCAGCCATGTATTGTTTCTTTTCCAGTTAATCGCTACCCTTCGTCCATTACTGTCTGATGCCTGACAGTCCAGAGTTATCGACTGTCCAGGAGCATAAACTATATCAGATGGTTCTACAGTAAAGGCTGAAAATAAAATTAAACTTTTTATTTACTAAAGTTTAACATTTATTTTTAACCAGCTGGTAATTAAATGATATGGCATATTGTAAATTGGCTGTAGTCAGACTTTTCAGAGACTGTCCTACAGAGCACCAAGTTATGACTTAAATTCTTCTTAGGGATGGACCACTAGATATTTGAGGGGAGGGAAGGTTGGGCAATTTTTTCTGGAGAATATTTTTTTCCCATGTGATGGTTGTGCAGGATATTTTTTTTTTCTCCCTGCTGGATTTTTTTTATTTTTTTTGTTTGTTTAAGGCTTTGCTCAATTTTTTTTGGCATTTGCCCACCCCCCCCCCCCCTCCATCAAATATCTAATGGTCCATCCCTTATCTAGGTGATTTCTTTTACAGCATCCCCCTGAAAGATTTCTCTGCACCACTCCTGCTATTATAAAAATTATTAATTTTTTTATCAAATGAACATTCATCTATCAAATATCTTCAAAATAATTAGTTGTTAGGATCGTGATCATTGCAGTTATAGAGTGTGCACATTAAGTGTGCTAAATAGTGCTATTTCATGCTAATTCTATTGTTTAATTAGCGCTTATATTTACCACTAAATAGTTACAACTGTTGCACACCTTTAGTGAGTGCTCTCTAATATGTAATAATATCATAAAATCTAAAATCTAAAAATAACCATAAATCTCTTCAAAATTTTGATTGAACTAGCCAGTAAAACACAGAAATGTTCGTTGGAAATTATTTTTGATTCTTGTATTTTCCAAGTCCTGTTGATATGTGATCGAATAAGTTCCCTTGTCAAGCAGTTTGTAATAGTCTTTCTTCCGTGTGTTTGATCTTCTGTTCTAGAACGTCCTTTTAATTCGTGCAGTTTCAATTAAATCAAACTTATTATTTAATTTCACATGATTAAACAACACGTATTACGTAAATTAATATCAATCATGTTTAAATAAACGACGGGAATGTATCATTTAATTTACTTTCCTGTGGAGCAGAAACTGTAAACAAACAACTGACAAACTTACCCAACTTTGCGTCCAACAATGAAGGAAAGACAGAAACCAAAAGGAATGTATAGATTGCTACAAAATTAAACATATTTGTAAACATGATACCAACTAGTAGTCAAGGTTTTGGTGTGTATTAGAACCCATCTTTTGATGTAGAAACAGATGTTTTTCTGTCAGCAACAGTGGGAGCACATTTGCATCAGCTTTGATTTAGTTTAATTGTATATCCAGTTAATTTGTCTTCATTAAAGCTTCGAAATCACGCAACGTTTAACGCCAATGAACAAAATAAGACTTTGAGATGTATTAAACGTTTTCCTGGATTTAGTTGTAGTAGTTTTGTAGACGTTTTCTTGGCATAAAGTTTTGTTTTTCAAGTAAATTCCTCCACAAATTCATTAGCATCCAATGACGCCGTTCACTAGCAACCAATGAGCCAATTAACATAATGCTCAGCGGTATTGCCAAGAAGTGGTAACGATCTCGAAATAATCACGCACATTTTCAGTTTACCGTGATATGAATAAAATGTTGAAATTTCATTATCAAACAAGTGTTGATAACCTTTCTGCGTATGAAAGTTTGTATGATGGATATTTCGTTGTTGCGTCCAGTACTAGACTGCTTTGTTGGCAACTCATATTTTATTTATTTTTCCGGGGCAGAGTTCGCGCGCCGGCTCTTCCTCTGTGCGAGTTTCTTCTTCACTTACGTACATATTTGGTTTTTTGTATTTTCTTATCCACCCTTATCACATTAAAAAAATTAAAATATTATTAATCAATCTCAGAAGATTGAGGGGGCTCCCCCGGTTTCGTTGAAATGATAATTGGGATCAGCAGTTTCATAATAAATTTGATTACAGTACTAATACATATATTTCACATGTTTATTATACATATTTAATGTACATTCTATTATTATATTACTTCTATCACTTAAATTTTAAATTGAAATTCAGTACTTTTAATGCAGAATTGTGCTCTTGGGGCTCTAATTTTAGATTAGATTTATAATTATTATTATATTCTTGTAAATGGGCACGTTTTGCTTGCCCATCTTATTTTTATTATACAACAATAAAGACTTCTACTAATTTCGTACAGCGAGTGATTCCCTTGCCTGAGGTTGATTTTGATTGGTTACCCATCCCCAAGAGTAATATCACTCACGTGATTAGCATAACAATCAACTGCGTATCAAAGACTAAAAGTTTTTCGATTAAATAAAATGTCAGACGCCTGACTAGCTCAAGGGGTTAACCATGTATGGTCTAGTGGCCGGTTAATCTCTCACTCCCTGATCTTTTGAT
Organism: Diadumene lineata; assembly: GCA_918843875.1. NCBI lineage: Eukaryota > Metazoa > Cnidaria > Anthozoa > Actiniaria > Diadumenidae > Diadumene > Diadumene lineata. The sequence goes on along the minus strand of OU974075.1, from coordinate 14,698,982 downwards.
TAGAGCTATTTGGGTACTTGGCAACATACTACTACATACGGGATTACAAGGTAAGTGAACAAGGTAAGTGGAAATGTGATAATATCGTAAACTGACTAGACTAGATTTTTTCTTTTTCAACACTGCAAAGCACAGGTTCGAGTCTCATAACCAGTTTTTTTTCTTTTTTTTTTCTTCTTCTTTTCCTCTTATATGCGCATCTCATATTCTTCTTCACTTTCTTTAAACCATCTCTCTATTGAATAAACGAAATTAAAAGAAAAATATGGTATTTTTTTTAAAAATTACATATTCATTAAAAATTGCATGAGTTATCGATTGTTTTTGCTGTGTCACACCATTTAAAAAAATCAGACCACAAACTAATTTCTCCTTATAAAATTAAATGAATTCTTAAGTTTTTCACTTACGAAAAATATAGGCCTATACGTTGGGTTTTAGAAGCTGTACTGTGCATGTACTGTATCAGATCTGTCGGTCTCGTGTCTGTAAATCTGATACTCAGCGATCTTAGATTTAGTTGCACACAGTTTTTCCTTTTGTCTTACACGATGTCTTAGCCGATGTGTTTTCGCCGTCTAAGGCTGTTCCCTTTATAATTTTTTTGTGTGTGTTTTAGCTTTAACAATAAAAATCTAATGGTCTAAGGTCTACACTCAGTTGCAAAATTATTGGGACATTGACAGTATTTTCCGTTTCTTTTGAAACTTTTCCTTTTTTATGTATACAACGTTTTCATCCGCTTCAACCCCCCCTCCCCCGAATCAATGTTGCATTGGAGTTGTTGTGTCATGTTAATCAACAACACTGAGCGGTTTGCTTCTAAATTATGTGTAGTGTCCCAACTAATTTTGCAACTGAGTGTAGTTGCACACTTTATATACCATTAAAAATCTAATGATCTAACTCTGACACACAGCCAGTAGTTCTCGAGGCATGCCTGTTTGAGCTAAAGACCATGTTCTCTGCCATCACTACACGTCGCAGTAGCAGTGGCAGCAGCTGCAAGGCTCGCCTTCGGAATGGTCTATTGTAGATATGGTATAGAATGGGGTTGATTGCGTTGCTTGCAAAGCCACAATATATTAACAATGCTTCAACAAGTCTTGGAAGATCTATGTAAGCAGAAAGATGCAGAACAGTTGAGCTAGGGAGCCAACAGACACAAAACCCAATCACAATCACCATCAGCGATTTAGTTAGTTTAATCTCTTGGACACTGACTGACGATGTCCGATTCGATGCAGCTGCTGTTCGATTCGGCGCGATTGATGACGATGGCGATGGATTCGGGGCTGTCAATAACGATGGTGGTGATATTTGTGCAGCTGATGACGACGTTTGATTCCCTGCGACTTGTAACGATGGTAAGGGATTCGATTCACTTGAGGACATTCGATTTCGTTCAAAAGATAAAGATGATATTTGATCCGGCACGACTGACATCTTTCGATTTGGTGTGACTGGCAACGATGTTATATTTGTGATACGATTAGCTCCTAGCGATGCTTTGTGACTTTTAACTTGTTGGTGTATCTTCCAGTAGCATATGATGGACAGAGTGGCAGGAAATATTGTAAATAGCACCTGATACAAAGCCGTAATAATTCGACCGGTGTATGGACCAATGAAATATGGAAAACGCATGTAGCGACTGGCATAGAAATCAATAGTTGTGATGCCACTGGTAAATATGGCAATGATGGGAACCAAGTTAATTATCCAACAACCAACTATCATGAAAATTGAAGACTTTGGACGAAAATGTTTACGATACAAGGAAGGTTTTACCACACAGAAGTAGCGGTTGATAGCGATTAATGATGTTGTTTGTAGTGAACCAAAGAGAAGCACGGTCAAGATCCATTGGATGATTGACCCAGCAACGAATCCCAGGGCGTCACACCCACACGCTGACACAGCAATGACAGAAGGTATTACTAAGACCGCCATTGCAATGTCAGAGATGGCCAGCGTTATTATATAGTAGCTAGTGATAGTGCGAAGGCGTGGTGTCTTGTAGAATACATACAGCACACATGCATTACCTAATGAATATTAGAGAAATGTTAATGATATGTAATAATTATAAATACAATAAATATAATTTTTACAGTAACTGGTAACCGGGCTATCATTACCACAAACAATTAAAAGTAATGAAGTACGTTTGCTTAAAATAGGAATGGCTCACTAAAATAAAGTAGGAGACCACACAAGTTGAAAAAAACTACTCCTGAAACTCAGTTGATATGGAGGATCGACGGTATTTGCTGTTTTGCTCGGTTACCGACCATTAGCAAGCTACTTTAGAGAGTGGGGTAAATTTAGCAAAAATGGGAAACAATCGAACAAAAATTTATGCAAGGAAGAAATCCAAGTAAAATTTAAGCTCAATTATGCAAACGTTTATCCACATAATGAGTTAATTTACCTAAAAGGGCAACCAATGCAATCACCACGAACAGGCTTGTCTCAACAATGATCAAAAACAATGATCTGTTGGCCAACTCTTTTGCCATATCGTCCATATGCTGCTTTTCATCAAATGTCATCTTAGTGACTTTTAGAATTGATACTAAAATTTGCTTCTTTGGATTTTCTTATTCCCGGCGATATTATTTAAGGGGACAACTAACTTTTTCAAGCCGCATGTCATTAAACGTCGGAAGATCTCTCGGTTTGAGGTAAGAAGGGCAGCTTTGAATTTTCTTCAGCACCTTAACTCAAATGAATGAAAGCCAAATACAAATGAGGTAGAACTTCATAAGCACTTGTGGGTTTAGTTACCAGTAGACTGCGTCAAAGTTTCCGACTGATGAAGCGATATAAAACTATGCAATACTTGCAGTTGGTTTAGAGTGGTATGCGTCAAGGAGACCAAATGAATACAAATGTAGGGGCGGCTTGCTGTTGAATTAGCGAGGACTGTGCCAGTGTTTCTGAGATGAATCCTTTTGCAAAAAAAAAACTACTGATGTTAATTTGCAGTTGAGCCAGAATGGTCTGCGTTAAGGATAGACCCTCCGAGTACAAACTGTGCAGTCGAGAGTGTGATAACTACTACGTGACTGAGCGATACTGAGCAATCTGTACACTTTTTCTCGCGAAGCCTTTCATGAGTACAAATAGTACAGCAATTTACAGATCTTAACAGTTGAACTCGAGTGGACTGCGTCAGTGGCTCTAGAAACTGTACAATTGTTTTTACAAATGAATTAATATCGTGCTGGTCTGAACAGTTGAACCAGTACGTACAGTGTCAGTTTTCACGAAAAAAGAGGATCTACCTCAACTCGTTCTGAAACACCTTCCGTGTTTGTTAAGATTGCAAATAAATCCAATTTACGAGTCGACGGCCGGGCTTGATAAAAAGCTAACAAACATCTGCTTACTCGATAAATTACATTATATTGAGCATGCATATTCAGTAAGGTAATCTTTCAAGGGCTGTCATTAAGTGAAGCTTTGAGTGGATGTTTCAATGAAAACAGGATTGTCATCCGGTAGCACTTCAAGTTTAAAGGAAAACCTCCTACTGACAGAAAAAAAATTACAATCAAATGATAGCTAAATATGCAATGTCATACTTTGTATTTAATATTCTGGAGCATGGTGAGCGATTATAATGTCATTAAGTTTGCTAACAAAGATTTAGCGCAAAAACCTAATTAAATCTCAGCAATGCCGGTCCAAGTCGCATAATTTGCTCATATTTTGTTATTATGCATTTCATTATTCTATTTATTACATCATTTAAAAAAACTAACAATGAGTAATTTTTCTCGACATAATCTAAATTTTGTATAATCCAGTGGCCTGCATAATACATGTACTAATAGTTTTATTGCTTGAAGATCACTATAGCCGCTGTTTGAAAACCTTATTATTGTACTTATGAAATTATCGTGAAATACACGTATTTTTTATAGTGATTGCCCGTTATAAAACTGAAGTGAAACAGTGAAGACCATAGCTAGTAGTCCCCTCTACTAACTGTAATGAAGACTATAGACAAATATGTAATAGATTAGTCAGTACAGTATATCGAGTCCACACTAAAGTCGACAATACAAAGAAGACCGATAAGTAGAGTCTATGTATTAGAGTGAACGCACTAAAAGTGTGCAACATAAATACTACTAAATAGTGCTATTTTATGCTAGAGTGCAAACAATTAATCCGTGAAACTTTAGTAATACGAAATAGTGCTATTTTATGCAAATTCTATTGTTTTCTTTTGTTTAATTAGCACTATTTTGTACTATTTAGTAATTAGTGTTTCACGGATATATTGTTTGCACTCTAATTCTATTGTTTTCTTTTGTTTAATTAGTGCCAGTTACTATTAAGTAGTGAGAACTGTTCATACATTTAGTGTTTACACTCTAACACCTGAATATAAGAAACTTCTTTTTTTTTTGAATAAAAAAGCTACCTCAACATATGAACTTCCAGTAATGCCAGTTTAGGGTTATTCAGTTTTTATTTTAGCTACCTCAACATACAGCTTTTCTTGAAAAGGCCGGTCCAGTTGAAATACTGATTTAGTGATCAAGAATAATTAAATATAACTGAATTTGCATAAAGTTTTCAGTTTTCTTGTTTGAAGGTAAGACTGCTTAAAACAACGATACCAAGCTGCACATATTATATCAGTAGTTATATGTCAGTAATGTTGTCATTTTGAGCCATCTTTTCTTAACCGATGAGATATGCAATCGACTTTGACTAAATTGTCTTTCAACTGGACAACCATTTCAGGAATAGCTGTATGAACTTTAATACCATGTTTTCAAAACATTGATGCAGCCAATTAAATACCATTTTATAGACTATCTGTTTGGGCTAATATTGAAAATACATGTTCGGGTGCTTCTAGATCGACTTTCGAAGCTATCACACACGAACATGAACAGGCTTGGTCAAAAACAGTGCGACCGTTATTGTCATAAGTAATTCATTTTTTAAATGTGTTTTTCTTTCTTTAACCGGCCATGTGGGGTCCTCTTTGTGTCCTTTTGTTTCTCACCGGCAAAGTAGTTATATTTATGTCCACATTATATACAAGCTCTTACAAAATCGCTTCAAAGACCCCAGGATAGCTAATGGGCGATTTGCGTAATAATGGCGTCAATTACTGCAACTACCAGAATGCTTTGCTTACTTTCTCCTGTAATGCAATTAGCACAAATAGCTGTGTTAATCTCCAGAAGAATTAAGAATTTGAATATGAAAGAAAATTCGCAAAGAATGCTGGTAGTCGGGGTAAAATGACGCGTTAATGCAGATCGCCGATTGAAAGAGCTTTTAGCTGCAAGGCAAAGCAGTCTTTTCGCTATTTCTCACTTTCTGCTCTTAGGGTTTCCAGTGCCGAAAGATGTAAGGAGACAGTTCTGCTCTGAGTTAAGTCATTATTTGTTTTGTTTGCATTTGTTTCAGCATTTTATGTTTTTTGACGTACGCGGAATAATTACCTGGTCAAAAGGACAAAAACTAATCTAAGGGTGAGGTAAAGAACGACAGAAAAAAATCCTTGGTTTCTGCATGACAGGTCTATACTTCACAGGAATCCCGCGAAAGGGAAACTAAAAGTGTCCTGCGTGCAGGAGGCTGTGTTATGCTTCACGAATCTTAGTTACTTGGTAGACTGATAATATATACAATATGAGCGGTCGTTCTGTAGGGGATGTACCATGTCTGGCCGCAATTACTTGTGAAACTTCAAACATAGTACAGATGTTATTTATGAAAGAAAATTGAAAATATCTTCATTGGTTTTTAGAAAATAATGGTTCGACTTTATGCATATCAGGACAAAATCCTGTATCCGATTTTATAGATGCCTTCATGAGTCGTGATTTTTATTTATTTTGCTTTAAGAATTATTATCTAATTGTATTTATTATTAGTTTTAAAAGTAGTGACTGCGATCAGTTGTGGGTTATGCGGTAGAAATTTGACGTTGTAGTTTACGCGCATCCGGGAAGAAAAATTACAGCTTCAGCGGATTTGTTTTTCCAAGTTTTTGTGACTAAAGATAAAACTTATAAAGTGTGATTGTTTGTTTTGTTTAAAATTCATTTGTTTTTTATCTTTTAATCGAAACCATAATTTCTATTTTATGAATGTGAATTTAACTGTGTTTAGTCATTTATTAATTCATTTTCATTAATGTATGTTTTCTTTCTTTTCTCTTTATTCATTCATTTATTCATTATTTTATGCCAATCGTTCATTCTTCAGTCATTTATTCCCTAAGTCATTCAACTATACTCTGACATATAACCATGTCAGTGCTCCCTTATATGCTTTTTGATCAACAACCGTGCCTAATAATGCTTTCTCTTTAAGAGAATACATGCAATGTCAAGGACAACACACGAAAACAACTCTAAATAAACCAACACCCCTCACCTAGATTCTTTTTTTAAATAAAATGATGATCTCGATGATCAATGTTGATTGAGCTCACGCAGCGCCACCTCATGGCCAGAGATTGCGGAACATGGAAAACAGAACAACGTGGCTGATGTGCATCCATTCTTGTCATTGCGCAGTGAATTATAAAAACGGATATGTGACGTCCAAAACCAAAATACCATAGTTGTTTAGAAGACGACAAATATATACCAACGGTGCTAATGTTTCCATTGTTTAAACAGTCTGATTTCGATTAAAATGGGTCTAAAAAACGCGGAAATGCTCATGAAAAGCATGGTGGGGAAACGAATTGCAAAAAAAGGATAAATAATGGAGTAAATATGACTAACATAAACGGAAAAATTCCGTCGAAGAAACACAAATCAGAAACACCAAAAGAGTGAGGTACACTTTCTAGGAAATCATTTGCTTATGCTGAAAATTTCAGTCTTCATTCTTAAAAAAATGTTCGTGATATTCTTAAACTTTCACTCACACGAGACCCACGCTAGCGTAACCAATGCAAGTAGTGACCAAAATTTGGTTACATGGTCGAGATAATGTCGTCTGACCGTAAACACGCAAACGCCTGGGGTCGGTTGCACGAAGCCTGAATAAAGTTATCCACTGGATAAAGGTATCCACTCCACAGAATCTTTTTAAATTTTATCCTCTGGATAGTGATTTATCTGTTGGATAGCGCTATTCAGGCTTCGTACAACGGTTAACTTCAGAATGACCCAGATCGATATGAGCCTGGTAACTAGTTCACGAGTCTCCGTCGAAATTAGGACGAACGTTTGGCTCAATCGTCCCCTGCGTTGCTTGCAATTTTCGGAACTCGGAAAAAATACATCCACAACTCGCAAAATATCCACCCGTATTGCATGAAAAAGTCACCTAATAAGATATATGTAAAATATCTGCTTAATACCTTTGGGCGTGTCTTCTAAAAAAATTAGTTATAACGAACGACTAATGTACGAAACGTCAGTCAGATATATCTTTACGGTGTTATAGATTGTACACCCGTGATAGCTTATATTCAACTATTTCTTTAGAAGCACCGACGTAGTTCAAGCTAGTAAAACACTAGTTATCTACCACGCACTGACTTTCTTATTTTATTTCAATATTTATTTTTATGTTACTTTTCAATACATATTTACGGTGATCTAGATTATACACAAAATATTCACACTACCATGTGGTTCACTTCGACATGCTAATATTAATTTCTAACCGAATACACGACCAATATTGCGCACTTAAAACCAAAACTGATTCCCACATTATACTATAAACATTAATATCACTTATGTCCCTTGAACTGAGGGAAAAAATTGGACTGATCGAGAAATGCACGGAAAAATTGATGAAAGAAATTAGGAACATTTACCTATTAAAGCAAATTTGTAGATGAAATGAACTACAATTGTGAGATTTATAAATAAAGCAAATTTAGACTAGAGTGCAAACACTAAATGTGTGCAACGGTTGTCACTATTTAGTAGTAAATAGAACTAATTAAACAAACGATGAAACAATAGGATTAGCATAAAATAGCACTATTTAATGATATTTATGTTGCACACTTTTAATGTGTGCACTCTATTAACATGTAATGTTATATTTATATATTTTGAGTGGGAATGTAATTAGTGTGCGAAATACTAAATGACATTTATACGAAAATAAAGTAATGTTATTATCAAGTTAGCCGCGTATTATCAAATCATTGTATAGATTGAGTACTCCGTGTGATAATGAGGTTTTAGTGCGGAAAAGTACTGACGTGAATTGGTTAAAAAGCTGTAAAACATATTCAAGAGCAGATTAAACGAAAACCCGACGCCTATAGGATCAAAATGCTTGTGTGTAAACGCCGAATGAAGACACTCTTGGTGGATTTATGTTTTTCCCCTATCTTTTCTTTCTCTGCATTCCTTTTTCTGTTTTCGTGTTTTTATTATTTGTTTTGTCGTTGCTCTTGTTTTTCAATAAAATATATGTACAATGAATGAATTGTAAATATGAATGATTTTCTATTTTAAAAACAAGGTGTTTGAGCCCAATACGTTAAAAGGGTGATCAATAATATTAGATTTGCACAATTAAGTGTCAAACCCTTGAATCAAACAATTGATCATTTAATGGACTGTAATATATATATTTGTGTGTGTGATAGTCCCTTAACTAAGTACTAACTAGTATCCTAACAAAATGGACATTATTTTAGTGCACAATGAAACTGACCTCTTTTCACCAGGCCCTCAATATACCGAAATTCCCTTCATTGAAAACTCAGTTTTGTTCCATAATCGAAATTTCTGTCTCTACTGAATTAACCTTTGTAAACCGGAACCCCGTCCAAACCGAACATTTTCCATGGTCCATGTAGTAAAAAGCCCGAGAATACACTAACCCTCCCTACCCCTACAACATTTAAAGTCCATCATATTTATACATGTCGTCTAAATCAACAACAATGATTTATTTGGCGCCAAAATCTCCAAACGTGACAACAATCTGGCGCGAAAGGCTTCAAATCCTGTTTGATCAATGACGCCATTACTGCGTGACGTCATTATGGTGTGATTTATATAGTGTATTTCTTACAGACTACTGAGACAGAATGATAATATGGTTTGAATTAGCATAAACTGTCTAGTACGTGCAGTACTGTGATTGCCGGAGTCTGATATTATGGTTTTTGTCGGGTCGATTGTTTAATTTACCTGAATTCCAGCACAGTTGATAAATCAGTTATTCCTGCAGACCAGTTGAAATCATTAACATCTTACATGAACTAAGTGAGTACTTTATTCTAATTGATATTGTTATTTGGTATCATTGTAGTTGTCAGTTTTGGTAGGTTAGAGTTTCGTCCAGCTGTTTAATAGAGTCGTTACCATCACTTAACCGTCGCGGACGGCACAGTTAGTGTGAGTTAGTGCGAGTTATTGCAGGTTTAATAGTGAGTTCATACAAAGAACCACTTGGTAATCCATCGTACTATCTTTTATTCAAAGAGATTTCAATGCTCAAAATAAAAGATTTGGATTCGTTACGCGATAGTACAGTACTGAGTGCTGTACGCGAGATTAGTTCGTTAGTGTCGGTTCTGCGAGTTATTGAAATGCCTTAAAATGTGACAACTTTATCGTTGCAAACCGCAATCATTGTCAGTTAGCGTGCATTTGCAAGCACAAGCGTTTGCAAAGACAACTTTTTAGTTACAGGTTGCAACAGTGCAGGTTGCAGGCACTCGAGCAAGGACCACTTGGCATTATTTAGGTATTTATTTTCGGAACTTCATACTACGTGAAATCCGTCCTTGAAAATGTTGTATGTTTGAGCATTTAATAGCGCTTTCTGGCACTAATACACAGCTAGAGTGATCAAAATTAAAGGTGGCTTGCATTTGCATTCACCACTTTTGTATTATTTTATTCGTAGAACTTTTGGTTCTGCTTTGTATTATGACCGACATTTCGTGATCGTCGGTGCTGCCATAACTTCGCTATTGTTATGCGTAAAGCAAAAAGGGGGTGTACAGCTTGCATTTGACTTTTATGTTACTTCATCACCACAATTTTCGTTTTAGACAGTCACAGATCATATCATCATAAACACCACCCTCATCATCAACGACGTTGTCATCGTCATCATTTCAGACCATAACAGGACAAGCCATCATCATTGTCATCATCATCATCATCATCATCATCATCAACATCGTTAGCATGACAACACAATACCATAGCTTGTTTTGCACTGACAATAGACAGCAGCACATATTGTTTACACATTTCAAAATGGTGAACATTAGTAAGTCTGTAATTCTCTCATCTCCAACGGCACTCAACTTCACTTATCACAATTCCATCGCAAATCATATCGTTCTTCAGCATTACATTTGATTTTCAACAATAAATACTATCAAGTATTTTTCACCTTTTGTAAAACTATTTGTTACAATATCGTACTACGTTATTTATTTGTCTTAGTTGTTATAAGACGTTTTCAAACAGTGAACAGACTGCTGACTTAAGTATATTAGTAATAACTAAATAACTATTAGTCCATTTGTATAATCAAAGCCTAAAATCGTGGTACAAATCTAAAATCACCACCACCATCTTTATCACAACGTTTATTTGTTGCATTATTATTATTATTATTACACTGTTTGTATTTATTTGACATGTTGTTTGCCAACGCTGCGAACCCGACGATCTCTTAATCTAGTTGATCCGCGTCTATTTTGAATGCTCATCCGTGCTCGAAATTGCTAGAATAAGGGCTGTCATAGAGCTCCATCACAAAGGCCATGTCTGCTGTTCGATTGTACTGGCTGTGACCTATTGAGTGCGAACTAGAGCTTCGACGAGTCTCTTTACAGTCACTTCACGCTTTACAAATTTACCGATTGTTTGCGTTTAGATGGTGTGATTGACATGTGTTAATGTCTCAATTAACGCTGTCAATCATTGCCAAGCTTCACTAGTTCTACCCGCTAGTAACAGCTGTTTCAGTGTGTATGTGTATATCGATGATGTTGTTTAGTCTCGCTGTCATTCTATTCTAATTCCATTTTTTGTTCTCCCACAGATGTAATTTAACAATTCATTATGATGTACATATGCGTCGGTAAGGGTTGTAGTGGCCGTTCGAACCGATCGCCCGAATACAGCGATATACAGCCGGTTTCACCATCGAAAGTCAAGCTGAAGACGACTGCGACTACTACTTCTACTATGGATAATACTATGGCTCATCCAGCGTCGAATTGTAACGGCATCGAACATTCGTTCGATGAAATTGACTCCAAACCTCGAGCTGGAAATTTCCTACGGATGAATTCGCTTAATCTAGACATGAACTCGAATTCTCTTTCTCTGGAAAGCGAGACCAAGTCAAATACACTACCACGTAGAAGTCAACCAAAACAAAATGAGGCTCCGCCGAAACCGCCTCGATTAATTCCGCCTAAACCACCGCGAATGATGGAAAAAAAGATTTTCGTGTGTGAAAATCCTTGTTGTCGAAAAGAAGAAGAGTTGTTAGGGATAGTGGAATTGACTTTTAAGTCGTGTTCGTCGTGTTTTACTCACTACTGCTCACCCGAGTGTAAAACACAACACTGGCCAGAACATCGAACCGTATGTCGCTATGGTACGATAGACTGTCACATGAAATCCATACTCAGTATCTGCAAACACACTGTTCCTATTCATTTATATTTATCCGAAATCGCACGAAAGGGGTTTATGTCTAAAGGACGGGGCGCTGTAATGATCATTCTGCTATCGCCAAAAGATGCAGAATTATTTATAAAGACAGGATTAGAGTTTTTCAAGCGAAGAGGGCGCAACGAGCCTACATATTCCTCGTTAAAAGAAATTCGCTCTGTCGGGGCTTATACGAAATATCAGAAGATTTTATTGAAAGCTGTTAGTGAGTATTCTACAGTACATGAATTTGTCGTTAATATTGCAATTGTTGTTGGAAGAACACTGGAGACCACACCAGTTCCAAGGAATAAAGCTCCGGCGGTTATCGAGCATGTCATTATTCCATTGCATTCAAATCTAAACGCTAGAACATTGAGCCCACAAGGAAGTCAAGATTATACCAACTGCAACACATCTTACAAGCAAGATTTGAGAGGTTTTCTAGAGACCAGCACTAGGAGAAAATCGCATTGAAAAGTGCTCAAAAACATGCGGCTAATCAGAAATGTAAACACGACACATTAGAATTCAATTGACTGAAGAAGAAAGCTGTTTTTTTCCTCATTTGTGAATAAATTATTTTTGATAACGATGTGGAATATTGATAAAGTTGAGCTTGGAACGCTCTTTGCGAAATGATAAAAGGCTTTATGGAAAGTTCAGATGGCGATGAAGTAAAATTGTGGTCGCTGGACGCAACCTGTAAAGTCAGTGTGCGGTCAAAAAAGATTTACATGTGATGTAAATTCAAAATGAACACACCTTAGCATTGAATTAACTACTACATTTGTTTTTTCACAGCATGAAATAAGTACATTGACAAAAAAGAACTGAAATAACATTATGTACATGAATCGAAAGCCATAGGAATTTGTTTATTGACATAGTTCAGTTGTGAGTATAGATATTTTGTTTATTTAAAAGTGGATCAGTAGTCAATAAGATTCTATTGCTAAATATTTATGCAGAGATAAAGTACTGGTGTTATTATAATATAAAGAAATTAGTAATAGTAAAACAACAACCATTTAAATATCACCAAACGAGTTCTGCTAAGCTTTTAAAGTACCATTATATCTGATTGAAATTCAATTAAGGGTTATGTTTGAATATGCTAATGTCCGCTTGCGTCATCAGCATTTGATAAAATTTTAAATTGCGCAGTCGGAACAAATTTTATCCCATTGTTAAGATAATCCTTTAATGATACAATATGATATAATTGCAACAGAAAACCATGCAATTAAAATGGTAGTTCGGAATAATTCAAATAGCCAACAAAGTTTGAATCCAATATTTTCATTTGAAAGAATGAAGTTTAGTTTTACAAACAACACTCGCAGTTCATTGTACATTTAAATCGTTTATTAACCCAGGTTTATTAATCGATTTATAATTGGAATTCGCTTAAGCTTATTAATACGATGACGTCAGCAGCGTCTAACGAAAGTCATGCGATGTTTTTGACCCTATGGAATTTATGGGAACTTTTAATACCTCTTTTATATTTAACTCTAAAGTATTTGGCTTCAGCTTGATCCCCGTTAACTCTACAGTGTTGTTGTCAGAATCTGTGATCCGTGTCCAACGATCGATAACACATTGATTAGTATCGCGGCAGACGTGACGTGCTTCGAGGTGTGGCCGGTTCTTCATAACACCGTAACCGGCCTTTATTTGTTGAAGATGCGGAAACAAACAAAGACGTTCCAAACGGAAACTGTGGTATAGAAACCTAGAGCTATGTTTAATGAGCATGTAAAGTATTTGTGATTTGTCTGTAGCTATTTCGGCTTTGATTGACATGTATTGATAAGCCATTGCACCGACCAACTAATTGAATATAAGGTTTCGCGTTCCCTAAAATACTCTAACAACAAGATAAAATGACAGTAGTCAATCACGGGAAAAAAATCTCTTTTATATCTTCCCTCCCCCGGATGGGGGAGGGGGGAAGACTCCGATCGGAAAAGGGCGGGGCTGCTCGTCGGAATTTTTGAAAATGACTCCCAAAAGGTTCCAAAGTTCTATCCAGAAGAGCGTGGCAATACATGATTTTTACCCCTAATAGGTACCAACTCAATACAGACAATTGGATATAATGGTTGTCAAATTGATACCTTGTTTTTAAATGTCTTTGAATAACCCTAAGAGTTACCAACTTTATTTCTGAGAGTCTGAAAACCTCTAAAGGCTGATTTACACGGTACGATTTGTCGTGTGCGATTTGTAGTATACGACTAGTCGTGAGGTTCAAAACGTTCTAAAACTAGTCGTAGGACATTCTAACACACGTGTTAGAGCGCGAGCGACTAGTTTTAGAAGTCACGACTAGTCGTATACTACAGATCGCATGCGACAAATCGCACCATGTAAATCGGGCTTAAGAGATCCTAAAAGATCTAAAAGGTACCAGATCTCCGATTTCGACCCTTGAACGGTACGACGAGCATTCCCGTCCTCCCATAAATGGGAGTCCTCCCCAGCTAGATATTCTCTTTTAATACACTGAGCTTGTATGTGACACTCAAAGTGACACTCGTGGCCCAATCGCGTGACATCTATTTATATCACAAGAGGGCAGCCCGTTAAAAAAATGAAAGACAAATTGGTGCCAAATAAAAGCCAGTCAGACCAATTGACGGTCTACTGCAAAGTTATTTAAAAATAGGAGATTTGGCCTGGCTTTAAGGAGAGAGGGTATGATGGACTGTTAATGACGAGGTTCTGACCGTAATAGAGTCAAGAGACTGCAGACAGGTTATGGGGGGAGGGGGGGTTGCATAGGAAAAGAGACTGCAGACAGGTTATAGGGGGGGGGGGTTGCATAGGAAAAGAGGAAGAAAACGACAACATCTCTCTCGTGGAAGAATCTCCAATCTACCACTGCAATATTGTAGATAAGAAATGTGAAACGAAAAATGGAAATTTAAAGCTCACCCTACTATGTACCATTAGTCTAATCCTTTGTGCAAGTTCAATCACTCTAAGGTTAAGAGGGTCACAATACGATATTGACATTAACACGTACTTGATGTTATTTAATACATTAGATTATCTTTAAGACCTCTTTTTCCTGGTGTCACCGTGTACGTCAGGGAGAACGACAGTCAGTTTTGAAAATGACCGTAAATTAAAAGTCCACGGAACCCCCCTTAAGCAGCTTACGCCAAAGGAATTGTAAAGCGTTTGAGACTTTTTGAAATGCGCTAAATAACAATATTCACATTGCATTACATTTGTTACAGTACAGGCGGTACCGTTTCCTACTCAATACTCAGACGACTCTTTCTGAGAAAATGTGAAACCAAAATCGAACACCCTTTTGAAAAATACTGGATCCGCCACTGAATTGACTGGGATGCATTCTGATTTCAAGATCATGTTTACTTGCATCGTTATGGTCAATAAAGAATGTTTTGATTACAATGCTTTGGAAATCTTTATAAAACACAAACAACAACAACTACAACAAAAAAGAATCGATATCTGCTCGGAATGACAACATTGAGGAAAACATCATTCGAAAAAAAAATCAAATAGATCATAACTGAGGCTTGAAATACTGAATAGTACAAATCGGCTAAAAAAATTATAATTGAATATAGTGAGTGTTAAACACTGAGTCGCAAGGCAATTCAGTTGTATTTTAGGACAGGGTGGCTTGATTTCCATGCGAGTACCAAATGAGAATTGAGTGTTTATAAGGAAAGGAAGTTCTCGTTAAAACAATCTACCGGCCCAAGGGAATGGGTATTTGATGGTCTAGTTAAGATATACAAAGAAATCCAGCCCACAAAAATATTTCAACGTTTTGACTATTGCTGCTAAAATTATGTCCATTTTGATTGGTTACCCGGTACCCAAGAGAATTGGCAACCACGTGATCTGCATACCAAAAACGGATGAAAGACTAAAAGTTTTTCGATTATATAAATTGTCAAACGCCTGACTAGCTCAAGGGGTTAACCATGTATGGTCTAGTGGCCGGTTAATCTCTCACTCCCTGATCTTTTGATTAGAGCTGTTTGGGTATTTGGCACCATACTACTACATACGGGATTACAAGGTAAGTGAACAAGGTAAGTGGAAATGTGATAATATCGTAAACTGACTAGACTCTATGTTTTTCTTTTTTTTTTCATCATGATAATGTGTGTGTCTATGATGGAGGGGCACGAGTTCTAGTCCCGTAGTTTTATCTCATTTATTTTTTCCTCCTTTTCCTCGTGTCTGCATCTCATTTTCTTCTTCACTTTCTAAAAATCATCTCTCCATTGAATAAACGAAATTGAAAGAAAAATACGGGTCTTACTTGATTGAGGAAAATAAAATGTTATCACAAAATCTACATAAACTGCATGCAGGAAGAGTTTGTAAATTGATACACCAGTTTCTTAGCGGCCTTTACAATGTATATCAACTTACATGAAACTCTCCCAACTGTTTTATTCACAAACACCACGCAGTAAACGATAGTTTTCAAGTAGTCATCATTTACTGAATAAACTGTAGATTGGGTTTGCAGCGTTACACTGCTTTAGGTATTGAGAACTGTTGCCGCAATCGTTTGCCTAACAATGCATATCCAATCATACACCATTACAAATAAATTAGCTTTGCAACAGGTCGACTTTGCTCACATTGACGTTGTCTGGATAGTTACGAGACGCATATATCCCTTCACGCAACATATAACGCAATAATATAAAAATTAGGTTAACCTAATAGCGGAGCTCCGATTTAATGAAATGAATTATTCATTCATTCAATCATTCATTTATTTGTTCATTCACTACCAATTATCAAATTGTTGATCAATCAATCAATCAAAAATGACTATAGATAAAACAGCAAACCAATGAATGAATGAATAAATCCATTCAAACAATCATGAAAAGAAAATAGCATTAAAAAAAAGCGAAGTGATGTGGTAATTTTCTCCCTTTTTTTTTTTTTTTTTTTGTTTTTTTTTTGTTTTTTGTTGTTGCTATGCTATTTTCTTTTCATGATATTTTCTTTTTTTCGTGCTTAGCAATTCTATAGAGTGGACAACTTTATCCAATGGATAACTTTATTCAGGCTTCGTACAACCGGCTTCCTTTATGTTGTTATGCATGGTAAAAATAGCACTTGTCAATATTAAAATTGACTGTCCAATGAGAAGTTAGAAAAGCACTGACATGGCTTCTTTGAGTTGTAAACAAATCCCCGTGCGATTCTCTAGCTTTAACACGCTCTGAAAAACATGTTATAAAAATCGACAAAAACTTCACTTTTCTGGTGAAATGTGTAATAAAAATAACTTATTGGTAATCTAGCTATCTAATACGGCTGTGCAATTTTAATTACCTAATGTGAGTACTGCGTAATTCGTTTAAAAAAATAGCTAGTACTTATGAACTTTATTTCAATATGAACGTTTGGAAATTTCAACTTGGAGATGAGTACAGTGACGAATACAAGCGTTTTATTGCAATTCAATAACAATTCAAAGAATTACAAGAATCAAATTAAAAACAACAACAACAACAAAAAAAGCACATAAACATCTCAGCGATGGAAAAATATCTTACAAAAAAAGTAAATAGTTTACAGGAATTATTGCAAACAGCTTATGTTGGTGGTAAAAAAGAAATTAATTAAAGGAAGATCGGCAAAAAATGTAAACATACCGGCGCCACGTTTCTTGTCCTGTTCTGTCAAATTTCCACTGAAATGTTTGTCCTCAGTTCTGATTGTTCATGTTTTCAGAATTTTAAAAGTAAAAAAAAAACATTTTCACCCCCTCTAAAATGTTTACAAAGTTCAATTGAACGGCGATGGCCAGCTCGTGTTGCTCGATCACACATTGTGGTAAATTTGCATTTCCATCCACTCCCTGAACTGGCAGTTCTACTTTGTTGACAAACATCGTGTATGAAAAGTTATTTTTCGTTGTGAATAGTTGATAAATCTGCATTGATCCTAAAGCTCTCTGTGTTTATGAATTGCCCGTAAAAATTGATGAATGAACAGAGTGAAGTCATCTTCGTGATCGCGTGTTCATTATGCTTTTCACCTCTTTTGAATAGCTGCAAATGTACGTTTTTTATGAACTTTTGGTTGCCGTCGATTTTACTTTTAAGAGTAGATTAGTCGATGAGTAATGGTTAAAAAACGCTACGAAGAATCCACGAGCCCGAAGAATACTGCCTTGTTTACCAGCATCTTGCAAACTTGCAAAATAAACTCTTCCAGAAAATATAATTTGTAAAATCTCCAACTTTGAATGACTTTTAAGCACCAAAGAAAATCTTAACATCTCTACAGGACTTCACATCAATTTTGACTAGTTAAAAACATCGGCACGGGACTTCAGTGTAAATATTTTGAAGCTTTTCTTCGTTGAATCGTAGTTCTTTTTCTTTTTGCAAATTCGGCGTACGCGTCTTTGTTTTTCTTTCTCAGTCAAAACTCTTTTAGCCGGCAGCTTAGCTTGACTATTTTCTTGTTCTTTGTCCATTTTAGAAATACATTTGTAGAAAGTTTCAGTCAGTAAACTGTAAAAAATTGATTGTGAATTTTGATGTGTGGAGATCAGTAAATTTTGTCAATGTTTTTGCGCCCACTAAAAATGGCCAGCGACCTCGCGCTTATGGGCACGGACGCCGGACGTATGTATGTACGTATTACGGACGCGCGGGCTTCCTGTGTCTGTCGACGAAAACACAGCTCGATGGTTTACCATATTTTCTTAATTATGGTGCTCCGCTTGCGCGGGCCGAAGGCCCGCGCGGAGCTCCGCTATAATTCCATATCAGTTCATATTAATGCTAATCGCCAACATGTACAATGTATTAGGGGAAGTATGGTAGTATGCAGTTGATGAAAATCCTCCAATACCTCTTATTCAGTTAATAAATTAAAAGGTCAATCAATCAATCAATCAATCAGTCAATCAATCAATCAGTCAGTCAGTCAATCAACAATCAACTTGATCAATTCCGTTGATTGAAGAACACAACGACCAAATGTAATCACCAAGATAAATATTCTGGATATAGCAAAACATTTCAAGAAACAAAACACCATAAATACTCAAGTTTTTATATATACTTTATTTTCATATGTGCAGTTGTGTGAATATATTTGACTACAGTATTGGTGGTATTTTAAATGCTTTTATAAAAGGACATCAAGACTGCTAATAACCGTAACTATATAAAATCTAGTACATTATACTGGTCAATACATATCTGGTATAAAAATCCCATTGTACATGAATGTTCTATCAATATCCAATCTTCACCATTAGTTATAGTCACTGGAGTATGTTTTATGCGATAGTTTTGTATTATATCTATTTATTTATTAAAATTATTATCATTAATTTCATATTGCAATTATCTATGTCTTTTTTTACAATTTTCTTATTTGTTTTAATATTAATGTAGTTTGTCTTGATGCGAATAGTTTTGCTGTGCATTGTTGACCCTAAATGTCACTGTCTATTTTTGTTTGTCTGCCAGTCAGTCTGTATTCTAACAAAGGTCTGTCCCTTATTATGTCCGTCTGTCCGTCTTCCTGCATGCTGTGTTTACTAGTCTGTGTACATAATGTCTGTCTGCTAGTGTTGTGTACACACTGTCTGTTGATATTAAATAAGTTACCACTATCTTATATTATTTCTAGTTACAAACTGTAACATACACCTCCAATCATTATTGCCATGTTGTCCTGGGATGTAGGGAACATTAAACAATAAAAGGCCAATGAAGCTTATAGTTTTTGTGATCGTCACTAGTGAAATAGATGCAAGCATAAGCGAAGGTGCTGTCCTCACTAGTTAAATAGATGCAAGCATAAGCGAAGGTGCTGTCATCACTAGTGAAATAGATGCAAGCATCAGTTCACATGCTGTCATCACTTTGAAATAGATGCAAGCATAAGCGCAAGAACTGTCCTCACTGTGAAATAGACGCAAGCATAAGTGCAAGTGCTGCCCTCACTAGTGAAATAGATGCAAGCATAAGTGCATGTGCTAATGAAACAGACTAATGATTGCTCTTCCATTTGCCATTGTTTAACAAACCTCAAATGACAGTGTATGTTTGATTGCTTATGTTTGACTTTATGCTTGCATCTATTTTACTAGCGACCACAGGACTAGGGTTTACACATCAGTCCCAACAACAAACCCAGGTTAACAGACACCTAAGAAGGTGGATATTTCAATGAGGAAAAGTTGGTAATTTAATGCTGTTTTGACAGCTATAATCCATTGCAAGGCTGATGCATTACTTAATCCCTAAATCTCAAGACAACCTTTTTTATACATGCATTATGATATTCTTAGTATATCATATATCCTTTAGTTATAAATATTTTCTGCTTGTCTATGTTTCATATAGCCAAGAAAGAATGGTCTAGTATACATGGTGTTTCTGCAGATCCACAATAGCTAGAACACAGCTACACTCATGTAAGATAATAAATTATGTACAAAGTACACACATCCGATCAAAGTGAATACTGCAAGAGCTGGTATTCATTTGCAAAGGTTTACCACAAATCCAACTGCAGTTATCTTATTTTCACCAAAGGATGTCTACTTTATAGTCTGTTCATTGGATTCTTGTATGTAAGAAATGGCCAATACAACCCAGCCAATATTTGACCTTGTGTGTTCTGTAGATACTGTATTTCACCACAGGAAGACCATGCACTATCCAAGCATTCTTTCATGTGAACTTGGTAAAATGATTTCCTTTGACGTTTGCCAAACCATTGTTTCTCTTTTTTAAAAAGACTATACTTTGTAATGCTCTCTGAAAGCATTGATTTGTAGAAGCACACACTAGTCTACATTGCATCTAAGGATTTTTGACGTTGTAGTCTTTGCATTATTTAGCACCTCTTGCTGGTATAGTTGGTGTTAGTTTAGGTGATGGTGAGTTGTAAGGTTCAGGGTTAGCTGATCGTTTCTGATATGATGGATCTGTAAATGTTGGTAGACTTGATTTCTTGATGTTAATGTGTTTAGTGTCCATGACAAGACAATCTATTTGTATCATTGATATAGAATCTTGGTCTTTGGTTACATTGACACTAGTGTCTGGAAAGGAAAGATTATATCATAGTTTAATAGTTATAATCATCATCATATCATCATTTCATCTTAATCATCAGCAACTTAACTAGACTACATTGCAAAATTGTTGGGACATTAACAGTTTTTCACATTCCCTTTCAAAACTTCTCCCTTTCTTTCTATACTCATGTTTTCATCCACTTCAAATCCCCCTCCCCTCCCCTCCCTCCCCTGATATAATGTTGCATGGGCTTTGTTTAGATGTTATTCGTCATTGAGGCTGCCAAATGTGTGGAGGGGGGAGGGGTTACAGTTGGAGAACAATACTGAGCAACTTTCTTCAAAATTATGTGTAATGTCCCAACTAATTTTTCATATGAGTGTATCATCATCATCAACATCATTATCTTTGACTTATGTGAGACATGCTTGGTTTCCCAAGTTTAGATTCTTACTTTTAAAACATCTAACTTTCACAAATCTCACCATGCGAAATTATTTCTAATTTTTTCTCATGATTGTCTACTTTAGTGTTCATCTTACCATTTGGTGGTGCCATCATCATTAAAGACACTTTGGGTCTCTGAGTCACATTGCTCTTGGTGGCAGGAAACACTAAATGATCCTATAAGAAATATCAATAACAATATCATTATCTACTGCATGAATGATTAATTTCATGATTGCTTTAACAAAATATTCATTGTAATACAAAGGTGGGTCTATGAGGGAGGGGTGGGGTAGCGTGCAGGGTGTTTGTGTCATGTTCGCAGCAAACACTAAATGATCCTATACCAAATATCAATAACAATATCATTATTTACTGCATGAATGATTAATTTCATGATTGCTTTAGCAAAATATTGTAATACAAAGGTGGGTCTATGAGGGAGGGGTGGGGTAGCGTGCAGGGTGTCTGTGTCATGTCCTAGATTCCTAGTGACCATACCTGTCTGAACGAGACAATGTACATAGTATCATCTTGTCTGTTGATAGCTTCAGCAAATATTTTCACCCTAAAACACAACAAAATAAATTAAAACTTCACTTTCACTGACTATCAATAATGTTGTATAGAGACATTTTCTAATGAAGTGAGGCCATTGTATAATAACAACGTCTAAATAGAACAATGTTAATAAATGACTTACCAATCAACGCCAGGCTGAAACAGCTGAAGTGCATTCTTACTGGAGGACGATGGCTCTGAATTATGTTTCCTTAAAAACATATGTCTACAATAGAAATTGGTGTGAATTAATAAATCAATGCTTATAATGTTGGACCATTATAATATAGTAATCAATTAATATCCAAACCCTACCTTTCACCACAGAAGAATTTATGAAATTCAAGAGTGGAGGGAAGTCTTAATAACCAAAAAAAATACAGTTTGTTTGGACAAAAAAATGGAAGTTCCAGAGAATCGATAAAATTCTCATGCACCAGACTTGGACATTGTTTTGGAAATAAACATTATTGTAATAATTACTATTAATTTTGTACTGCAGGTACTCAAGCAACAAAATCATCATCATTATAAACAACATGCTGCCACAAATCAATTATGCCATTAATATAATTTTATATAATTTTTAATTTTTATTTTTACCTTTGAATTTTTCTTCTTGCTGCTTCAGTTTCTGAGCAGTTAGGAGTTAATCTAAGAGCTAGATTTTTTACAGATTTGAACTAAAAGAAAGAAAAAATATATAAATACATATCATATAGTATATATAAAACAATGACAGTGGAAGGAATAAAGGAGGGAAGGAGGGAAGAAAAATGGAAAGATATGAAGGGCAGAAAGAAGGAAGAAGGTAAAACAAAAACGAAGGAAGATGTAGAGGAAGAAAGGAAGGAATGGAAAAAACCTTACTTTGCTAAATAATAATGATAGAGTACCTTATTAGGAGGAGCAGTCTGTTTCTTCTTCAGTCTTAACATTTTCCCCTCTTGATATTTATGAATCCATTCACCAAGTGCTTCATTAAGTCTAGAAATATTGTAATAGAGACAACAATCAGTTTACAAATAGCAATAAACTTACAACTAGTAGTAAGGCATATATATTTTGGGCAAATACAATTAATAGGCCATTTGCATGGCATCATTTAACAACAACTTTCAGGCAACATTATTTGGCATTTTTTTTCATGTTCAAATTCTAATCACTTTAAACATTAAGGGTCCTGACTACTTTAGAATAACAACGATGCTTGAAACCTGTGCCCGCGAGCAATTTACCACTGAGAACGCCGCGCGCGCGCCAAATCCCGCCAAAAGCCAACATAAGAATAACACAAGGAGCCTTCGAAAATTATACTTCAACCAGCCAAAACCCTCATTTTTTGCGCGGGACTCTATACTTTTCATTTTTTCTGAAAGATTTTGTAAAAATCTTTCTTTTGGCAAGATTTGAAAAAATCCTGATGACTTTTCAACATTTCACGCGATGGTAAGTAGTTTAGGGTTTCACTTTTCAAAGCGATTTTAAGTCAAAGACGACAACAAAACTGTACATTTTGACAAAATTTGAAAACATATATAATTTATTTTCCCATATTTGTGTAAAATAATGTCTGGTTGAGATTGCCTGTAAAAACTACGTCAATAGCTTTATTAGTTTTTGAGTAATAATTTTTTTTGTTAAAAATGCATTTTTCGTCATTTGTTCTTCAAAAATGTCAAAACATGGTTCCGTTCAAAAAATTTTATCTCAAAAACGGGCTCGGGACCATATAGATTTCTATCCATTTTTCGATCAATTGATAAATTCTCCATAAAATATCTTTCTAAGAAAAAATCGTGATGACTATTTGCTTAAGTAATCAGGACCCTTAATAGAATAATAATATTTGTATTGATTGCACTACAAAAGACTGTGAGTACTGCATTCTGGCAGTTGTTGTAATAAAATTAGTGTTGATTGCACTACAAAGGACAGTGAGCAAAGCATCCTGGTAGCTGTAGTTAATGAGGTCATCAGCAAACCGCCTATTATACATGGATATTGTTGAAATCCGCCTAAAGTTATTTAATATATATTTACCTTAATGATTCAGTAGCATTGACCTGTGGCAATGAACACATTGCAGATTCTTCAATCTTTGTTTTATTTAATCTATTCATTCTCTTCATAGTGTTCTTTAGTCTTCTCTCTTTCTTGGCTAAAATGACCTTCTTTTTATTCATATCAGACAAGAAGTCCCATTTCTTCTTGATGACAATCAAGTCCTTTCTCTCATTAGGTTTGGAATCTAATGAATCTGTAGTTTGGCTTGTGTAATACTCTTTTCTTTGTGGACCATATACTAGTGGTTTGTTGTGTCTACTCTTGACTTCGTCATATTGTAGTAATGCTCTTCCATGATGAACTGCTGCAAGGTTGTCAGGTGAATTGAAACTCCAAGAGTCTTTGAATGAACTGAAAGAAAATGGTTTTGGTAACTTATTAGTACAAATGCCACTGAAATTAGTACCATTTAGAATTTTATAGCTTCAAACAAGAACAAAAAAATTCAGATCATGTTTGCATTTATATGAATATTGATTATATTCACAGTGGTATCCTTTTTTACATTATGCTTCTCTAAAGAAGTATTCCTAAATAAAGAATAAAATAGCAATTGATTATTTTGATTTTATTTAAAATAATGCACTTGAGCAAACTTTGTTTTCACTGATACCAATCACAATAAAGAGTTGAGGTGAAAGGTCTGATATGATACAGCTTTGCTTTCAATTTAAATGAAATAAACTCTAAATAATTTTGTTGATGAAGCCTCTTTACTCACCTAAAAGGCCCCACATTGAGGGCAACAAGAAATACAATCGCCAATACACATGTTGATTTTTTGGCTGTAGACCAGTTTGGGTGAGTGCTTTTTAATAACAGATTCTACAAAACAAATGCACACTTAAATCAATATATTGAAAATGATTTTGAAAATCAAGCCATAAGTCTGTTAAGTATTGTTACCAT
Organism: Diadumene lineata; assembly: GCA_918843875.1. Lineage (NCBI taxonomy): Eukaryota > Metazoa > Cnidaria > Anthozoa > Actiniaria > Diadumenidae > Diadumene > Diadumene lineata. Next base: position 14,674,264 of record OU974075.1, on the reverse strand, counting down.
CCCTTTACGGTGTAAAAATTACAAAATGTATTTTACTTGTCTGTTAGTTGGGTTGATTATTATTGGAAGTCATTTCATTAAAACATTCCCCATTTCCTAACAACAATAGCTATCACTGTGTTTAATAAGGAATAGTTGCAATTATGTTAGATTCATTGATCCAATTATCACATAAACAACCTAATCTTTTAACACAGACAGATATGAGGATATGCTTATTTTAATTTTATTATTAGTATTATTATTATTATTATTTTTGCAGGATTCAAATCTACACCTGAAATAGCAAATCTGCAGTTTGAAAAAGATAGTTTGGGTAGGATATCCCAGTGCTCAGACAATCAGAAACCTTCTTTTGAATAACAAGTTCTAATAATTGTCGACCTTTTTGCATCAATTTCTTTTTAGTTATTCAAATATCCAAGTTCAGATTTGAATGTTGCAATATGTGTTGTAGAGTAATAGCTTACCTCTTTTTCTAGCTCTGTTACTCTGTATTTTAGCTTCATGTTTTCTTGACTTAATCTATCGTTAAGGTCTGTGACTTCTTTGATTTTTGACTCCAGCGAATTTAAGTACTTTAAAATGCAAACATAATAAATATTACAATTACTGTACAAAAATTGTCAAGATATGTTAACACAGAAAAGGTTTAAACCCATGATAATACAGCAAAAACCGTTTGAGTGTTTAATGTAAATGTTTGGATCGTTTGTTTGGAGGTTTTTTTACTCAATTAAATGTCGTGTTTCCAAGGAGATCAGACACTGTTTTACTCGTAAACCAATGAAAAGTCTCTTGTGATAGCTCCGCCCCTAGAAACGTTTGACATATCTCACATAACAACGGAAGATTTAAATTGTCTAAAGAAACCATCAAAATGTTCTCATTAAACGCTCAAACGGTTTTTGCTGTAACTAACATTTATCTTTATTGTGATATGCAACATATTCAGATAAGGTTATATAAATTATACTGTAAATAATGGTACTAAATAAAGTTGACTTGACTTGACTTATCCACCAGGTTATCATTGTCCACTGAATTACATGTAGCATATAATCTATCTGCTGCGTAGGGATTTTGGGCTTTTTATGCGATTGGCCCTTTGTGTAAGTGTTCTGAATAAATCATGATTATCTGGGTCAAGTGAGTGAGTGAGTAATAGAGTCATTTTCATATGAGTGGGAAACAGTACTGTATGGTACCGTATCCATAGTTTAACATTAAACTTTACCGTTTCCCACTCATGTGAAAACGACTCTCTCCTCCAAATAATAGAAACCGATATGTCTACACCGTTTGGTTAATGACGCTGATACACATCACACTGTACCTCTTTCTTTTTCTTTCTTGATAAACAAGCAGATTCTCTGTTTTTGATCATTCTTTGTTGTCTTTTTAACAATTTGTCCTGTTTGTATGTGAAATAAAAATTAATTTAATAAACAACACAGCCACATTTGTACAGCATATATCAATCAAATTAATTGCATCATCACCAAACTTGGCATCACCAAGCCATTCATGATACTGTTGTTATCATTTTCAATAGTAGCACATTATTATTATTAACATTCTTGTCAGCATAGCAAAATCATTCATGATGATGATCATATCATCATCATATCATCATCATCATGCCACCATCATGATATAATCATTTTGACTTACATCAACGACTGTGTTTGACTGAGGTGATTTCACTGTTGATAATGGAGTAGAAACAACTGAACTGATAGGCTTAGAAATAGGAATCCCTGCTTTATTCTGAAATATCAAGAACATACATCTTGAATAGAGTGTGGATATTGAAGCAGCCTACATGTAGTATAATTAAAGTCACATCACAACAATCATCACCACTATTATCATCAACATCACCACTATCATCATCATCATCATCTCAACAATCATCACCATCACCACTATCATCATCATCACCACTATCATCAGTACTGTCTATCATTACCACCATCATACCTAACTACCATTATCAGCATAAGTAGCATAGTTGCCATCTCTGCTACTTACCATCACATGCACATATATCGTCAACATTACTGCCATCATGATAACCACTGCAATCACTATAATCACCATCACCATTATCATAATAATCACTACCACCATCAACAGCTGTCATGATCATAATCATCACCATCACCAATACCATATCAACCACCAGCATCATAAAAATTATCAATAGTGCCCCTATCACCACAATCATTACTACCACAATTAATAGTCCAGTTTCATGTTCTTCATTGCTCAGGCTAATCCTCAATAGTATGTGATATATTCTAGGTTCTTCCTGTGGGAATGCACCAATCCAAAACAACTGAGGACAGTAAAAGTCAGTGGTGAGTACTTACCCCTACAAGAATAGCAGTAGTTGGTATCGTCCCTGATACTGGGATGTAAGTGATATTAGCTGTGGTACTAGCAACTACGCCTGAAAATATACAAAACACAGTCTAGATTACACAGGGGAATTACGTAGAGTCAATGAGAATGTAAACAACAAGACCCTATACTGACTTAATTATTCATGAACTATTGATATCTTGGAGGCAAACAATAACTTGGATCCATAATTTCATAGATGTGTATAACTACAATATTACATTACCTTTAGCTTGTGGGATAATCTTAGGTTGCTGTCCATTTTGTATAGTGATCTTCTGTACATGTCCCACAGGTAAGTTAGGTAATGGTTTAACCAAACTACAAGGCTGTATGGTAATAGGTTCCTTCTTAATGATACATGATGGTGTTACAGCCACTTCAGTTTTGACAGTGTTCTTTCCTTGTAGTGGCAAAGCTATACTAGGGTCAGTTCTTATACTGGTTAATGGTATTTGTAGATTTGACTCTGTTTTCATGGGTTGTGTAATATTAGTTGGTGCTGGTTCTACTTTTGTGTAGTTGGTTTGATGTACAGGTGAGCTGTAGCCACTTGAAAGCAGCTGGTTGGAGAATGAAACAAAGATATCAAGAACAATATTAGATTTCCTGGCATCTGCAACAAGTGTCACACAATGTGGTGTTACCAAGTTCAGTTAGTGTAATATAAATTATGCCCCACAAGTGAGGACACAATAACTTTTGAAATGCAATACTTCTTTTGTTTCTCCATTATTGTGACTTTACTTGTCAGTCAAGAATAAATTAAATTACACAGGAGATCATTTTATGAAATGTTAATGTTTCTTTAATTTATTCAGTCAGAATATTGGTGTTGTCAATAATTCCTGGAAGATCAATTTAACTGGTAAAGTGATTGATAAACTGGTTGGCTGAATAAGAGAATGGTTGATTGATTAATGGACATTTTTTATAGACATATTTTAGGTGTGTACAATAAACCAAAAGTCTTAATTACCTGAGACTCAGGTGAACTTGGAAGAGACGAATCTAATGAGATGAGTGATGATGTTGATGATGATGGAGATGGAGGCTCTTGCTTGATATAAGCACCTGCAAATTTTTACAATGACAGAATGTTAATAATAATAATGCCTAAAATGCACATGTCAATCAAATATAGTTCATGAATTCTATTGGTTATTGGTTGATAAGTACATATAAATGATTTCATTTATTTTTTTCCCTTGTTTAATTTACTTAGATGAAAACAAGTGGTGACTGGAGAAACATGTAATAAATATTCTTGGCAGTTTACTACAAAAAGAGTTCCATTAACATTATTTCACTATAGTCATTTTCATTGTTGTTGTTTCCCAAGGGAAAGTTACATGAAATAAACTGTAATAACTCTATTCAATGAAGTGCACCAAATTTTAATACACCCAATACACTTAAGAAAGCTATTGACAGTGGACAAATGGTAAATACAGGTTTGTGAAAAGTATGATCAAAGACTGACAGTGTTTCATGACTCCGTTTGTCAATCAGAATCAATTTTTTTTAATCTAAAACAAATTTTATTAAATTTTCTAAATTATCACTTAAAGATCTGCACAGTGACAACTGGTAAAAACATTTTAATCCACTGCAAATTGGCTTGTAAATAGCAGGTATTGTGGACCCATTTGTAATAAAGAGAATGTTGTCCACATGTGATATGTATTATTCATGACTTAACTATCTCTTGTAGGGACTGCTAAATCTATGTGAGGAAAAGGGGATGAAAAGGGGTGGAGAAGCCATTTCCTAACAGTATAATTTATATATATTTGTGAAAACACATAAAAAAGAAAAATGAAAGAACAATGTTGATTTTCTTGTGTGTGTAATGTTATGACATTAAAACAGAGGTAACTTCAAAACATAGGCGAAAGCTATACCAGCACTACGTTGTCTTGGATTATTTAAGAGGGTAATCAGAGTATGCGACTTACCTAAAGAATTGACTGTGTCTTCTGATATAGCCCACATATCTTCTCCAATATTTTGTAATAGTTCACTAAGATCGTCATTATTGACCTGCAAAAAAACATTATGATACTAATATGAAATTGATGACACATGTATACAAGACAAGACAAAACAAAAAGGAAATTCTAAGACTTAACTAGAATAAAGACAAAACACTATATTTACAATTAGAATTATTTCATTGAAACAAAAGAAGAAAGTATCCATTCATTATGAAAGCCAAATATTTTTTTAACAGTTTATTACATTTCTAATATATATTTCATATCTTACTGACAATAAACATATTTTCACAATTGTCTGATCATTGTTATTTAATGTTAACACTTCTCATACTAATAATACCGCTTATATTTTAAACAATAATTATTATCAATTACATCAATTTACATTAATTTTTATACCAAACATTTTTCATCATTCAAATTAATACTTAGAGTGCCTCCATCACATCAGTCCACCCTTCCATTTATGATAATTATTGATCAAGCACGACAAAGGACTATTAGACTTATTGCAGCAATAAACTATAGCAAATAAAATAAATCAAGTGATATGCTCGGATTCTTGAAACAAAGAAACAAAAAAGTCATAACAAGTGTTACACAATATAGCTTCTCAAATATAAATAGAACTTATTTTGACTATATTATAGTAATAATAATAATAATATATATATTTATATAGCGCACATTTCCGAGAGTTCAATAGTGAATAAATTGATGATAAAGGTTTTACAAAATTTTATTTATAAATATCTTAAATAAGTTGTTTTTCAAGTTCTAAATTTGCTCATAACTGAGACTGCTTTTAGGATGTCTGATGTAAATGAAATGAGAATATTGCAAAAGCTACTTGTACAAACCATCACAAGCCATGTTTTATTGGGTAACAGAAAACTGCATGTAATGTAAAAATAGAATTACTCTGGATACTTTTATAATATTATCAAATACACACCCCTTCACGACACTTTTTCAAAAAATAAAAAAAGGAAAATACTTTAAAAAATTGATATTAAAAAAATAGCATAAACAAAACTATTAAATCCGCCATGCTTAACACCCTTAACACCTAGGAAATTAATGAGGACTCTTAAATAATATTTATAGCCTTCACTGGAATCAAAAGAAATATCTTTACGACAATCTGGTATCCTAGGTGTAACAGAAGACTTTCAAAGAGACTATAAATAGGTCACAAGATTTAAAGGTACCAGCCAAGCCTTTGTTTATTTGTAAAAAGCCATAGTAAGATTTGAAAAATAAATTTCACATAGCAGAGTATAGTTAACTGTGTAAATAAAGCTGGGGAAATCGTTGGGATAAACAGACGCAATAACAGCTGAGTTGGGTCTGACGATCAAATTACAAAAATTGCGTCATGTTTAGTTTCCCGACCTTATTTTGTAACCAAATGGCTAAAACAAAACATTAAAGTACCTATTAATGATTTTTTGAAATAAATGAGATCAATACATCAACAATCATTTGTTTTCAAGGGAAATCTGTTAAAGAAATGAAATGGACGGCTATGAAAGAGAAACTAATTACGTATGCAAGCCGGTCGCCATGATCTCCAAACAAATCCGCAACCACTTCCGTGAATAGTAAAACCTGGGAAATTTCGCGATTTTGAGTATTATTGAAAAACCAAAAATGCTAATGCACTACCTTATAAGTTATTATTTGGTTTGCTTTATTATATTCTATGGTGGTTCTTGGATATTTTTAGTGAAAAGCTTACAAAAGGAAGTTGTTTGCATAATACGAACTAAGGACGCCATCTTGAATTCTGCTAGCAACTGCGTTTTTAAAACTACGATATTTTGTCATACTTACATCCATATCCTGGTCTTTATTTCCCAGAAGAATATCATTTTGGTCTAAATTTATGTCTGTTAATGCACCACCTTGTAAGAAGAACCACAAAAACATAAATATAAAGATACAAAAATAGTCACGATTTCAAAAGCGAAGAAATCAGCTTGCACGCAAACATACCCCAATCTTCAATTCCAAGTAAATTATCGGCGAAAAAATCCGTATCAGGTTCCGTCCAAGGAAGAATCTCTTCCTGAGACATCATTTTGTAAAGAAATTCCAATAAATGTACGTTTTTTGTATAGAAATTTGTAAAAATTGTCAAACTGAAACTCTACGTGTCCCGAAACTCACAGAAGTGTGACAACTGACAGTACCAGTCCACACGCGGCCATGTTTTGACCTAATTTGCATAATTTTACATACAGAGTGTTGGAGAAACAATTAAACTAAAAATAAATAAATAAAAAATAAAGTAAAAATAAAAGCAAATAGATCATTGTCAGAAAAGCTGGCAAATGCAAATCACGTGTATTTATATACAAATTTGTGTAAATCCTTATCCTTTGAATTCTCATAGAAATGTCGGATTTGACGTAGTTGGCGTACGTCAGTTTGAAATAAATAATTGATGGGATCTTTTATGACAGTATTTTTGCAAGGTGTAGTTCGTTAAATAGCAGGTTTATGAATGTTCTTAGTGAAATGTACAAAAGGCAAAAGCCGCCATCCAGAAATGCATAAAAGGAGCGCGGGAAGACACTACCACATCGCCCATTAGGGGCCTATGTTCTGGCTTCAACTGAATAAATTTTCTCTCTCGTCCTGGCCATGGATTTTTGTTGAACTGATGGAATTTTTGCCACTGAACTGATTTTTTAGTCCTTTTTTTTAATTTTGCTAGTTCAATTATACGATACCCATTTAATAACCAATCTCATTCACATTTCATACTTATACTGTACCATACCACGCCCGTATAATATACACATACCATACCAGGGACCGCGGAGTATGTTGAAAAGTGCAGGGGGGCGGGGGGGGGGGGGGGGGGGGGGGGAGGAACTGACAGCCAAATGATAATCACTTTTTTTTCTGAGGTCACAAAGAACAAGACATTCACGATATGCATCCATATTTAAAAAAATGATAATATTAAAAAGAAGAAAAGACTTTTGTAGATAATTATTATTTGTATTTCTATTCTTTAGCGCTAAAACGTGTGTGTGTGTGTGGGTGGGGGGGGGGGGGACGGCTGTAGCCCCCCAGCCCCTCCCTCTCCGCGGTCCCTGCATACCCATGTCCGTTATTAAGTGCATTTATTTCAGAAAGTGCAGAAATCAATTTACTTGAATAAATGATGATGTAAAATATTCAAATTTGCCCAAACTAGTCCAAACAAGGTTGTCATCAGATCATTTCTGAAACCATTATATGTACATTGTTTGAAAACAAATTCAATATGAAACATTTATTCCTGAGCTACGAGCACGCACTAAAAGTGTGCAACATAAATACCACTGAATAGTGCTCTTTTATGCTAATTCTATTGTTTTCTTTTGTTTAATTAGCGCTTTTTACCACTAAATAATGACAACTGTTGCACACTTTTAGTGCGTGCACTCTTTGACGTTCATACATATAGCATTATACTTGTATATCCAGATACTTGCTAAATCCAATTTGGGGGGAGGGGGAGTTCGGGGAATACGGAAATAGCGTAAAGCTTATATCAAATATCGGTTCAATGGATCACCACTACATCGGAATCACATTTCGACTTCTAGTCTTGGGCAATAGGATTAACAATGCGTCCAATATACAAAAACGTGTTGGTGACTTTATCCCGGACTAGAAACACAAACGGACGATCGGCGTGGAATTTTAGCTTCGGCTTTGACATCAATACAATCGATAACACATCGGGGACGCCTTCGGTAGTTCCAGCACCACTCGCCGCGAGGCTTGCCTCATGCCAAACTGATCGTAATACCCAGGGGTATCTTTGACCAGCGGTGTTACGACGTAAACCTTGAATCCCTAATCTAGAGAACAACTGAGAAGCGTCGATAAACTGAGAGAGGTTGAACTTTGGGATGGATAAATCGATACTCGTCATTGTCATCCGGGTTAGCCAGTAACCCACTTTGTCCATATTTAGGTTCTCTTCAAGTTTTCGTAGGGGAAGGTCTTTATACGGTAAAGCAATCATCATGGACATGTCTGCCGCAATGTATGATGGGTTCCACATGTCTCCTTGTTGACTGATTCTCCCATAATTCAATTCGAGAATTTGGCACTTTGTTTCCTGGTCGTCAAAGTATTTGAACTGATGCTCGTCTGGCATAAAACCCATGTAATTTGCCTGGACAACTTTAGCTGGGACCCTGTCTTGTCTGGGAATATGGAAAGACGATTGCGTGAATACTGTAAAAGGAATTTCCCAGTGAGCATTAAGCCCAATGCTGTTGACAAATAAAGTTTGTGGAATTCCTTTTTTACTAAAGTCCCTTTTTCCATGTTTTGTGATGTATTTCAGTATTTCTGTCGAAGTCATAATGCTGGTTCTTGTACCATAGTATCGAATAAGATTACGATACTTGTAACGAAGACCAAAAATTTCATACCCGAAGATTTCGTTCCTTAGTTCCAAATCCACATCATCGAAACGTCCCGCTGTTAGTCGCGTCCTTAAGGTCTTTAACTCCCTGTGGATAGTCCTTGACGTCCAGTGAGTTACCCGGTCGATTTGCCTTGCCATTCTGCCTCTGGACTGCAGCCGTACTGCTCCAAGGGCCAACGTCGCACCAAGAGGAGAGAATAAAACATTGCCATTTTCCTCAAACAACAACTTGTAGATCTTTGTTCCAAGCTCGTTGCTCGTTTGTACAGCTTCAGAATAAGGGGAGTACCCCTCACAGGGCGTGACTAGGAGAAGAAGTACACAGACAGCTATCAACAAGACTTGATAGTGCACACCAACTCGGCGAAAACCAAGTTCTTCTTTCCTCATCGTGGCGACGAAGCATCAAGAGCGATATGCGGCACTGGAATGTGACGCGATCTAAAAGATTAATGCCTTTGACCCTCAGATTCTAAGACAACAATCTCTGTGCTGTGTTCAATCTGAACTAATAAAATGACCTTGTCAGTGCTTCAAGAGTGTGTTCATTTTCGTCCAACCCCTCTCAAGAGGGCCTTCTTTATTACCCCTGGGGCTACTGAATTGGTAAATCTACAAATCTATTAGAGGTTGATTAACATTTCACCGAGAACATGATTGTAAATATTTTAATACGTAATAGTCCAGTTTCGAATTCTTTAGTACACAGCCTTAGCCTCGAAAGCGCGGCCTTATGTATTGTTTTATTTAGTATCAGCCAGTAGAGATGTCAAGTAGTTACTCGTTGGGGCATGTTCCAAAAATGGGGGTTGAGGGGGGGGGGGGGGGAAGGGGATATATAGATTTACAGACAGTATAAAGTCTCCGATGCGACTTAAAAATAATTGTATTCTTACTCACTTGATGTCACACAATAACGTTCTTACTGTTTTTGACTATTCACTTTTATAAATTTAATTTTATTGAAAAATGAATAGCATGAAACAGTAAGAAAAACATTTTGTAAAAATCCTGAAGTGATAAAGGTGTAGATCACTAAACTGATTCGATAAGTCGTAGTTTTCACTCTTTGTAGTTGGTAGCGCTTAAGGAGCGACAAAAAACACTGACGGGGAGCGACTGGAAACGACTTATGGAATCAGTCTACTTGATCTCAAAAGATCTCAAACACGTGTACTTTCAATGATTCACTATGTTGATAATAGGCACAAGTGGATTGGACGGTTGCCTGTAGACAGACATAAGTGATAACAAGCTGCGAGCTGAGTGTCCGGCCATTGTTGAATACAGGGCGTGTACAGGAGTGTCCCACATTAAGATACTTACAGTCTATAATTTCCGATGACCGTAGTGACCCGGTAATTAAATTATCAAAATATTGTCATAATGGGAAATAGTCGCAGACATTTTTTTATCAGCATAAGGTTGTTACAACGGTAACAAATGAGTATAGCGTGCACATGAAAACTCATTTACAAACATTCAGTTAGTCAATAATGTATGTATTGGTTAACAAACTGCCTGATCATGACTGCACAGAAGAAGAAGTATTTTTCTTGATTACTCGAGCTGAATGTCTGAGTAAGATAGTCGAGGCTAGACTCCAAAGACCCTTCCAAGGCATTTGCTAACGATAGTATTTCCGTCAGGTGGTTAATGACAGAACTCAATGAGCATTCATTATTGATATACTTTCAAGATGTATAAAGGGCTTTCCATTGTGTTTGATAAGGAATTTAATTACACGGGGAAACTTTATCCGTGTTTCCGGATTAGGAGTAGGAAAAAGGTCTTTGTATGCTAGAAAACAACACTGAAGGCAGTATTCTCAAATATTGCGGACATTATATTCTCGTTCATCAACTGCTCCATTGATTAACTCATTAGTTCACTTAAATACTCCCCGATGATCATTCATTTAGTTATCGCTCAAACGCTCATCTGCCCATTTATTCGCCCATCCATGCATTTGTTCATTTATTCATTTGTTAAGTATAAATTCATTAACAAATTCAGTATCGACTGAGTAGATCAATTCAGCTGCTTTCCAGCGTGCATTTGTCACTTTGCTGAAGGTTCGAGACTGACACACAACTGAAGTACACCAAAAACCGTGAAATAAAATTAGTTATTGTTATTTGGATAATTTCCGAGTTTCAGTTTGTCAAAATTAACTAGTTGCCACTTTTTTTTACTTTGTAGGCGTCTACTCTTTCAATTAATGACGATACGTATCTTCTCATGAATTTCCTGGCGTTGAATCACTGATTAAAATCACAAGAAAAGATACAAAATAGTGTTCAGGATAAAGATAAAGTTAATTAAACTGAGGAGAAACTGATAACAATATTTTGGCATTGAATCTCTTATTCAGTTTTTCATGCATTAATTGAGAGATATTTTTCAGATTATATTTTGTGTTGGAATAGGGTTATGGAGAAAATTAAAGTTACACCATCTATAAAAGAGTAATAAACTAACCAAACACGCAACTGGAAAAACAAATCAGCAAATACAAAAATTTATAAACCCAAGTTGACAGAAAAATTGTTAGACAAAGGAGACAATAAGAAAATTATGCACTTCAAGCAAACATAAAAAACACCGTATCACTTGGTATCATTCTCATTGAATCAAAACATAATTATGGACGAGAAAATTGTCTGCAATATTTAAAAAAATCGGCCTAGAGTGCAGAAAAGTTTGGATTATAATATTTTGAAATTCTATTGTATTGGAAAAAACATTAAAAACGTTTTCAATGATTTTTCCGATTTTAAAGATAACAATTTATATTAAAAACTTAATTTTACTATCTTCCCACGCTATAATAATCTAAAATCATCTGAAAAATTCATAAGCATGTCAAAAATGCACTTCCAGCAAAACATCGCGAACATAAAGTGACTATTTGATATGCATGAGTAGCAGATATCGTAAAGTGTGAGATTTTATATTGGTTATGTGAGATAATGGTATCAACGTAATTATGATAGTAACTATTTCATTCTTCAATTCTTAACTTTCGATTTAATTTCGTCGAAAATATGAATATCATATGCAATCTATTTTCTGTCAGAGATTTCAAGTGAACAAATCTGATCAATAAATTTATATCAAATATCAGTATTGGATTTTAGAAGATACTGATGCAATATATAACTGTTAGATTTTCAATTGGTGTCAGTTTTATTTTTCCTTTTGATTGTTCTGGAAAGATGTATGAAACTTCGGTTATAGACCAATCGATGAGATACTAGATATTTCGATATACTATTGAAGATATCAACGCGAAAACACTCCTAGGGGTTTCTTTCATTTTTGCACGTTTTATATTTCACTTAGATATTTGGATTAATCACCATTTTCATTTTTTTTTATTTTATTTTTCTGGAAAATGGAAATTTGTTCTTAGCCGAATCATGCAAAGAATAAGTTCTCTTCAAGTGAATATCTTTGATATAATCTATGTGTTGTTTTCATTCCATATAAAATTTTACAAACAACTTTGATCCTTCCATTAAAAATTAAATCTTTTCACTCTTGAAACAAATCATTTTCATGAAAAATCTGTAATTGGAAAATTAATAATAAAACACTTTTTGGGAGTAGTTATGAAGTCTGTTATTTTTGATATGTGATAAACAGAAGTCAATATAGAAGAAATATTCAAAAAATTTAACTCAGGAATTCATACAGGTAGTCACTTTGCTATGACCCCTCCCCCCTCACTCCAGTTACGCAACAACTACCAAACCACTACACTTTTATCAGGAACTGACATACTTGTGGCCACAGAGGTACTGATTAAAATGCAAAGGAGGAAAATAAAAATGATAATAAAATCGCGAGTTCATTAACCATAAAGGTTATTTGAAATCAAATACTTTAGGAGCTGTTTCTTCACTTCCTATCCTCTGACACAAACTTCAAACCAACCAAACTTTGTTAAAAAAATTGTTTTAACATCAAATTAAAACTATAACAACACCAAGAATGACTATGGAAAAAATTTGATATTCAATACTATTTGAGATTTAAGAGCTGAACAAAATCTCACTAACATTTTCCTGATAGTTAACTTTAAAAATATAATGAATTGTATATTCAACATAACAATCAGACAAATAGTTTGAAATGTTCCTAAAAATTGATTCATTATTTATTATTTCCAAGACCAAGTCAATTGTTTATCTTTTATTAACAATATTGAATTTGGATAAAGGTTTTTGCATAAAAATGATAATTTGAATACCTCTATTCAAACTAAAATATTTATCAGTGACATGCGAGATATACTATGTAGAATTAATTTCATTAAAAATTCAAAAAATCCACCAATTCAAGTTTTGTATAACCCTTGGACTGCATTAATTTTGCACAATAGAACTTGAAATTACTTCAAGTTTCTTCACCTTTCTTTCTGTCTTGGTTCTATAAAGTCTCCTATTTTTCAGTTTCATAACAACTGAAAATTTTGAAAAAGAACATAGTACCAAAGTACTGTAATACTAAAACTTTTCACAGAAAAATACTTGCATAATTATCATTAAAGTTCTACTGTCTTCTATATCATTCGCATCATTCCATACAGTTTTACCCGGGAATAATTTGATCCAGCTGAGAAGTACAACTATATTTAGACAATGAGGGGGGTTGTTGAAGGTTTAAAGAAAGTTCAACAGAGATCAAGTGCATATATGACATATATTGTCATTGCGATGACTATTAAACTTTCACCTATATAAACAAGAGGCAATTTTAAGTTGTGAATATGATCTAGAATAATAGTCAAAGCATTTCTGAAAACTAAAAATATTATAGCCAAAAAAAATGTCAATGACCCCAAGAAAATTAAAATATTAATGCCTTCTGTACTCATAATTTTCTTTTTAATTATTTCTATCAATGTTAATAAACAGCTCTTTCATAAAAAAAAGCGTGAATGCATGACCTTGACTCGGACGGGTTGGTTTCTAGCTAATAATAATAACATATTTGTATGATAACATAACCAAATAAAATGCTCTTTGTGCTATAACAAGAATAAACTATAAATCAAAATAAGTTTTAAATAAATAAGTCTTGAGTTGAGACTTGAATTAAGGGATAGATGGACAGGATCTTAAAAACAGAGAGCTCCAGAATCCAGTCTAAACCACAGTCACATATTGAATCATATTAAATTCAATCAAAACAAACAAGACATGATTGATGATGAACATAAATACATTTATATTCGAAGTGCTATCAGCTGTATTTTCTATATTATTTGAAACATTTTGCGATAAATTATATATAAAACGACATGACTTTTATTAATGTGATCAGCAATAATTTAATTCATTTACATAATTTACAACCTTCATCAACAATATAGCTTCAACAAAGCTTCAACAAAGCTTCAACAAGGAAAATTTGATATTTGTGTGTAATGATTTTAACAATTTCACAACAATAACAGATATTACTATTATGACTGAAGATGTTATATCTTATTAAATCATTGTCATTGTTTGTGTGGAAACAATATCTTCTAGGCCATAACAAAAGTACAAACAAATCCATAAATTCTAACAAATTTCCATTTGAAATACATTTAGATTGAAAAACATAATTTCAAGAGCAAAAATATCACCATCAAAAACATAACATTATTCCTTTCAGATCTATATATTAATTTCAAAAATTATTTTCATGATTGTGAAACATTTACAGCAATGTGCGTAATTATTATCCTTTAAAATGGCTGGTAAAATAATCAAATCTGATTGCCTAAACCTTCAAATTTTCATCCTTTTTTTTTGGGGAAGATTATTTTTGTACATGGTACATAACCCGTGTGATCACCATGATCAATTATTTATATTATAACTCTTTTGTGTGAAAATGGTGCTTTTAAAAAAAATTATCAGTGCATAAAAAAACTTAAGGCTAAATTATTTTTTGAAATAAGAGGATCATGGAATTATATTTTAGCTGACTATTCTATAAAGTGATGTTTTTTTAACCTTTTGGAAATGAAAGGCTTTTGTTTATCATCATTACAATGGAAAAATCTTACAAAGCTTTAATCAATTTTTGAAGAATATTGCTATGGAGGACAAAACCTTTTTGAGCCTCTGATAATGAAAATTACTCAAGTTAGTTGTTGGAAAATGTTATGATTTGAAATGTACATTATTACGATATTTGGAAAGACTTTTATTCTTGAAGTGTCTTCAAGAAGGATAAACCAACTTAATCATCATGATCTGACCCACTCAGGGAAATAAATTTGATCCAGTTATCTGTCTTGGAGCACACCACAATGGTCCCATCTTGTAAGACACAGATATCGCTTGGACGACCTTCTAAGGAAAACTTGCTAATGAACTGTCCTGCTGTTGTGTACATCTGTATGCTCTTTGTACTCACATCACATATAAGAAGGTTCTCACCAGTGGGATCTAAGGCAATGCCAGTCGGTGACGTCAACTCACCAAATTCATTCCTGCTTCGACCATTACCTCGTCGTAACATAGAACCCCATGCTCCAAACTGACGTACAAAGTTACCCTGTTCATTATATACCACAATACACTCCTTTGCAGTGTCTGAAACAAAGTACTCACCCCTGTGATACAGTGCTTTAAATGGTGACGATGTGAGGCTGCTGCCGTAGCAGGTAAATTTCAAGACGGCACGCTGGGCACTCATGTTGTTACCAGTACCGTACACACAAACTGCTGACTTATAAAACATTGACGAGGGTTCACTTGTGACGATTAGTCTTCCAGTTTGGTCACATGTCACAGATCGGTGTTTCACTCCATGATCTGTGGTTTTGAAATTACCAGATATTTTCCCAGTATTTGGGTCAATATATAGTAGCTCTTTGGAGCTGTATACTGCGATAATTTCCCCATCTCCAGTGAAAGCTACCCCTGAATATTGCAGAGATCCTGAAGCGATCCTCCTTTTCAGCCCCCCTTGGCTATTCAGAACCAAGATTCTGTTGTTATCTGGTTCAGCAATGGCAATATCATCATTGGCGTTGTTTGAAGCAATTGCAACTGGCGATATTGAATCTAGTCCTAAATTACTGCCCACCACTGTACGAATAACAAAGGCAGATTGAAAAACAGGTAGTGACAGATCTAGTGACGACAATGTTGGTGAACTATTTATAGTACCGTTTTGTTTTCGAAGGTGACCCCTTTCGTCTTCATGACAATCTAATTCAGTTCCAGTTTTGATCCTACCAAATGTTTTCTCCTGTAGATTAAGGAGCTGTTCAAACCGAGCTAGGAGAACTATCGAGTGAGGTTCTTCAGAGTAGAATTCCTTTGCTTTACGTTTAATAATTTTCCCTTCTCCTACCAACTTTTCTTTCATTTGTACAAGTTTCGGGACTTCCGAACTTTTGAGGACAGCTTCAGTTTTTGTGATAAATTCACGTAATTCTCGACGAATTCCTTCGCACTCTTCCTTTCTCTTGTCATAGCTTAGTATCTCCATGTCTTGGGCAATTAAATCGTCCATTTTGTCACATAATTCCTTCTCCTGTTTCCTGATGAGTTTAACAAGATTTGTGGCACAAGTCGAGATTTCGTGTTTGATTTGATCACAACGTTCAAGTCTTTCTTGCTTTTGATTTGTCAGCTTTTTTAAATCCCTTTCCACCGAATCAAACTCATCTTTCATAGTCTCTAGACTTCTTCTGAGCTCAATTCTTTCTACTCTTCCAGGAGTAGCTTCTAACAATTTCACAATCAAACAATTAGTGGGAAAACCACTCACTCCTTTATCGGGAATATTGGATTCTTTTCTGCAAACAGGACAACGTATTTCCGAGGCGTCTTCGCTAACTATTTTCTCTAAACACTTTCTGCAAACATTATGAGCACAACTAGGTAATGTTTTAGGTTCTAAGAAGTCTTCCAGGCAAACAGGACAGGTACATTCATCACTGATAACCCCGCTTAACGTTTTCTTGTCCTTCTTATCCGCCATGTTTGTCAAAAGAATTTCGTTCAACGACAACTCGTCATGGGCCTGCACGGGCAGTTTTTACTTGCCGGAAATGACGTAGCAGCCTCAGCATACAATAGACCTTTTGCTAAAGGTCCCCTGGGGAATAGATTATTAAACGATTACTGAATAATTGATTGAACAATAAGTTTGAGGTTGTTTTGAAAATACTGCTTTGAAAATACACAAAACTCAATTGATCAACACAGTCGCACCAGTGTAAACTATAGTCTAAACAGTAACATTGATCATCGTTTCTATCTTTTATCGTGTTGCTAATAGTAACCGAGAACGACTTGCTGGAGTTGGTAAAAATCATTACTCTAAATCCTTTATAGTGCTTTGAATATTCAAGCACACGTTTTTAATTGTTCTGAATTGTAAAGCTAAGTAATTAGTTAAGCCGAGAGAGTTTTAAGAACGTGCTTAGAAAGCCTATTCCACACCTGGCGAACAGTGATAGAGAGACGAGGGCTCGTATCACTAGATTAGTTAACCATGATTTCAGTTCTGAAACTGAAGCAAAGAGAAATCGACCCATGATCAACTCCGTTGTATACCCACAGGGAAAAAAATGTGATTCCCGCAATGGGTTTGTCTCTTAATTATCTTGGGGATTTCAAGTGATACCAAACCCAATATACTTGATTCAAATTTACCCATATTTATCCCATTAAATGGAAACTTTTCCCATTTTTGGAGACTTAGGATTTAAATATTTTTTTCCTGTGTACCTTCTCATCATTGCCTTCTTGCATATTCTATATCATCATCATCATCATCATTACCGTCTGATACTCAGATCAGATAGCCTGTCCACAGATTCTAAGGGGAAGGGGTGGGGTTAACCTGTTTTCTCGTCTATCTCATGACGCGCCTGTGGACAGGCTTATACTATGGTTTATTGTCGCCCACTTTTATATAGAACCATCCTCGGGAACCCAGGGGTTATATCTGTCACTCGGTTCCTCGCTCCCAGAAAGCGAGGAACCGAGTGACAGATATAACCCCTGGGTTCCCGTGGATGATATAGAACTACCAAGCACCAGTTTCCGTGGACAGGAAACGAACATCCAGCGGAAGACGATCATTTTTTAAATCATAAACTAGATATGTAAATTAAAAATTGTAAAGTGCTTTGAGACATTGGGTTAAATGCGCCGTTTAAACACTATTACATTGCATTACTTCGCCCTCTCCACTCGAGCTTCCGCTTGATTTTAAGGGAAACCTGTTTGGTGCCCTTGGAGAATAGAATAGAATAGAATAGAATAGAATAGAATAGAATAGAATAGAATAGAATAGAATAGAATAGAATAGAATAGAATAGAATAGAATAGAATAGAATAGAATAGAATAGAATAGAATAGAATAGAATAGAATAGAATAGAATAGAATAGAATAGAATAGAATAGAATAGAATAGAATAGAATAGAATAGAATAGAATAGAATAGAATAGAATAGAATAGAATAGAATAGAATAGAATAGAATAGAATAGAATAGAATAGAATAGAATAGAATAGAATAGAATAGAATAGAATAGAATAGAATAGAATAGAATAGAATAGAATAGAATAGAATAGAATAGAATAGAATAGAATAGAATAGAATAGAATAGAATAGAATAGAATAGAATAGAATAGAATAGAATAGAATAGAATAGAATAGAATAGAATAGAATAGAATAGAATAGAATAGAATAGAATAGAATAGAATAGAATAGAATAGAATAGAATAGAATAGAATAGAATAGAATAGAATAGAATAGAATAGAATAGAATAGAATAGAATAGAATAGAATAGAATAGAATAGAATAGAATAGAATAGAATAGAATAGAATAGAATAGAATAGAATAGAATAGAATAGAATAGAATAGAATAGAATAGAATAGAATAGAATAGAATAGAATAGAATAGAATAGAATAGAATAGAATAGAATAGAATAGAATAGAATAGAATAGAATAGAATAGAATAGAATAGAATAGAATAGAATAGAATAGAATAGAATAGAATAGAATAGAATAGAATAGAATAGAATAGAATAGAATAGAATAGCAAAGTGCAAAGTGTTTATGTAAATATTCCGGGTTTTTAAGAGAAATAATGAGTTTCTCCATGGCTTTTTGTGACGTACTTCGTTACGCACTATTCGCTGTATGTATATAACCATATATATGAATAATACATGACAGCATGACCCACTAATCCCAGCGAATACATAACAATGAAAAAATGGCCTCTTGCTCAGAATTGAACGCTAGTTTTTCTCCAAGAGAAAAGATGGAAACCACATGCCCAATCTGCTTGGAAGAGTTCGAAGACCCGAAAATGCTACCAACTTGTGGTCACAACGTTTGCAGACACTGTCTTCAAAATATGATGCGAAGGAAATCCCAAGGCTTATGCCCGGTTTGCCGTACTGAGTTTTCCCTTGGAATCGAAGGAGTTTTGGAATTGCAGACAAACGACAAATTGGTAGAAGTTGTAAGGAAAACGAGAGATGAAAGGGAAAAACAAGGAGTGGCGAAGGCTTTCGAGACGTGCGTTCAAAAGATGGCAGATGCTAATAAGCTGCTGGAAGATCACAAGATATTCAGCGAGCGACGAAAACAATATGCCGAACAATTACAAGATCAAATACACGACTTAGCCGAAAATTTCATCGCTTGTATCAAGAAAAAAGAAGAGGAATTATGTGAGCAAGTGCAGGAAGAAATAGCAAAACACGAACAAGAAAGTGAAAAACAAATTAAAAAGCTAACTGTATTAGTAGAAAATTCGTCTGCAATGATATCGAGGATCGAGGATATTTTGAATAAAGAAGACGAGAACAATAACGAGGAGAGAAAAGAGATTTTAATCGAATCAAAGAGGCTTACTAACACTAAAATGTACGATAACCTAACTCCGTTTGATGTAGTAACAGCTAATTTTAGTCCAAACCTTTCATTACTCAGTAAATTAGAACGGGAGGGATTCGGCAAAGTGTATAGTACAAATCAATGCAAATTTATCAATTCCGGAAGTGAGTCAACAGAGACAAAACGCACGGTACCAAAGCCACTGGAACCTTATATCACAATTACTGCAGACGACTTAGACCTCGAATACTTCGCTCCGTTAAGCCTCGCAACCGACGGCAAGAACCAAATTGCCGTCGCTGATCCAGCCAACAGTAACGTTCTACTTTTAGACAGCGTCGGAAAGTTACTGAAACGTTACACGCCGCCAGGGAAAAAACCCGAGCCACTGACGTTCTCCGGCGTTGCGTTCACGCCGTCAGGAGAGCTAATCGCTGTTTGTGGCTCAACTGAAGTCTACTACCTCAACACCAAGGACGGCGGTTTTAAAATGACGTACAGAACGAACGAGAAGTACGGAGTACGCTACTGTTTTGTGACGGTCGGACCAGACGGAAGGGTACTGCTTACATGTGAACCGTCTTTACGTCACTTCCGGTCGTGTATCTTCATGTACAAGGATATTCCATTTGGTAAACCTGATTTAATGTTTGGTTTGAATGGGTATGATCATCGACTTGAGTTCCCGTTCAAAGCTATTTATCACAAAGACGAGTACTTTGTGTCGGATATGGAGAAAGGTGAGCATTTATCATCACACCGCAATCATCACCATCATTACCTCCATCACCATCACCACTTAATCAACATCGCCATCATCACCTTGATTACAATCACAATCACTATCTGATCACCACCACAGTCACTATCATCACCATCAACACCACAATCACCTTTATCATCACCACCATCACCCCCTTCATTACCATCATCATCACCACAATCAACAACATCATCATCGCTACCATGACCTTCAACCATAACAATCACCATCATCACCGTTCCCGCCAACACCAGTAGTCGAACTTGACACCTTACGCAAAGAACCGCACAGTATCTTTTATGGTTGGGTGAAAAAAGCACTGATGCCACCTCCGCCGGCCCCCGTTTCCGCGGTCAATGTACGCTGATGATTAATCCACCATCATTGTTGATTGGTAGGTTGTGTGCTGGTGTACGATGCTCAAGGTATCTATCGAAGACAGTTTGGTGGCAAAGACGAAGACGGTCAACAATCATCAAGTCATCTTGTACTACCTACTGGTCTCGCTCTTAGTTGCCACAATGAGTGTTTCTATATCTGTGACTGGGGTTCCAGTACTATACAAGTGTATAAACCAGATGGGACATTTGTAGCAATGTTTACTATCGATGGTCGACCCACCGATATTGTTCTGTTGCATACAGGGACGGTTGTCATCAGTTCCAAAGATGACCAATGGATCAAGTTCTATACATTTCCATCGTTCAGTCTTCATTAAACGTTTCTGGCTACTGTCATACGGGCAGTGAGTTAGACGAGCAGTTGATCGGATATGCATTTCAGTTTTATACATTTCCACATCGTTCAGTCTAGACTTCATGAAACATTTCTGGCTACTGCCATACGGGCAGTTGGTCGGATACTGGAGAGTGGTCGAGTTGGTCATCTTTAAACCGCTGTTTGAACACCATTATTGAAAGTGCAGCGAGAGAGCCTTTCAAAGAAGACATTCGTGTGAAAAAGAACTAGTTTTAAATTAATGCAAAACGGGGAAAAAGCAAAAAATGTATACTTTTATTAGATCGCCTATTTGATTGAAAATTGTACGATTCTGTTTAATTTATTCATGATTATATTTTAAAAACTCAGTTGGGGGATGAGGTATTAAAACGGTTAGATTACATTCAAAATGGGATAAAATGGGGAACCACTAAATAATAATACAGACTATATTTATTTTTATGGAAGATTTAAACAGAGCGAAAATGTTATCATGAAAAATGCAAATAATTGCGCAAAAAGGAATTACTTGTGAAATTTGAAATTATGGGGTTAAAGAAATATATATACAATATACTAAAAAACTCCAATAAAGATGGTGAAGTTAAGTGACTCATTGTCTTTTTTTCTAAAATAGACGAAAAGGATGATCAGGATGATAGGGCGTGCTTACCGCGTAAACGTTTTACTAGACGCCCCATCCGTCTATTTCCATAAACAAAATGGGGGGGGGGCGTTCATCAAATGACAAAAAAGAGAAATTCATTCGATGTAAACATGTTAACCCTGATTAATCAAGAATACATTCTGTTCAGATTATCTCTGATGCTAAAAAAGTGTATGTTCAGGCTGACCGTTTATGGTTGCGTCTATAGCCTGGTTTTGACTAGCGACGAAAGCGCAAGCACAAACAAAAACAAAAAAAATGTTAAGAACCTTCGCCAACGCAAGCACAAAGATGGAAACATTCTGATCCTTGTGCTTGTACTTGCGTTGGCGAAAGCCGGCTCTTATTTTTTTTTTTTTTTTTTTTCATGTGGTGGTGTCGCTAGCGTTTAATTATAAAAGGGGCGACAATTGATTTTCGAGTGTGCGTCAAATAGTAAACTGATCATATGACCATAGTGACAGGAAAGGAGGACGGATCTCAAAAATGTTACAAACAACAAATGTCCCAACTCACTTTAAATGTTAGTGTAGGTGGCAGCTTGAATAATCAAATCACACACATAGTATCCGGCTAAGTATCATGTATAATCAATAATAATCAATGATAATATTACAACAACTTTAATTATTTAACAGGTGGCTTTGGTATACCTTCTGATAGCTGCTCTCTTGATTACTAAGAATTTCTATACTTGGTTAATGACAAACAGTGAACTGCGAAACCAAAATAAGAACAAAATTGTTATCATCATAACACTTATATTATTAATGTACAGGTAGTTTTATGTTATGTATTATTTTGTACAAGGTACATCCCATGGTAATGCACCAATCCAAAGACAATATAAATACCAATGGTTTTGTCTTGACTCTTTTGTTAATTCACCTACAATTGAGGATTATCCTGAGCAACGAAGAACTTGAAACTGATCTAAGGAAGCAGAAAGGAAGGTTGCATATCTTGCATTACTGACATGTGTCCATTGTCCAATGTCATATAGGAGGTATTCCCAATTACCAACAGGCAGCCATTCACCTATTGTCAAGGTTCAGACGAGGAGAACTGGGGCAACTTGTACTGGATAACATCAATCATCAAATATAAAATTGAAATTATACATTGTAAAATATTATAAACAAATAAACGACAAAGATTAATTTTTTTATCATGGGCTCAAGTGGTTGAACTTATATATGCTTACATATAGTCGGAAAGAATATAATGATGTCAAAATCAAACTAAGGCAATTGTTAATGCCAAATGCGTGAAATAGCGTCAAACTGAAAACTTTTGCCAGCGCAAAATACGTGCTACGCAAAAGCTATTATGCAAAAACGCACGTGATATAACGTCAATGCCGGATAAATTTGAGAACGTAACTTTTGTCCCGATACCTTGACAAAAATCGTTCGGTAAACAATTAGCATAAAATTGTTTCGGATTCATGCGTTTTAGTGTGGATGAAGACCTAAACGGATAAATGAAGTTGCATGCGTTTTCAAATCTGGGTTAGTGTGGACTTAACCAAAATGATAGCTATTGTTTACGCAAAATGCACGTGATATGACGTCAAAGTTAAGGCTATTGTTTACGCAAATAATTCGCATTACATGACGTCAAAATGAAGGCAATTGTTTACGCAAAATGTGCGTGATATGACGTCAAAATGAAGGCTTTTATTTGCGCAAAATCCGCGTGAAATGACGTCAAAATGAAGGCTATTGTTTACGCAAATAATACGCATTACATGACGTCAAAATGAAGGCTTTTATTTGCGCAAAATCCGCGTGAAATGACGTCAAAATGAAGGCAATTGTTTACGCAAATAATACGCATTACATGACGTCAAAATGAAGGAAATTGTTTACGCGTACGCAAATAATACGCATTAGCCACGTCAAAATGAAGGCTATTAGTAACGCAAAATGCACGTAATATGACGTCAAAATAAAGGCTATTGCTTACGAAAAATGCATTTACTGTGACCGAAATGAAAGTTATTGTTTACGCAAAATGCGCGTGAAATGACGTCAAAATGAAGGCTATTGTTTACGCAAAATGCGCGTAATATGACGTCGAAATGAAGGCTTTTGTTTACGCAAATAATACGCATTGCATGACGTCAAAATGAAGGCTTTTATTTGCGCAAAATCCGCGTGAAATGACGTCAAAATGAAGGCAATTGTTTACGCAAATAATACGCATTACATGACGTCAAAATGAAGGAAATTGTTTACGCGTACGCAAATAATACGCATTACGCCACGTCAAAATGAAGGCTATTAGTAACGCAAAATGCACGTAATATGACGTCAAAATAAAGGCTATTGCTTACGATAAATGCATTTACTGTGACTGAAATGAAAGTTATTGTTTACGCAAAATGCGCGTGAAATGACGTCAAAATGAAGGCTATTGTTTACGCAAAATGCGCGTGAAATGACGTCAAAATGAAGGCTATTGTTTACGCAAAATGCGCTTGATATGACGTCGAAATGAAGGCTTTTGTTTACGCAAATAATACGCATTGCATCACGTCAAAATGAAGGTTTTTATTTGCGCAAAATCCGCGTGAAATGACGTCAAAATGAAGGCAATTGTTTACGCAAATAATACGCATTACATGACGTCAAAATGAAGGAAATTGTTTACGCGTACGCAAATAATACGCATTACGCCACGTCAAAATGAAGGCTATTAGTAACGCAAAATGCACGTAATATGACGTCAAAATAAAGGCTATTGCTTACGAAAAATGCATTTAATGTGACCGAAATGAAAGTTATTGTTTACGCAAAATGCGCGTGAAATGACGTCAAAATGAAGGCTATTGTTTACGCAAAATGCGCGTGATATGACGTCAAAATGAAGGCTATTGTTTACGCAAAATGCGCTTGATAAGACGTCGAAATGAAGGCTTTTGTTTACGCAAAATGCGCGTGATATGACGTCAAAGTGAAGGCAATTTGCATATGGCGTCATTTAACTACCAGCATTCCCTGCGAATTTTCTTTCATATTCAAATTCTTAATCCCTTTGGAGATTAACAGCACACGTTGTACCAATTACACCACAAAAGAATTCTGGCATTTGTAGTTATTAACGTCAATATACAAATTGGCTAAGTTTACGTAAAATTAGCTCGACATGATGTCAAAACATAGTTATTATTTTGCGCATTTGCAGATTCATTGAAAGTACATACATACATACATACATACATACATACATACATACATACATAAACTTTATTTGAATACACTAGCCCGTCACAACATGTACAAAAGACTGCTGATTTCCAGCGGGGGTGTATAAAAGATATGGTTAAGTTAATGTATATCATTAATTAAAACATTTATATATAAATAAAAGAATTGTTCGTAAAGATCAGCATGTCCCCAGAGATGGCACTGAGGTTAGCTTCCGTTTGAACTCATTGGTTGTAGTTGAGCATTTGGTGTCAAAGGAAAGGCTGTTCCAGAGCATTGCACCACTGAATGAGAAGCTACGCTTGAATAAACTTTTATTGGGTCTAGGAAGTTTAAGATCGACTTCGGATTTCCTCAAATTGTATTTAATATCTGTATCACATAATTTGGTTAGGAGGTACCGTAGGTTAGGTGAAGAGTGCTCGTGCAAAATCTTATATATCAATATACATTTTGTTTTAGCATATCTGGTATGCAATGGGTCTAGTTTCAAGGACCTCAGAAGATCAGCTGACCTTTTGTCATAGTGTGCACCAGTAATAATTCGTGCTGCACGATTCTGAAGCCTTTGTAACTTATCAAGTTGTAATTTATTTGAGGTGTCCCACAGTGGGGAACAATAATCGAAATAGGGTTGAATTAAGGATGTATATAGAGCTTTAAGCGAGTAGGATGGAATAAAAGGCCTTATTCTTTTTAAAGCTCCAATCCCACTACAGATCTTTTTAGCTGTTTCATCTATATGATATTTGAAATCAAGTGTTTTGTCAATAGTTACACCTAGACATTTTTGAGATTCAACTCTTATCATCAAAGACAATTTTGTTTGTCGTATCAAGTCTGTTTTTTAAATTTTGTGACGTTCCAATGAACATGGCTTTTACTTTTGAGGGATGAGCTTCAAGTTTATTAACAGCGAGCCAATCTTTTATTTTCTCTAGATCGCTGTTAATAAGATTAATTAGTTCTTTTGAATTCTGGGAGGATGCATATATTTGAGTATCATCGGCATAGAGACAGGGTGTAGTGTGATTTAGGCAGTCTGGCAGGTCATTTATGTATAGTAAAAAAAGTAAAGGTCCACGGATAGATCCCTGAGGGACTCCACAAACAATTTGTTTAGAGGACGATAAAAAGCCATTTACAAGACATCTCTGGTAACGATTTGATAAGTAAGACCTAAACCAAGAGTTTTCATGAGCCTCTATGCCATAGAATGTGAGTTTGTTTAGAAGAATTTTATGGTTAACTGAGTCAAATGCTTTTTGAATATCGAGGAATACTATACTCCTGTCAAATTACCTTTATCCATGTTTTCGAACCAGGTATCACACATTTGTATCAGTACCTGTTTTTACTTGATTTTATTTTTGATTATCCGTTTCTTAAGAAAAAGTCACATTTTACGGGAATCGAGCTCACATCTTTTGTTATCTAGCCCAATGTGTTACCAAGCATACTAGAGTGCATGCCATATGAGCGTGAAACAATTCCTAACTATTTAGCGCTTAATAGTATTTAGTTATCAACTACATAGTTATCAACTAACTAACAAAAGATGTGCAATAAAACAAAACGTGCAACATTCCTTGTAACGTGTCTTTGAATTTCTTTGTGTCTTAGTTTATACCTTGGCGCATTGTTAGTTAGTTGATAACTATGTAGTTGATAACTAAATACTAGAGTGCATGCCATATAAGCGTGAAACAATTCCTAACTATTTAGCGCTTAATAGTATTTAGTTATCAACTAATTAACAATGCGCCAAGGAATAAACTAAGACACAAAGAAATTCAAAGACACGTTACAAGGAATGTTGCACGTTTTGTTTTATTGCACATCTTTTGTGAGTTAGTTGATAACTATGTAGTTGATAACTAAATACTATTAAGCGCTAAATAGTTAGAAATTGTTTCACGCTTATATGGCATGCACTCTATTAAGCGCTAAATAGTTAGGAATTGTTTCACGCTTATGTGGCATGCACTCTACACGGACTGACTACGTGATCTTGTACCGTGAGAAGAAATGTAGGAAAGATTAATTTAAGGGTCCTGATTACTTAAGCAAAAAGTCATCACGATTTTTTCTTAGAAAGATATTTTATAGAGAATTTATCAATTAATCAAAAAATGGATAGAAATATATATGGTCCCGAGCTCGTTTTTGAGATAAAATTTTTTGAACGGAACCATGTTTTGACATTTTTGAAGTACAAATGGCGAAAAATGCATTTTTCACAAAAAAATTTATTACTCAAAAACTAATAAAGCCATTGACGTAGTTTTTACAGGCAATCTCAACCAAACGTTATTTTACACAAATATGGGAAAATAAGTTATATATGTTTTAAAATTTTGTCAAAATTTACTGTTTTTGTTTTCGTCTTTGACTTAAAATCGCTGTGAAAAGTGAAACCCTAAACCACTTACCATCGCGTGTAATGTTGAAAAGTCATCAGGATTTTTTCAAGTCTTGCCAAAAGAAAGATTTTTTCAAAATCTTTCAGAAAAAATGAAGAAAAATATAGAGTCCCGCGCAAAAAATGAGGGTTTTGGCTGGTTGAAGTATAATTTTCGAAGGCTCCTTGTGTTATTCTTATGTTGGATTTTGGCGGGATTTGGCGCGCGCGCGGCGTTCTCAGCGGTAAATTGCTCGCGGGCACAGGTTTCAAGCGTCGTTGTTGTTCTAAAGTAGTCAGGACCCTTAAATTTCACTTTAAGTATCAGTATACTTATATACTTTTACTGTTCGCCTGTCTGTTATTTTCCTGAACAAACCTACGGGATATTGTTTTTATGTTCTTACAATTCCAGGAAGTCAACTATGCGGATAATCACGGCCATTATTCAGGCTACCCCTCTCAAACCGGTTGTAGAACAATCTTTAATTTGATTGGTTACCCGGTACCCAAGAGAATTGATACCCACGTGATCAGCATACTATGGACTGATGAAAGACTAAAAGTTTTTCGATTATATAATTTGTCAAATGCCTGAGTAGCTCAAGGGGTTATCCATGTATGGTCTAGTGGCCGGTTAATCTCTCACTCACTGATCTTTTGATTAGAGCTATTTGGGTATTTGGCACCATACTACTACATACGGGATTACAAGGTAAGTGAACAAGGTAAGTGGAAATGTGATAATACCGTAAACTGACTAGACTCAAATTTAATTTTTTTTGCGTACACGGGTTCGATCCGTTGATAGGTCAGACTTTTTTTCTTTTTATTCTAGTTTCTATATGATACTTTTTTTTTTACTTTTTATCGGTTTCTTTTACCAAAAAAGAAAAAAAGCATATTGAAAATTATCAATAAAAAGATAAGACAAATGCCAAAATTTTATAAAGCTAATATTTGGTAAAGGTATACATGAACTTAGGGACCAGGCTAAGCAACAACAACGATAGCACCAGAAACAAACTTAAGCTGGTAATATTCTGCTTTGAGTGAATTTGCGTTTAGAGATGAAACATTTATGAAGCCACGCCCTTTTGAAAAATGTCTGGTATATTTTAGGTATATTTTTGAAAACTTCCGACGAGTATCCCCGATGGTATCCCCGGAGTCCCTTCTCCCCCCGGGACGAGTATACTAAATAATATTGTATATATATCACATACATCCTTTACAGTGTATACATGTATGGGTACAACACTGTGTATATACCATATACACCATGTACAGCATACAGAGGTTATTTCATGGAAAGTGCGACGTACAGGATTTTATTCACAAATTGTTTTTATCACAAAACGAACGAGAGAGCTACGAGCGAGTTTATGATACAAACACCAAGTGAATAAAATCCCCTACAAAGCACTTTCCATGCTATAATTTGTTATATGTAACGAGATTTGAAATTATTCTAAATATTTAATTCACAATTTCAGCAGCTCACACAGATGATTGTTTGCGTACTTGGAGAGGAAAGTTTGACACATTCGTCAAGCTAGCTTTGGTTCTATTTTTTTCATCTCTCTAACATCGCTTTGTGAAAGTTAAAATATATCCATAAGAGCGACGTCTCGTTTCGTTTTGCTTGACGTATTTTTGTTTTCTTGTTCTCGTATGAAGTGTTCAACAGTTGTATTGAGAGCAACAAATCTCGGCACCCCTGTCTTCGGTCATTTTGCTTCACCAAGAATGTACGAGAAGCCATTTGAGTGTTGTAGCTCGCTTTGTGATTGGATTAGATTTCCCTAATTCTATAGTTTTTTGTTTTATTAGAGTACATGCACTAAAAGTATGCAACATAAATACCACTAAATAGTGCTATTTTCTGCTAATTCTATTGTTTTCTTTTGTTTAATTAGTGCTATTTACTACTAAACAGTGACGACTGTTGCACACCAGTTAGTATTGGCACTATGCGGCCATTATATGTTGTCCAAATATGGCGCAACGTAATTTGATTGGCTCGCACGCACGATTTTTACCCTTGGGACCTACTATAAAACAAGCATCCTGCATAAATTTATCATAGTACTTCTCACTTTACGAGACAACCAAAGCGATTTAGAAACGAATAAAGCGATTGATAACGGAATTTACTATGGAAAGCTCCAGTTTTCTCCTTCAACCTACCCTTTTCAGGTAAGCACTTCCGTTGTTTAGAATTTAGATAATCTTGAGACTTTAAAAAGTACATTATTATTTTCAAAACAATTACTGTACAAATTTCATTTGAATCTTTCCCGCCAAAATGAACGCTTGTAAACTCGTCAGATTTGTAACAACTCAAGTTGTCAATCACACAAATTGCTGCACAAACTAAAGCTTGAGTTCAGAACAAACTTTTATAAACGCACTGCAGTTTAACACTAAGTTTGAACTTGTTATTGCAGCTCCAAATTCGTAAATCGCTGAAATTCGCACTGTTTAATTTTGCTTCGTGTCGAGGCTCCGTTTCATGTTTTGTTTCATCTTTTTGAATAATACCAAAGATGCGCACAAATTAGTAAATAAGTCATGAAACCTTCCTTAAGGATACAAGGAACAAAAACAAAAAGATTTTATAACGGTCCTAACTAAAGCGCTAATATAAATTATTTCTCCAACAAAGCATACATTTTCCTAAATCTAGGAAATATCATTTTGATTTATACGAAACAATCTCTGTTGGTGCGTTTTTAAAGCAAACCATTGATATATTAATATCTTAAAAACAAATTGAAAAATGGACACACATTTTTAGATAACTATCCTGACTTCTGCTTAAAAAAAAAACAAGAAACAATTTGATCTGTTTAAGCCATTGGATTGGAGAACAAACATTTTAAAATGAAAATATGGCGTATTTTAGAAATATTGTTGTTGCTATTAGTAATGTATGAGAAAATGCTAGGTCAGCATTCAGAAAATATATGCTTTATTTCGCAAACAACTCAAACACTACGTGGTATTTGCCCATTTCAGAGGTACAGTCGTTTTTGTCCCGTGTACCCGTAAATTAATTGATGAAAATTAATATTGTTTATTAATTTATTTGTATTTTTTACAGTGCCGCCATGATGGCCTTGCTGATGACGATGGCAACGATGACTTCTCTTGTGGTTGGACTGGTGCCAATTGTCCGTTTTGTGGGTGGTGCTGTGAGAGTTACCTTTCAAGCATTGGTGTGGCTTATTCGATTGGCTGTATTTGGTGTTTGGTTGTTGTTTGTTGTTGGTCGTTTGATTGTCAGAATCATCGTAAGATTGGCGAGGTGTTTCTGTGTTGCGGTGTCCGTAACCGCTCGGGTCAAGATGGTGTTGTTGAGGTGTTTCTGTGTTGCGGTGTCGGTAACCGCCCGGGACACGATGGTATTGTTGAGGATGGCGTATCGTGCTTTGTCTGTTACTTGGGGAAAGACCTTGAGAACGGATGAGGCTATGGTACAGGTGTCGATGAAGGGTCTCCAGCACGCTCACGCCGCGGATAGTCACCAGGACGTTGCCCAAGATGAACCTGAATTGCCAGCATGGAAATGTCCAAAGTGTGGTCGTGTACTTGCCTCCAAAGCAGGGTATATGTCTCACATGAGGGCTCACTCCAGAAACCACGAATGTAATGTTTGTGGCCGCATCTGCAAGTCCAAGTCTGGTCTAACCAGACACATGGTGGTGCACAGCAGATAAGTTAAGTACTCTAATTTATCTGTTTCTTTCTTTCTTTCTTTCTTAGCTTTGTTTCTTTCCGTTTCTTTCTTTTTTTCTTTTTTATTTGCTTCATTTATTTATTTATTTTTATTTATCTTATTTATTTTTTATTTACTTTATTTACTTTAGTTTTTATTTCATTTATTCTTTTATTTTATTTATTTTTTATTTCATTTTTTATTTATCTTTTATTTCCTTCATTTAGTTTTTATTTCATTTATTCTTTTATTTTATTTATTTTTTATTTATTTCATTTATTTATTCATTTTTATTTATTTATTTTCATTTATTTACTTTTCTTTCTTTCTTTATTTTTTATACTTATTCATTTCTATGTATTTATTTACATTTATTTATTTACATTTATTTATTTACATTTATTTATTTACATTTATTTATTTACATTTATTTATTTATTTTTATTTATTTACATTTATTTATTTTTATTTATTTATTTCTATTTATTTAAATTTATTTATTTACATTTATTATTTACTTCTTCTTTCCTGCTTGCTTTTTTCTTTCTCTCTTTCTTCATTGTACATTATTCGTTTATTTCATTATTAATCTTTTATATTATTTACCTAGAACATTATTTATTTATTACATTGTTTCACACGGCTTACACGATGCACACATATTTATAGCTTCTTTCACGGTTTACAAGCATTTCACACTTCGTTAATTCGCGGCACATTCCTTAACACACACATTGAATTTTCCATATTTTAAAGGCATCACAGTTCTACATAATAATAATAATAATAATAATACACATAAATTTCTTTCAATGTTAACAGATATTTCAATATTTATGATTCTACATGATACACACATTGGATTATTTTGCGGTTTACAGACATTACATTTTGCTTCTATAGTTCATACACATTAAATTCGTCAACGGTTTTTCATTATTTTGCGGTTCTACTCTATACTTTCGCGGCTCAACCCTACCTATATACAGACATTATTTTTTTCAGCATAATTTTCACGGTTGTACATTATACACATATTAAATTATTTCGTTGTTTACAGGCATTACAATATTTCGGTTAAAGAGATTTCCTTATTTCGCAGTTTCTACAATTAACACACACATTAAAATATAATACGGTTTTCAGGCAATTTACTATTTTACGAATCTATATTTAATTCTTATTCACGGTTAACATGTACATACACTTTCCTTCTCGGTTTACAGTCTGGTCACGTTTAAAATTCCGTATTCTAAATGTCAAAACACAACTTCGATCATACACCATCGCACTATTGTAAGGATCCCTTATATACTTTTCCTTTCCCACCCAATTTCTATAATTCGTCATGTTCACCTTACCCTCATCCCAATATATATTGTACTCAGTAGATATCAGGTTATTAGATAGATTTAGATAGATTAGATGCTGCGCGCTGCTGCTTGCTACTGCTGCTTGCTTGCTACTGCTGCTTGCTTGCTACTGCTGCTTGCTTGCTACTGCTGCTTGCTTGCTATTGCTGCTTGCTTGCTATTGCTGCTGCTGCTCTTTCTTCTCTTCTCTTATTCATCTCTTCCTTCTGCCCACCCTACCCTCTCCAGACCCCTCCTTTCCCGAACCAGCCATTTACACCTTAAAATAAGTACCTAACCCTATCCTTACATCATACAACACGGTTTATACTCCACACACACTTGTTAAGTTAATTTTTTTCACGGTTTACAGGCATTTTATATATTAATCATCGGTACACATAAGTTTTTCGCGGCTTACATCTATTTCGTTATTTCACGGTTGTACACTACATACACACACAAAATTCTAGATAAAACACACATTAGATTAAAGCACGGTTTACAGTAGGCATTTCGTTATTGCACGGTTTTACACTACATACACATTAAATTCTTTTGCGGTACTTTACTGTCACGGTTCTAGATAAAACACACATTAGATTAAAGCACGGTTTACAGTAGGCATTTCGTAATTTCACGGTTGTACACTACATACACACAAGAAATTCTAGATAAAACACACATTAGATTAAAGCACGGTTTACAGTAGGCATTTCGTTATTTCACGGTTTTACACTACATACACATTAAATTATTTTGCGGTACTTTACAGTCACGGTTCTAGATAAAACACACATTAGATTAAAGCACGGTTTACAGTAGGCACTTCGTAATTTCACGGTTTTACACTACACACACATTAAATTCTTTTCCGGTATTTTACTGTCACGGTTCTAGATAAAACACACACTAAATTAAAGCACGGTTTACAGTAAGCGTTTCGTTATTTCACGGTTTTACACTACACACACACATTAAATTCTTTTGCGGTACTTTACTGTCACGGTTCTAGATAAAACACACGAGATTAAAGCACTGTTTACAGTAGGCATTTCGTAATTTCACGGTTGTACACTACATACACACAAGAAATTCTAGATAAAACACACATTAGATTAAAGCACGGTTTACAGTAGGCATTTCGTTATTTCACGGTTTTACACTACATACACATTAAATTATTTTGCGGTACTTTACAGTCACGGTTCTAGATAAAACACACATTAGATTAAAGCACGGTTTACAGTAGGCACTTCGTAATTTCACGGTTTTACACTACACACACATTAAATTCTTTTCCGGTATTTTACTGTCACGGTTCTAGATAAAACACACACTAAATTAAAGCACGGTTTACAGTAAGCGTTTCGTTATTTCACGGTTTTACACTACACACACACATTAAATTCTTTTGCGGTACTTTACTGTCACGGTTCTAGATAAAACACACGAGATTAAAGCACTGTTTACAGTAGGCATTTCGTAATTTCACGGTTGTACACTACATACACACAAGAAATTCTAGATAAAACACACATTAGATTAAAGCACGGTTTACAGTAGGCATTTCGTTACTTCACGGTTTTACACTACATACACATTAAATTATTTTGCGGTACTTTACAGTCACGGTTCTAGATAAAACACACATTAGATTAAAGCACGGTTTACAGTAGGCATTTCGTAATTTCACGGTTTTACACTACATACACATTAAATTCTTTTCCGGTATTTTACTGTCACGGTTCTAGATAAAACACACACTAAATTAAAGCACGGTTTACAGTAAGCGTTTCGTTATTTCACGGTTTTACACTACATACACATTAAATTCTTTTGCGGTACTTTACTGTCACGGTTCTAGATAAAACACACATGAGATTAAAGCACTGTTTACAGTAGGCATTTCGTAATTTCACGGTTGTACACTACATACACACAAGAAATTCTAGATAAAACACACATTAGATTAAAGCACGGTTTACAGTAGGCATTTCGTAATTTCACGGTTGTACACTACATACACACAAGAAATTCTAGATAAAACACTCATTAGATTAAAGCACGGTTTACAGTAGGCATTTCGTTATTTCACGGTTTTACACTACATACACATTAAATTCTTTCACGGTTTACAGGCATTACATTATTCCATAGTATACACAATTGGCTTATAGGCATTTCAATTTATTAAATTCTTTCACGGTTTACAGGCATTTCATTATTTCACGGTTTATACACACAATTGCTTTCGGTTTCTTTCGTTATTGTACGGTTTTACACACAAAATTAAATATAAGTATTCAGTAGACATTCCATTGCATTCTACAGAACACATATATTTATATCTAAATTCATTATGTTAATTATCATTACATAACCTTTATCACGTGATCAGCATATATTGCTGTTTACTTTGTCACAGTGCTACCCACCTTTCTGAACTTTTAGTTGCAGACCAACTTGATCATTCTACTTGGATCCAGTGGAAATGGTGAATTTGGGATGGATTCTCTACTAGAGGTAGATGGGTTAATTTAGAGGGGCATATTGTATAGGAAAGGAAAAGGAAGGCCAACTTGGAATGTTTATAATTCACTGATTTTCTGTTTGGACGGGCGATTTATTCCAAAATTATGTATAGGGATTTCAGGATAATATTGTACCAAGTCTTTTTTCCAAATAATTTTATTGATTGACAAATAAGGGTCAACAGATTTGCAGAAAAGACATGGACTGGACCATACCAAGGTGACCAAGGTGACAATGGTATGCAAATAAGGGAATAGTGGATATAGGGTGGAATTCTAATTGTTGAGAGGGGTGTTACTTCAGGAGCAAAAAGGTGGAATCAATGGAGGGAATGTTTAACTTTTCACTGTTGATAATATTGTACCAAGTCTTTTTTTCAGATAAGATTATTTACTGACAGTTAAGGGTCAACAGATTTGCAGAAAAGACATGGTGGATACTTACTGGACAATATCAAGTGGACAGAAGTATGCAAGTAAGGGAATGGTGAATTGTGGGTGGAATACTAATTACTGTGAGAGGGATTATTTCAGGGACATATAGGTGGAATCAATGGCGGGAATATTTAACTTTTCGTCCTTAATAATACTGTACTTAGTCTTTTTTTCAGATAAGGTTATTTACTGACAGTTAAGGGTGACAGATTTGCAGAAAAGACATGGACGGGACCATACCAAGGTGACCAAGGTGACAATGGTATGCAAAGGGAATGGTGGATAGAGGGTGGAATACTTACTTGCTGGGAGAGGATTTATTGCAGGGGAAAAAAAGCTGGAATCAATGGAGGGAATATTTAACTTTTCACTGTTTATTATATCATATTATATATTATATTGGCAATCTAGGGTGCACACTAGGTATGCCAAAACCATTTTTTGCATCATCATTTAACATACCTATTTAATTCGGCAACTTGTTAAGGGAATACTTTTTAATTCGGAACATTCGAAATTTCAACATCTTGCTATCATCAATTTTGTAAATCATGTTATATCATAATTAATATATTTAGGTGTTCCTTACTTCATAGTTGATTTTTTTATACATCAACTTTTGCACTTATAATATATGTTAAAATATTAATTAATTAGTTGATGTTAATTGATTCAGCAATTAAATACCTTAGCTTGTAATTATAGATTCATATTAATATTAGTAGATTATATATATGTAACTGTTTTAAATACATATGCATGTTCTTGGAAATACATTATTAACTTTAGTTATTAGTTTAGGTTAATCAAAATAGGTATTTGAAATATATATAGTTTCATTTAATCTTCATCTACAAATTCTATATGTGTGCTGTCGGAATACAGTGGTACATAAATGATTTCCTATTCGCAATTCGGTTACTTCGGAAACTCTTCAAAAATGTCATTTTCAAGGACTGGTATATTCGGTTGGTAATCTAGGGTGCACACTAGGCTTACCAACACCATTTTGTTTTTGCATCATCTTCATTCGGCAACTTGTTAAGAAACAACTTTGTATTCGGAACATTTGCAACTTCGAAATCTTGGCCCGTTAAATCATTAATTTTGTCAATCATGTTATATCATAATTAATATATTTAGGTTTGCCCTACTTCAAAGTTGATTTTTTTATACATCAACTTTTGCACTTATAATATATATTAGTTTGTTAATTAATAAGTTGCTGTTAATTGATTTGCCTATTTAATAGTTCAGCTTGTAATTATAGATTCATATTAATATTAGTAGATGTATTATATATGTACCTGTTTTAAATACATATACATGTTCTTGGAAATACATTATTAACTTTATTAGTTATTAGTTTAGTTAATCATAATACGTATTTGGGATATATATAGTTTGGTTTGATCTTGGTCTACAAATTCTATATGTCTAATGTAGGAATACAGTGGTACATAAATGATTTCCTATTCGCTATTCGGCTACTTTGAAAACACTTCAAAATGTCATTTTTAAGAACTGGTATATTCGGTTGGTAATCTAGGGTGCGCACTAGGTTCACCAACACCATTTTGTTTTTGCATTATCATTCAACATGTCTACTTTATTCGGCAACTTCTTAAACAACCAGCTTATCCGCAAAATTTGTCATTCGGAACATTCGCAACTTCGATATCTTACCACAGGATTCGTTAATTTTTTCAATCAACTTTTGATCAAACTATTTGATCACATGTTATATTATAATTTAATATATTTAGGGTTTCCTTACTTCAAAGTGGTCAATTTTTGTAATTTATCTATACATTAGTTTGTTAATTAATAAGTTGCTGTTAATTGATTTGCCAATTTAATACTTTAGCTTGTAATTATAGATTCATATTAATATTATTAGATGTATTATATATGTACCTGTCTTAAATACATGTGCATGTTCTTGGAAATATATTATAAACTTTAGTTATTAGTTTAAGTTAATCATAATAATTGTTTGGGATATATATAGTTTAGTTTCATCTTGGTCTACAAATTCTATATGTCTAATGTAGGAATACAGTGGTACATAAATGATTTCCTATTCGCTATTCGGCTACTTTGAAAACACTTCAAAATGTCATTTTTAAGAACTGGTATATTCGGTTGGTAATCTAGGGTGCACACTAGGTTCACCAACACCATTTTGTTTTTGCATCATCATTCAACATGTCTACTTTATTCGGCAACTTCTTAAACAACCAGCTAATCCGCAAAATTTGTCATTCGGAACATTCGCAACTTCGATATCTTACCACAGGATTCAGTAATTTTGTCAATCAACTTTTGATCAAACCATTTGATCATTTGTTATATTATAATTTAATATATTTAGGGTTTCCTTACTTCAAAGTGGTCAACTTCTGTAATTTATCTATACATTAGTTTGTTAATTAATAAGTTGCTGTTAATTGATTTGCCAATTTAATACTTTAGCTTGTAATTATAGATTCATATTAATATTATTAGATGTATTATATATGTACCTGTCTTAAATACATGTGCATGTTCTTGGAAATACATTATAAACTTTAGTTATTAGTTTAAGTTAATCATAATAATTGTTTGGGATATATATAGTTTAGTCTACAAATTCTATACGTCTGCTGTAGGAATACAGTGGTACATAAATGATTTCCTATTCACTATTTGGCTACTTCAAAATGTCATTTTCGCATCAACATTTAACATGTCTACTTCATTTGGCAACTTTTTAAACGACCAGCTAATTTTCGCAAACATATTCGGTTGGCAGAGTGATACATAAATGGTTTCCTTTTTCGGCTATTCGGCTACTTCGCAAACATTTCCGCAATATCATTTTCGAACACATATTCGGTTGGCAATCTAGGGTGCACACTAGGCATGCCAACACCATTGTCGGCATCATTAATTAACAAACTTTGTCATTCGGAACATTTGCAACTTCAACTTTGAGATCTTCCTTTCATTAATTTTGTCAATCAACTTTAATTTGATCAAAGCACTTGATCACTTGTGTAATTTATATCATAATTAATATATAAAGGTTTTCCTGACTTCATAGTAGGTAGATTACAAAAGTTGATGTATAAAAAAAATTATCTAGTACACATTAGTTAGTTAATTAATTATACATAGTTATCTATAGATTTGGGGTTCCTTGGTTTTATAGATAACCGCTGTATCTGTATCTATACAATGGGACATATGAATTTAATTATTTCGTCAATTATGTTATATCATAATTTAATAATATATTTAGGTTTGATTGACTTCATGGTGGTTGATCGTTACATTAACCATTTTTTGTCATTGATATATACATACATTAGCTTGTTAGTCAACTCAGTTATACATAGTTATTTATAGAATTGGGGTTCCTTTCCTAGGTGAAAAAAGGGTTGTTATGATTTTTATCTAAAAATAATATATAACCACTGCATCGACCCAATGGGACATATTACATTACATTATTCGGCTACATCACAAACTGTGACCACTTGTTAATGATTGTCCTGAACTACAACAACTGCAAAATAGCTTAATTTTGGATACATATATATATTTTATATCATTCTATAACTAATAGAAGTACACTATAATATATTTCAATATAGCTATAATATTAAGTTATTAGTTAATGAAGAATTGGGATTGGAATAACAATTAACAAGTGTGAGGAAGGGTTATTTAGGCGACCAAATGGCTGGAATATGAAGGTGTTGATCAATTAATGTTGACGTCGTTAATGTAAGGATACAATGGAGCACAAATGTTTTAATAAATTTTGGTTTTTCGCAATTAACTCTCTCCAAAAATATCATTTTGAAAATTCATTCAGTTTACCATCTATTTGGCATGTGTGAGTTTGTACATTATTCGAAAACTTGTTAGCTCTTGTAACTTTAACATGATTGCATTTGATCAAAAAAAAGAGAATGTATTTTTTGATATTCCTTTTTCATCCTAAGTTATTGATAGTTAGTTGAGCAGAAATAAAAAAGTTTCATTTTTCATAGTTCCATACTTAAAAGCACTAGAATCGAGTTATGTGATTATCACAAATGAAAAGATCACAGCTGGGATTTGCAAGCAACACAATTTCAATACTTTATCTTTTTTTTGCATCTGTTGCTTTTTTTGGCAGATAGACTGCTGATAATTAAAATATAATTATCAGCATTTAATCATGAAGCTTTAACTATTTCTGAGTTTTTTATATAGAGTGAAACAAAAGTCAACTATGTACCAAGTTTACAGAATGGAATCCAACTTTGTTCCTGGAAAAGATGCATACTGTGGAGACCTAGAAAAGCCTGGTTGCATGGTTCTGGTAGCAAAGTCTATAATCCTCTTGGTTAGATGCCTGAGACAATTACACAGCAAGGAAATCAACGTTGTTCCTAGAATAGATGGAGACCTTGGATACCATGGTTGCCTGGTTCTAGAAGCAAAGTCCAGTGGTGATGTTCTAAGGGTATATTCCAGATAAGAGGTTCAAGCCCGAGTCTGGCATGTACTGGTAGGAATAATTGTCACGCATTGTTGTTACTATTGTCTTTTCAGGCGGGAGACTGACAAGCCCTAGCCCCTGCAACACTAGGGGTCTAGGGACTTGTCTAAGGAAAGTGAAGCGCAATATACAGCCTCTCCTTTCCAGGTGTAGCGATGCTGTGGGATTATTGTTTTGCTTTGACAAACAATAGGTCTTTACAATTAGCCACTCCTACACAAATGTACCTTTAATGGCGCCTTCTCGTGGCGTCTCCTGTTTCAAACTAAGTCCATTAAAGGTGCGACCGAACCTAGCGGTATAACTGGGTTTAAATAAATTGATTACACAAATACTACTGATCAAGTGGAGGTCCCAGGACTGGACAAACATCAATAATTTGGACAGATCCTGTTGATGTCATCATTCATGGATCAACTTCAACATGACGCTGGACTGGAATTAGCCAAATGAGATCAACTGGGCTGTCATACTGTATGGGTTGTCTTAGAGAACTGTTACCTGCCGACTGTCTTCCCAGGGAGATCCACCCTGATGATGTTATTGATGAAAGCCAAATGTTAAGTGCTTGATTAAGATTATTCCTCATCTGTAAGTCGTCTCTTTTCAACCTGATATTTTCTCAGAGAGATTAGTGTGTGTTAGAATTCATCCAGAGATTAAACATATCGAGTATAAATACACACACCAAGTGATCATTGAAAGTAGTATGCACGGATAGATGAGAAAATTATATTTTCACATAATCAGTAATTAATTACTTGAAATAGCTCCCCAACAAATTTAAACTATCGAAAACAACAAAAAACTCACACAAGCTAGGTAACTACATGGTTTTGAATACAATGGATCTTTGTTCATGACTCGCTTGTAAAGATGCATAAAAACGTGAAGCTACACTGCATAAAGAACATTTTACTATAGATAAATTTTCAGTTATTGTCAAAATTGCAAGTTGCACACTGTAAAAACAAGAGAGAAACTACTGACTTTTCGGATTTTTGTCCTTTGTTGGAGTAAAGAGACATTTTCATTCAGGAAAAGAACATTAACTATCATATAAATAAAAAAATGCTAATATTGTATATTTGACTTGCATCATTTTCATAGCTACTGGCAGTATATTTATCAAATAGAAGAGGCTTGAGCGTGCTTTGTTCAGTAATAGAACTCGATGGAAAGTGATGAGAGCGTGAAATAAGTGATGGGAGAAGAACAAGCTGAAAGTGAGTGCTAGCTCTTGAGTGCTCCTTCACTTTTCAGAGTGTTCTATTACTGAACAAAGCACGCTCAAACCTTCTCTATTTGATTTATTATATACTTGCTTTTAATTTTCCAGTAAATTGCTAAAAGCTGAATGACAAAGAAAACCTACGGTAAATCCAAAGATCTTACTGGTAATCACAACCATCTTGAACCGACAAAGTCAAAACAGGCCACACAGTCAACTTAACAAAAATAATAACATTGACAGCAAGGTTTACATTAGTAATATATACAATATGAGCGGCCGATCTGTATGGAATATACAATGTCGAGCCGAAGGC
Organism: Diadumene lineata; assembly: GCA_918843875.1. Lineage (NCBI taxonomy): Eukaryota > Metazoa > Cnidaria > Anthozoa > Actiniaria > Diadumenidae > Diadumene > Diadumene lineata. Next base: position 14,632,652 of record OU974075.1, on the reverse strand, counting down.
GAGACATTTTATATTCCATACAGATCGGACGCAAATATTGTATATTACTTATAAAATGTCTAGATTAATGCAGCTATTCTAGAGTAATGTTTTCGAAATTAGATTTAATTTGGCCGACATATTTCAAGCTAAACCGTATGCAAATTAGGAGGATTTCTGTATAAAATTTTCAGATGCCTTCACGATAGTGATTTTCTATTGTTCTGGGTTCATTAATTATTCATGAATTTTATAAGATGTATGTACATTTTGATCCAGGTTTTGTCTAAAAACTTGATCGTTTGTGCTTTTTTTCCGCATACAAGTTTCTTTTGAGAAACTCAAATGCCAAAACATTAGGGCTCAAAACAGCAGAAAAAATGTCAAAAATAAGTAATGCTCATGTTTTTTTAAGCAAAATATACATTTAATATAATATTTTTCTCCTTACAGAAAAGTAATTTCCATTCACGATTTGCTAAAAAGCATGCTTTACTTTCATTTTAGGCAATAAAAACTTTCCTAGTTCTGGTCAATTGACTAATTAGAGGGTGTGTTACAAAACAATGATGTCATCAGCGGGTTTTGTTCACTTATGGAGCACACTTCACAAAGTAGTATCTCAAGAATATAATTAATATTGCCTTATATTATATTAGTGTTTTCATTATAAACAACATAACAATAACAAACAATATACTCAGATAAAATTGATATTTTTGCAGTATTCAACTCATAGCTGTAATATTGCTGGTACTTAAGGTAGTTCGGGATCCACACTTCCCGCCGATAGAAATTTCTAAAACTTTTTCTAAAAGAGGTCTGACACATATAAAAAACAGAAATTAAATAAAAAATAGGGGTCACCATGCTTGTTTTGGAACTGTGGGGGTAGTAATAGGCCCATTTTTGTCCCATTTCAAATAAAAGAAGTAACATGAAATTTGTTGAAAATAATATTCTTGCGAACAAATTTGAAAGTTTTTCACAAATCTGCTATAAGAGTCTGACAAAATGCTCCCTTCGCTATAGTTCTCATGAATTTAATCGTTGGAAAAGACATCGACTGAGATATTTTACGGACATTTAAATGAAGAGCTTCATTAATTTTTTGTACACTTTACCACAAAAATGTCAAAATTACCATGTTTTAGTCTCGAAGACCATATATTTTTTATTTCAAAATTTTAAAGCTGGGTTTATGCCAAATATAAAAATTGAAAAATAATTGGGTGTCACCGTTCTAATTTTGGAGCTATAAGCAAAAAAACGCGCGGAAAATAAGATGATTTCAATATTTTGGACGTGCGGGAATGGACATTAGTAGCTTTTGAGGCCCGTATGCAATGCTATGATATTATTTTTTAACAAAAAGTTCAAGAATGACCATATTTTGGCTCTAACAAAAAATTCCTTTTTAATCGCACGAGAAATTTTATTTGATTTCGCATGCGCGAGCAGGATGCGCAGTAGCAAGAGTCCCGAACTACCTTAATATGGGTATTTTGTGTACATAACAGTCAAGATTTTCTATACACAACCCACCATTGATGCTTATGAGCCAAACTTAGATTATATACATGCATGCATACATACTAGTGTGTTTTTTGTAGATAATTTTTTTTGTGCTTACAAATCTTGTTTAAACTGCTATGCACATTGTGATATATATCTAAGTTTGGTACCTAGTTTGCACATTATTTCAGTTATAGCTGCAATATCTTCCAGACTTTCAAAATAAATTATTGGGACATTGCAAAAATGTTTGCATGGACACCATTTCATTCTCTGACATTCTTTTTCTTTCCCTCTACAGTATTTCAGTCCCTCCCATAAACAATGTTGAGTGAGGTTTTATTTCATACCAAAATGATCACTGATCACATGATATTGTGACAGGGGAGGGGCCTGAAAAATATAAACACAAACGTTTGGGTTAAAACAACAAATGTCCCAACTAATATTTTGAATGTTAGTGTAGGTGCCAGCTTGAGTAATCAAATCACACACATAGTATCCTAGTTATCATTAGGAATAATAATCAATGATAATATTGCAACAACTATAATTATTTAACAGGCTTTGGTATACCTTCTGATAGCTGCTCTCTTGATTACTAGGAATTTCCATACTTGGTTAATGACAAACAGTGAACTGTGAAACCAAAATAAGAACAATATTGTTATCATCATAACATTTACATTAACAATGGACAGTCAAGTAGATAAATTTTGTTTGAGTTGACTTGTCTGATTCGTTGAGAAAGTTAATGGAAAGCAACTGTCAATAATTTGGCCTTCAGATAATATTAGTATATTATTTAAGCAATAAATTGTCAGTATACTTTTGAATTTATCTCTTGAATTTGATAATAAAGTATCTATTTTTGCTCCAGCAAGTAATGCGAAGTTCAAAACTTACACCATCAGAATGGCAGACAGACAATAGTATACAGGAATTACATCGACTGGAATCTATGAGCTGGCACATAATTACAACAAATTCAGCCAACTGCAATTATTGTTCAAAGAATTAAAATATTTGTGATAGCAAATTGCTGCTGAAAAAAATTTAAATTACTTATTACTTATTTGAGATATAAAATAGTAATGATAAAGTAAATCACAGTAACAATTTACATCAATTCTATCAATTTACAAATGTCCACTTTTCAAATTATTCAGACAATTATTCAGCTCTTAAATAACGCATTTTTTCTGCTTCAAAATCAATAAAAATACACACAACGTTTACTATGTGTTGTTAATATAAATACTCCCTATTATTGCATACGACCATGATTCTTGGAGTCTGGACACTAGCAATTGGAGCAATCAGATTGGTTATACACGCTTTATACTCGCTTCTACCTCAGTCAAGATTCTCCTGTACAGACCTAAATACTTGCCTAATTCTAGCTAATTTCATTAAATTAGAAAATGTGAAATAAGCTATAATTATATAAGCTTTTCCACCCCCCCTCCCCATGTCTTATTTCTAAGAATTAAAAATAAAGGAAAAATGAGTGGAAGTCAGGAAATATAGACGTTTGACCATTTAATTTGGCCACATAGTTGGTGCATTCAACACTTTCATAGTGCAAAGCTTAACTGCTTGGAAAAAAAATTTAGAAGTGTGGGTCACTACAGAACAAATTTGGCTGTATTTATTCACTTTTTTCAGAATTCAAAAACGGACTGGGATAAATTTGGAAATATTTATCTTATCAAAAAACAAATCTCGCCACATGAGTGCATACACTAAAAGTGTGCAACAGTTGTCACTATGGTGGTAAATAGCACTTGTAATTAAACAAAAGAAAACAATAGAACTAGCATCAAATAGCACTATTAAAGGGGTATTTATATGTTGCACACTTTTATTGCATGCACTCTAAAAGATCTCACTAAAGTTAAGTTTACTAATTAGTAAAAACAAAAACTCAATAAAAAAAACTTTGATTAAAAAAATGAAGGAAAAAATATCAGTAATTTGACCAACAATAATGAGCGCAAGCGCTCAATCTTGCGCAGTATTGATGCGTGTGAGCAATACCTAGGAACGTCCTTAAAACAAACATTTTATGCTCTTCCAGAAAAAAGTAAAGCATTTTTTTTGGTCTTTGTGGATCAAAGCGTGCATTCCCAAATGCAATTCTCATATTTTAGAACTCATTAGCATAGGATTGCTTGTTATGTTTTTGTGTGTGAAATTTGATTGGTAATGTGCACTTAATATCCCCCTGTATTGATGGTTTTCAAACATTCCCAGGAGAGTGAGTGGAGCAAAAGGGTCCACCAGTCACAGTGGTGGTTTTCTTTTGAAAAGTCCACCAGCATGGCTGCTATGTCTTTTGTTTAAATTGTCTCCTGGGAATGGTTGAAAACCATCTATTAAGACTGTTGACCGACTGTCACTGAGCAGCTGGGTCAAGTCAGTATTGAGTTTGTTGATGAGCATGCAGATATACAATACAATCTGTTGCCCAAACTTCACAGCGAATCACACAGTTTGCACAAAAATATCCAGCTAATAAGTCCAAAACGACTATACAAATTATATTTACAAATTATACTAGTACTGTAAGAAATAATTTTATCCGCGCTTCATGTCAATCCCTGAACTTTCATTGTAAATTTGTTTATTTATCAGCCTTGATTTAACCAGTGAGAACACATCTTCATCATCAAGAATAGTAGAAATGGGCTCAACTTATTGAAAATGAATTAAAATATCAAAAATGAAATGAGGTTCAGGTTATAAGACCATCAAAATTTGCTTTCACCAACAAGCAGCTAAGTGAAGAATCAAGTACTCTGACTGATAGAGCTGCTTTTCCCTACTTTTCTTGCTCTTGGCGAGAAAAAATTAGTTCTATTTGTAGAGCAGAGCACGCTGCTTGTTGGCAGTGTAGTAAGTGAATTGCACTGTTGATGTTAACTACACTCTTAAATATAGGAGTCTCCCCCTGATGTTTGATGAAAATGGCTTGCAACAGTACATGTAGATTTAGCTAATAGTTTCATGTTTTACTGCCAACCTACCACGGAAAATAGGCGCCATCTTATATAAATGATGATCTTGTGAAACAAATCCTCAATCATGTGCGGGATGTACAATGAATAGTCAATGAATGACTGTTCATTGTACATAAAGATTGTTTTGCCTGTGAACTAACCGTTCTGGTCAAAGCAAAGTTCCTGCTGCGTTAATCCTTACGCTGACATACGTTATGCAAGTATTCCTTATACATTGAATAGAACAGAAATTTGAAACAGGTACTTTGAAAGTACTTGTTCACACCGGTAACTAGGCTCTCTAGCTCCTCATGACATACTAGTGTGTTTTTTTGTGGATAATTTTTTGTGTTCTTACAAATCTTGTTCAAACTGCTATACACATTGTGATAATATATAGTTTGGTAGTATGTACATTATCTCAGTTATAGCTGAATAATCTTCCAGACTCTAACTTTCAAAATAAATTGCCCTATTTCATTATGGCGTCACATCAAAACAAATCTATTGTTTCAATGCTAAGAATCATGGTCGCTAGAGGAAATACATATATACATATATATATATGTTAAAGTGCAAAGCAAAATCAGCTAGAGGAAAACTATTTAGCCCGAATTAGGTCAGTTCTTATTCATGTAAACAAATCATGACGTCATAGTGAAATAGGGCAATTATTGGGACATTGCCATAATGTTTACCTTTACACCATTTTGTTCTCTGACATTCTTTTTCTTTTCCTCTCTACAATATTTCAGTCCCTCTGATAAACTATAAAAAATATTTGTGATAGATATATTAGCACAGCTATATAATTCAATCATTTATCATAAACACGATATGGAAGTTAGTTACTTTTTGTCATAAACAGGGTAACCCCTGCAGGATTCCAGTGGAACACCCCTTATACCCAGATCTGAAGTGGGTACCCCCCTGGGATTTATTTGCCTTGATTTAACAAGTTGGAAGACATTTTCAAGAATAGTAGAAATGGACTAAACTCAATTGTTGAAAATGGATTAAAATATCAAAAATAAAATAAGTTATGAGACCATCAAAATTGCTTTGTAGTAAGTGAACTACACTGTTAAATATAGGAGAGTCCCCTGAAGTTTGATGAAAATGCCTTGCAACAGTACATATAGATGTAGCTCATAGTTTTATGTTTCACTGCCAACCTACCACAGCCATTTTTTTATTAGTTCACAAAAGATAATAATGAACTTACATGTAACTTATATTGACTGATGAGTTGTTCGTATACATTATATTCGTATATTTATGTGACCAAGGATATTATCCATGATGTGACGTAATAAATATATGCAGAGTTCGTGTGACTGTATAACTTTGTCACTGGTTTTGAGAAAGTAATTTACCTTTATTAATAGCCTCATAAAAAGCTTGCATTGTGCAGTCGTAATCTTATGCTGAACCACCTGTGGCCAAACCGATCGATGCACACTTCAAACTTCCCACAAAACGGAGAATATAAAAATCTTCCATAATGTATAAGGCTGTCAGCAGAAGGAGAGAAATCACTATATCTAGAACCAACAGAGAAAAGCAAAAGCTAAGGTTCCATATATATAAAAGCCTAAAATGTTCAAGCTGCACTAACTGAAAGCACTGCAAATTAATCGCCATTTTGATTTTGAGGTGCGCTTGCACTGCATGCTGGGATAGAAGTGAAAGCCTCCGACGCCCAGGGCTCCCAAGGCTTGTCGTTCAGCCCCGGTGGGGGGGGACTCCGATGGTAAACGATCTGGGATGCTCGTCGTATCTTTTAGGGGTAAAAATCAGCGATTTGGTATCTTTTAGGGTTTAAAATATGAAATTTGACAAATTCTCACTTTTTGGTATCTTTTAAGGCCGGCACCCACTAGGCGACAAGTCGCAGCGACTTGTCCTCACGATAGGTCGTAGCGACAATTTCCCCCCGTGTGTACTAGGTATTTTTGGTGGAAATTGTCGCAGCGACAAAATCAGATGTATTGGCCACAAATATTGAACCAATGCACACTGAGGCGTGAGGACAAGTCGCTGCGACTTGTCGCCTAGTGTGTGCCGGCCTTTAGGGGTTGAAAAGCACTGGCTGCAATTTTCAGAGCCACGCCCTTTTGAAAAACGTCAGGTATCTTTTAGGGGTATTTTTGAAAAATTCCGACGAGCATCCCCGATCGTTTATCCCCGGAGCCCCAACCACCCCCCAAATCAATACGTGATTATATTCCGGGTGTACTCCCTTCAGATCTGGGTAAGGGTGTTCAGCTGGGATCCTGTAGGGGTTACCCTGTTTATGACAAAAAACACCTAACTTTCATACCCTGTTTATGACAAATTACAATTGTTTACAGACATTATATGCCGGATTTGTATAAATATATCAATTCAGACACACATGTTGCTCGTATCTTTTTATAGTCGATATAGGGTAGTACCCCCCCCCCCCCGGGGATTATATACTCACCCTAGTTAATAAGTTTTATATTAAGGACGTTCCTGGGTATTGGCCGCGCGCATCGTTACTGCGCAAGATTGAGCGCGCGCGCTCATTACCGTTGGTCAAATTAATGATAATTTTTCCTTCATTTTTTTCATCTAAGTCCCAATTGTCTTCGATTGAAAAGCAATTGAGTTTATTTTTCTGTAGTTTAAAGTCAATTTGCTACAAAAAGAGCAAATATTAAACGTTTTATGCGGTAAACGGTAAATTATTAGAACCCAGTCTCCGCGCGGTATTCAAGATGGCCAGATTTTTTGTCAACTTTGCCGCAAGATATATCGAAAACAAAGCCGGTGACCCCTATTTTTTTCTTTCGTGAAATGAAGCTTTTTATCAAGACTACAACATATGTGAAACACAAAAAAATGACATTACATGAAACGAAGAACAGTACACTTTTGTAAAATAAATCGACCCCTACCTTGGAACGAATCCAACGACATCGCTTAACTTAAAAGCATCTTTATTTGTAAAGAAAGGCATAAACAATCCCATTATTTCTTAGAAATGGAAGACAACAGTTTATTAATTTTCTTTCCTAATTTTAAAGAGCGTATGATTTCTGTTTTACAACATTTTTATGACTTTATTCTTTGAAAATGGTAGTGTTTAAATACGCGCGTTTTTTCATCAAAATACCCCATTTTCTACGCCTTGTACGTCAAAAACAAACTCGGTGACCCCCGATTTTTATTGCATTTCTGAAATCCGCATATAATGAAATAGCTTTGTACAAAGTTTCATAAAAATGACATTAGAACTTCATTTACCCAGGAACGTCCTTAACTAGCCCGTATATACGACCTTTCCCTATTGTCTTTGTGTCAGTGCTTCCATTGCACCACAGGTCCGTTTTGATTTCGGACGAACAATTCAGCTTAAGACACGATTCTTTAACGAAAATTCAAGACGGTCAAGAGACTATCAACAAAAGGCTTCAAATATTCGAAGATCAAGTATTTCGGCCCAACTTTGTAGCCCGAAAAGGACCAAAAGACATCCTGGAATCGACCAAGCGTCCTTTCGAGGATTTTCAGGGTGACTACAGCGCCATCAAAGACGCTGTAACAAAAGTCATTCTACCACCAGAGTTAAGACTCAATGAAAGTGCGACTGGCATAAAAAAGGGCGACAAAAGAGCATTCAAAATCCTCCAAAAATTCTCGCGTTACACGGAGACATCGCTGTATGAAAATTGTGCAATTGGCCTTGACCGACACCGACGTGACACCCGACAATACTTGGAGCAACTAAACACTGTGTCAATTACAAATTAAGTGATCTAACCAACAGCTAACTATCACAACAACAATCTGACTTTATTGACACTGAGCTTGCTAAACTGTATTCAATAGGAGCGATCGAAAAGTGCTCCAAAAAGCCTTACTTTATCTCGCCGATGCGATTTTTGGTATTTTATTTGGTATAAAAATAAACTGGAGTTGATTAATTGATGACACTAATACTATACTGTATAGCGATCTCAAAAATATGAAAAGGTAATGCCCCGTGTGAGGATCGAACTCACGACCTTCAGATTATGAGACTGACGCGCTGCCTACTGCGCTAACGAGGCGATATGTGATATACAATTCTAATATTGCCGTTTCCTACATCAAACATCTTGTGAAGGCATGATCAGCCAAGCTCAAAAGTTATTTGTGATAACATTTTTGTACATCATCCCCCCCTGGCTTTATGGCCTTTTGGAGGTTTGGCAAGTTATATAACCGAAATGTTTGATGGACAGTCTATTAAGTTGAAATCCAAGCGAAATGTTTGCGTGACGTCAAAATCAAAGCCTTTGTGTACGCAAAATGACGTGAAAATGAAGGCTTTTGAGTACCCATATTTACGCGAAATGCAAGTAATATGCTATCAGAACGAAGGAATAATCACATTCGAGCAAAATGCTCACCAAATGTAGGCGCCCATTCGAACATCCAGTAACGTCATAGCTACAGATAATGAGCTTGGGCTACCTGTGGTTTGAAGAACTTACAACTGCTCACAGACTGAGAACAAGCGAATACCTTTTATAGTCACCCATCATGCTCTTTCAAAGTTTATAAACTCGTCCCGATTTCTTCATCGATGCGAACAAATCTCTTTGAGAAACTGAATGCGAATGATGGCTATACAGAGCGACTTTTCTTTTCCAGGAATTCTAGGTAGATCGTGTCTTCAGATCCACAGATGGGTAAGTTGACGATATAACCCTTATTACTTTAATATTGACGAGTTTGACATTACTTAAATCAAAATTCGTTAAGTTTAAATTTCCCGCCAAAAGTTTTAACATCACCCAGAAATTATCAAGATAGAGCAAAAACAGCAAATTTGACCTTAAGTTTTCCAATCGTAAATTCTAAAATTTGCCAAAATAGATTTAGATAAGTTATACATTAGTTGATTTTTTAAGGAAATCTGAGATTGAGATCCGACAATGCTATGTCATGAGCGAAATAGTTTGATTTTCCTGAACATTATAATGAAAATATGAAATTAATTCTTTCCAAGCATTACTCTAGTTGAGTAAGTGCATAGAAATAGTGCAAATCCACTTATAGTAAAACTGATAATTTTCCCGAGGGTTGGATGGGTGGCTGAGCGGTGTGTGCACTGTTTTTTCAACGCCGTGACAACTGTTTCATCAATGGATTACTCGAGGTGATATGTCAACTGTTTTTTTGTTCCTTTGTAACGAGGGATTTTTTTGCATTAGCTCAAAGACCTCAATGTTCGTAGAACTTATTAATGATTTTCTTGTTTGTAAATTAAATTCACTATTTGATTTGAATATCAAAATTCGAAATTGACATATCAAGTATTCGAGACAAAAAGTGGCTGCCTGGGTCAGAAAAATGTACAATATATAGCCCAAACTCTCTAGTAAACTTTTATTGAAGCACTTGTCGACAAAACATTTTTAGGTTCTGTCATAGTTTATAATCAAACACATTTTTTGTGTCTTTTAGAAATACATTATCTTTAATTCAAACCATTTGATTTCAAATTTTAATGGAAAATGAAATTCATTTTCAATTAAGGGAGCCATTAACGATATCTTTTACGTAAAGCGCAAGATATCTGGAATACCATTTAAAGCAATTTTGAATAATTCATTAGTTTATGTTTAAGTCTGGTTAGCTAAATCTAGTAAAAATTACAAAACAGTAATTCTATGAAAAGTAATGTGATAATGCACAACACTAATAGTTGATGTTATTTATTATTCCAATGTGACATTCTAATGATTTGTGTTTGTATTCATACAGGTGATTTCATTGGTTGCAGTAATGGTGGCTATGGCTGGTTATGTGACAACTGCTGTGAGGATGGCTTTGGTGACGATGATGTGCGTCTACTGGGTGGTGTCCGATGCAATTGAAGCTGCCGTGGCAGTCGTGCAGTGGGTGTACGCTGTGGCGAAGGCAACAGTTGGATCCTTGGTGGCACTGGTGCAGTGGACCGTTTTCGTGATGAAGTGGCTGTACGTGGTTGGTCGATTCATGATTAGAATCATCGTCATCTTGGTACGATGGTTCTGTGTTGCAGTGGTGGTAACTGCTAGAGTCATGAAGGTGTTGTTGCGGTGGATGGTTCTTGGGATGTCGACTTCTTTTGGAATCTTCATGGCATTCGTGCAATGGATGTATGGTGCTGTGGTGGTTGCTCTTGGAGTTTGCATCAAATGGGTAAGGCAGTTGCATCGTGTACTGTGTACTGATGATTGTTGTTTATTCCATGAGCAGTCAGGTCATCATGAAATAGCTGATGAGGTCGTAGCAGCTGAACAGACAGCCTGGGTGTGTCCAACATGTGGTCGTGTACTTGCCTCTAAAGCAGCGTATGTCAACCATATGAAGATGCATTCTAGACGTCTTAGCTGTTCTATCTGTGGCAGAATCTGCAAGACAAAATCCGGTTTGATGAGACACATGGCAGCGCACTGATGGGAGCTTCTACTGAGGTATGATTTTTTTGCATATTTTTAACGATACTAACCTTGCTTTATATTTTAAAAAATACAAAAAAAAAAACAAAAAAAACAAAAACAAAAAAAAAAACAAAAACAAAAATTCTTATTATTATTACTAACATTATTACTATTATTATAATTCTCATCATCAACATCACCACCATCATTATCACCACCACCATCATTATCACTATCATTATCACCACCATCATTATCATTATCACCACCACCATCATTATCACTATCATTATCACCACCATGATATGCATAGACGTAAACTTTTTGAACCCTCTCCACCGACGTGTTTTGAGCTTAATTAAAAGAACATTTTAAAGTATTTTGACATTTTTTTCTTTTGTTTTTGTCAATTTTGATCTAAAATATTTGCTGCTTAAGATTGGTGGCTCACCATCTAGTTATTTTTCTTCTTTTCAACATTTGGTTCAAAATAGTAAACTTTTTTGGGAAAATATGAAAAAAATTGTTTTATTCCGTTTTTTCGCCATAAAACCTGGAGATCCTTTAAGTTCTGCTTATGCTGCCTCACCATAGGCACTCCACCTTAATTTGATTTTTTGTAAAATTTACGAATCTTCAAATCAAGTTAAAGTCTAACTTGCACCTAAGATCTGAAATTTTCAAAGCATCTCAAAATTTTCAGTGCAATGAAAAATCACTTAAAACAAGATGGAAAATTCTGAAACTTTATAAGCATTGTTAATCAACTCTAAGAAAGAGATACGCAAATGAACCTTAGTCAATTTCATAATTTTGACGAAAATACGACGCATAGTAAACTTTTTGAACATGTTCAAAAAATTTTTTTTTGAATTTTTTTGATGAAAATGACAAAACTTTTGAGTCCATTTCCTACAGTGGATAATTATCACTGTCTGCCTCTAGACTATTAAATTTTTACATTCAAAAAAACAAATCTGAATTAAGGGCATTAGTAAAATATTCAGGGGATAGAAAAGAAGCATTAAAAACATTTTAAATGTGTCGCTTTTTAGCAAATATCAAAAACCTTCTTGTATGTTTTCTGGAACACTCTTCGAAACCGTTTTTTCAATTAAAAACGAAAAGTTGCGACATAGTAATTTTTTTGAACATGTTCAAAAAATTTTTTATCGTTCCGTTTTTCTTGACACATATGTTGTAGTCAGCTCGCACAGTAGACCCCCTTGAAAAGTGACTAGGGACGTCTTATGGTCGGAAATAAGATCCTCGTGCAACTTTTAGGCTCAATGCGCGGCGAATTGCGCACCTAAAAGGGTTAGATGTCTAGTTTTATGACTGGCAATACATTGTTTTTTCTGGTTGCACCTTTAGGGTGTAAAATCAGCATCTCAGTTCATTTACGAGCACCGTTTTAGTTCAATTTCAAAACCAAGCACCCCTATCCCCTTTTCGATAGACCCCCTCTACGCTCCCCCTCTACCCTCCACCCTTCTCAAGAACAGTTTTGGTATAAATTCTGCTTAATAGTTAAATTCATATGATAATGAAACACGCAAAAAAAGATTATTATAATGTGTGGTCTTCGTAACCAAACTATCATTGACGTACAAATAAATAGCAAAGTAGCCTCAAAACACAGCACAGACAACACAAAATAGTAACTATAGAAACCAACTATATTTATCATACATTTATTCACATGCAACGAAGAATGAGGCTCTGCTTTAGAATTTAATGTTTGAAACCTACTTCACAACTATTTGTTCAAAGAATAAAGCTGGATAAACTTCTTGGCTTAATTTATCCGAAAAGACGAGATGTCGATATATCTAGTTTGGGTTTCCTGTGTTGCACATGTGACATGCGCACCTTTTCACTCCAAGTCAGTGACTCAAGCATTGATTTCAAAGGTGAGATAATTTTCTTTTTTTATGATATTTACTTTGATTAGTATATTAAATTCATTCTGTGACAATATTGCTTTGAAACCAATCGTTTGTATTTGAATACAAAATCTTTTATTTCCTACAACAAGAGAGACCTAGAAACGGTATTTACATCAATGTCCAACACGTGCGAGTTTCTTCGCATCAGATTGCAAAATTCTAAACGTTTAATCTTTTTCAGCATGAAGAGGATGTACGTACTAAAAAAGACGATCACTACAAAAGACGTTGCTGATGTGAATGTTCAGACTACAAAACCAGGATTCATCAACATCTTCAGAAACACAAAATGACAATTGACACATTCAAACCCAGCAGTTTGGTTTTGAGGTTTCAGGAGAATCTTTCAATAATCCTTAAAAAGCAACTTAAAACTAATTTTATATATATATTTTTGTATAATAATTGCTTGTATAGCCTGAAGGCTACGTTTTTTTATGTGGGTTTTTATTTCAGTTCATTGGAGTTACGTTTGCAACTATTACATCATCATGAAAAAACTGAAATAATTTGCATGTCAAATAATCACCTATCTATTGTATCATAATTTGCTCAAATGATTCACTGTTGAGTTGTATATTTACAAATAACTTGTTTATATTCTATTTCATGTACATAAATATCTTAATAAACCAATCACATCAAACTGCTGATTTTGCCTTGGGGTGATGACAGGGGAAAATGGCAAAAAGCCCTGAAAATAGGTCAATACAATGTGTTTCATGTTAAAAATATTCACAAACAATTGATATTTTTATGAAAATCATTTTTTTCTTACTTGCAACAATCACCATCTATAATTTTTTTAAATATATCAAAAACAAGAAATAGTATAAATTTTGAACTGGACAAAATTTTTTACTATGTTCAAAAACTTTACTAAAAAAATAGTAAGTTTTTTGAATTTTTGGAAAAGTTTACTATTTTATAGTAAACTTTTTGAACAATTTCAAAAAATCTACTACTTGACGTAGTAAACTTTTTGAACAATAGTAACCTTACATATGGCCACCACCATCACCACCCCCATCATCACTACTATCATCACCACCACCATAATCATCGCTACCACCACCATCATCATCATCACCATCAACACCATCATCACTATCATTATCACAACCACCATCATAATCATCATCACTATCACCACCACCATCACCACCCCCATCATCACTACTATCATCACCACCACCATAATCATCACTACCACCACCATCATCATCACTAACATTATCACCACCATCATCTTCACTATCATTATCACCACATCTATCACCATCACTATCATTATCACCACATCCACAACCATCATCATCACTATCATTATCACCACATCCACCACAATCATCATCACTATCATTCTCACGGCTGACATTTTTACTTCAGGGGCAAATAGGTGGAATCAATGGAGGGAATATCTAATTTTGCACATTTGATAATTTGTTACCAAGTCTTTTTTTCAGATAAGGTTATTTACTGACAGTTAAGGGTCAACAGATTTGCAGAAAAGACATGGACTGGACCATACCAAGGTGACCAAGGTGACAATGGTATGCAAATAAGGGAATGGTGGATAGAGGGTGGAATTCTAATTGTTGAGAGGGGGGTTACTTCAGGGGCAAAAAGGTGGAATCAATGGAGGGAATGTTTAACTTTTCACTGTTGATAATATTGTACCAAGTCTTTTTTTCAGATAAGATTATTTACTGACAGTTAAGGGTCAACAGATTTGCAGAAAAGACATGGTGGATACTTACTGGACAATATCAAGTGGACAGAAGTATGCAAGTAAGGGAATGGTGAATTGTGGGTGGAATACTAATTACTGTGAGAGGGATTATTTCAGGGACAAATAGGTGGAATCAATGGAGGGAATATTTAACTTTTCGTCCTCAATAATACTGTACCTAGTCTTTTTTTCAGATAAGATTATTTACTGACAGTTAAGGGTCAACAGATTTGCAGAAAAGACATGGACGGGACCATACCAAGGTAACCAAGGTGACAATGGTATGCAAAGGGAATGGTGGATAGAGGGTGGAATACTTACTTACTGGGAGAGGGATTATTTCAGGGGGAAATAGGTGTAATCAATGGAGGGAATATTTAACTTTTCACTGTTTATTATATCATATTATATATTATATTGGCAATCTAGGGTGCACACTAGGTATGCCAAAACAATTTTTTGCATCATCATTTAACATACCTACTTAATTCGGCAACTTGTTAAGGGACTACTTTTTAATTCGGAACATTCGAAATTTCAACATCTTGCTATCATCAACTTTGTAAATCATGTTATATCATAATTAATATATTTAGGTGTTCCTTACTTCATAGTTGATTTTTTATGCATCAACTTTTGCACTTATAATATATGTTAAATTTTTAATTAATTAGTTGATGTTAATTGATTCAGCAATTAAATAGTTTAGCTTGTAATTATAGATTCATATTATATTAGTAGAAGTATTAAATATGTACATAATTAACTTTAGTTATTAGTTTAAGTTAGTCATTATAATAAGTATAAATAACTTTGATCTTGGTCTACAAATTCTATATGTCTAATGTATGAATTCAGTGGTACTTAAATGATTTCCTATTCGCTATTCGGCTACTTCGAAAACACTTCAAAATGTCATTTTCAAGAACTGGTATATTCGGTTGGTAATCTAGGGTGCACACTAGGTTCACCAACACCATTTTGTTTTTGCATCATCATGCAACATGTCTACTTTATTTGGCAACTTTTTAAATGACCAGCTAATCCGCAAAATTTGTCATTCAGAACATTCGCAACTTCGAGATCTTACTACAGTACATCCGTAATTTTGTCAATCAACTTTTGATCAAACCATTTGATCACTTGTTATATTATAATTTAATATATTTAGGGTTTCCTTACTTCAAAGTGGTCAACTTTTGTAATTTATCTATACATTATAGTTTGTTAATTAATAAGTTGCTGTTAATTGATTTGCCAATTTAATACCTTAGCTTGTAATTATAGATTCATATTAATATTATTAGATGTATTATATATGTACCTGTCTTAAATACATATGCATGTTCTTGGAAATACATTATTAACTTTAGTTATTAGTTTAAGTTAATCATAATAATTGTTTGGGATATATATAGTTTAGTTTCATCTTGGTCTACAAATTCTATATGTCTAATGTAGGAATACAGTGGTACATAAATGATTTCCTATTCGCTATTCGGCTACTTTGAAAACACTTCAAAATGTCTTTTTCAAGAACTGGTATATTCGGTTGGTAATCTAGGGTGCACACTAGGTTCACCAACACCATTTTGTTTTTGCATCATCATTCAACATGTCTACTTTATTCGGCAACTTTTTAAACGACCAGCTAATCCGCAAAATTTGTCATTCGGAACATTTGCAACTTCGAGATCTTACTACAGTATATCAGTAATTTTGTCAATCAACTTTTGATCAAACCATTTGATCACTTGTTATACTATAATTTAATATATTTAGGGTTTCCTTTCTTCAAAGTGGTCAACTTTTGTAATTTATCTATTCATTAGTTTGTTAATTAATAAGTTGCTGTTAATTGATTTGCCAATTGAATACTTTAGCTTTTAATTATAGATTCATATTAATATTATTAGATGTACTATATATATGTACCTGTCTTAAATACATATGCATGTTCTTGGAAATACATTATTAACTTTACTGTTATTAGCTTAAGTTAATCATAATAATTGTTTGGGATATATATAGTTTAGTTTCATCTTGGTCTACAAATTCAATATGTCTAATGTAGGAATACAGTGGTACATAAATGATTTCCTATTCACTATTCGGCTACTTTGAAAACACTTCAAAATGTCTTTTTCAAGAACTGGTATATTCGGTTGGTAATCTAGGGTGCACACTAGGTTCACCAACACCATTTTGTTTTTGCATCAACATTCAACATGTCTACTTTATTTGGCAACTTCTTAAACGAACAGCTAATCCGCAAAATTTGTCATTCGGAACATTCGCAACTTCGAGATCTTACTGCAGTATATCAGTAATTTTGTCAATCAACTTTTGATCAAACAATTTGATTATAATTTAATACATTTAGGGTTTCCTTACTTCATTCGGCAACTTTTTAAACGACCAGCAAATTTTCCAAAACATATTCGGTTGGCAGAGTGATACATATTAAATGATTTCTTAAGCAGTTTTTTTGCATCATCATCCAACATGTGTACTGTATTCGTAATATAAACTTCGGCAATTATTTTGTCTTCGAACCTACTTATTCCGAATACTATTCGCAATTCCGAGTTGGAGATCTCATTATTTGTCATTTCCATCATCTGTCTCCAATCCGATCACTTGTTAATGATTGTCCTGAACTACAACTACTGTAAAATAGCTTAATTTTGGATACATATATTTTTCATTCTATAACTAATAGAAATACACTAATTTATTTCAATGTAGCTATAATACTAAGTTATTAGTTAATGAAGAATTGGCACTGGAATAACAATTAACAAGTGTGATAAAGGGTTATTTAGGGGACCAAATGGCTGGAATATGAAGGTGTTGATCAATTAATATTGATGTAGTTTAATAATGCAAGGATACAATGGAGCACAAACGTTTTAATATATTTTGGTTTTTTCGGAATTGACTCTCCAAAAATATCATTTTGAAAATTCATTCAGTTGACCATCTAGTGTATTCAGCATTTGTGAGTTTGTATATCATTCAAAAACGTGTTAGTTCTTGAAATTTTAACATTGTATTTGATCAAAAAAGAGAATATATTTTTTGATATTCCTTTTTCATCTCAGTTATTATGTTGCACTTAATGAACAGTGCATGATCAGAGGAAAATGCTTCTTTTCGAGGTGATGCTAGATTTGTATCCTACGTTACTATTGATTGTTAGTTAAGCAGAAATAAAAAAAGTTTCATTTTTCATAATTTCATACTTAAAAGCATGAGAATAAAGTTATGTGATTATCACAAATGAAAAGATCACAGCTGAAATTTGCAAGCTACACAAGTTCAATAATTTATACTTTTTTGCATCTGGTGCTTTTTTTTGGCAGATAGACTGCTGATAATTAAAATATAATTATCAGCATTTAATCATGAAGCTTTAACTATTTCTGAGTTTTTTTTATATAGAGTGAAACAGAAGTTAACTATCTACCAAGTTTACAGAATGGAATCCAACTTTGTTCCTGGAAAAAATGCAAACTGTGGAGACCTAGAAAAGCCTGGTTGCATGGTTCTGGTAGCAAAGTCTATAATCCTCTTGGTTAGATGCCTGAGACAATTACACAGCAAGGAAATCAACGTTGTTCCTAGAATAGATGGAGACCTTGGATACCATGGTTGCCTGGTTCTAGAAGCAAAGTCCAGTGGTGTTGTTCTAAGGGTATATTCCAGATAAGAGGTTCAAGCCCGAGTCTGGCATGTACTGGTAGGAATAATTGTCACGCATTGTTGTTACTATTGTCTTTTCAGGCGGGAGACTGACAAGCTCTAGGCCCTGCAACACTTGGGGTCTAGGGACTTGTCTAAGGAAAGTGAAGCGCAATATACAGCCTCTCCTTTCCAGGTGTAGTGATGCTGTGGGATCATTGTTTTGCTTTGACAAACAATAGGTCTTTACAATTAGCCACTCCTACACAAATGTACCTTTAATGGCGCCTTCTCGTGGCGTCTCCTGTTTCAAACTAAGTCCATTAAAGGTGCGACCGAACCTAGCGGTATAACTGGGTTTAAATCAATTGATTACACAAAGTTATCAAGTTGAGGTCCCAGGACTGGACAAACATCAAAAATTTGGACAGATCCTGTTGATGTCATCATTCATGGATTCAACAGGACACTGGACTGGAATTAGCCAAATGAGATCAACTGGAACTGTTAACTGCCGACTGTCTTCCCAGTGATTAGAGAACTGTTACCTGACTGTCTTACCAGGGAGATCCACCCTGATGATGATGTATGATAAGAGCTTGATTAAGATTATTCCTCATCTGTAGGTCATTGAAGTGTCTCTTTTAACTTTAGTTAATATTTTCTCGGAGAGATTAATGTGTGTTAGAATCCAGAGAATATGTATATTTGGTATAAATACACACATCAAGTGATCATTGAAAGTCGTATGCACGGATAGAAGAGAAATTTATATTTTCACATAATTAATAAATTAATTACTTGAAATAGCTCTCCAACAAATTTAAACTATCGAAAACAATAAACTCCCACAAGCTAGGTAGCTACATGAATGGTTTTGAATACAATGGATCTTTGTTCATGACTCACACGTAAAGATGCATAAAAAAGCTAAGCTACACTGCATAAAGAACATTTTACTACACCAGAAAAATTTTCAGTTGTAAAATTGTAAGTTGTACACTGTAAAAATAAGAAATTACTGACTTTTCAGGGGTTAGTCCTGCATTGGAGTAAAGAGATAAATTTTCATTTGGAAAAAAAACATTTATCATGTAATAGAAAAATGCTAATATTGTATATTTGACTTGCATCAATTTCATAGCTACTGGCAGTATATTTATCAAATAGAAGAGGTTTGAGCATGCTTTGTTCAGTTATAGAACAGGATGGAAAGTGATGTTAGCGTGAAATAAGTGATGGGAGAAGAACGAGCTGAAAGTGAATGCTAGCTCTTGAGTGCTCCTTCACTTTTCAGAGTGTTCTATTACTGAACAAAGCACGCTCAAACCTTCTCTATTTGATTTATTATATACTTGTCAACTTAACAAAAATAATAACATTGACAGCAAGGTTTACATTAGTAATATATACAATATGAGCGGCCAATCTGTATGGAATATACAATGTCGAGCCGAAGGCGAGACATTTTATATTCCATACAGATCGGACGCAAATATTGTATATTACTTATAAAATGTCTAGATTAATGCAGCTATTCTAGAGTAATGTTTTCGAAATTAGATTTAATTTGGCCGAGATATTTCAAGCTAAACCGTATGCAAATTAGGAGGATTTCTGTATAAAATATACAGATGCCTTCACGATAGTGATTTTCTAATTGTTCTGGGTTCATTAATTATTCATGAATTTTATAAGATATATGTACATTTTGATCCAGGTTTTGTCTAAAAACTTGATCGTTTGTGCTTTTTTTCCGCATACAAGTTTCTTTTGAGAAACTCAAATGCCAAAACATTAGGGCTCAAAACAGCAGAAAAAATGTCAAAAATAAGTAATGCTCATGTTTTTTTAAGCAAAATATACATTTAATATAATATTTTTCTCCTTACAGAAAAGTAATCACACTTCTCAACGTAGTATCTCAGTCAAGAATATAATTAATATTGCCTTATATTATATTAGTGTTTTCATTATAAACAACATAACAATAACAAACAATATACTCAGATAAAATTGATATTTTTGCAGTATTCAACTCATAGCTGTAATATCGCTGGTACTTAATATGGGTATTTTGTGTACATAACAGTCAAGATTTTCTATTCACAACCCACCATTGATGCTTATGAGCCAAACTTAGATTTTATACATACATACATACTAGTGTGTTTTTTGTAGAGAATTTTTTTTGTGCTTATAAATCTTGTTCAAACTCCTATACACATTGTGTTAATATCTCAGTTTGGTAGTTTGCACATTATTTCAGTTATAGCTGCAATATCTTCCAGACTTTCAAAATAAATTATTGGGACATTACCAAAATGTTTGCATGGACACCATTTCATTCTCTGACATTCTTTTACTTTTCCTCTCAGATCTACAGTATTTCAGTCCCTCCCATAAACAATGTTGAGTGAGGTTTTATTTCATACCAGAATCATCACTGATCACATGACCATTGTGACAGGGGAGGAGCCTGAAAAACATAAACACAAAATTTTGGGTTAAAACAACAAATGTACCAACTTATTTTGAATGTTAGTGTAGGTGCCAGCTTGAGTAATCAAATCACACACATAGTATCCTAGTTATCATGAATTATGAATAATAATGAACCGATTCTATTACAGCAACTATAATTAGTACAGGCTTTGGTATACCTTCTGATAGCTGCTCTCTTGATTACTAGGAATTTCCATACTTGGTTAATGACAAACAGTGAACTGTGAAACCAAAATAAGAACAATATTGTTATCATGATCATAACATTTACAGTAACAATGGACAAGTAGATAAATTTTGTTTGACGTGACTTGTCTGATTCATTGAGAAAGTTGATGGAAAACAACTGTCAACAATTTGGCCTTCAGATAATATTAGTATATTATTTAAGCAATAAATTGTCAGTATACTTTTGAATTTATCTCTTGAATTTGATAATAAAGTATCTATTTTTGCTCCAGCAAGTAATGCGAAGTTCAAAGATAGTGAACAATATAACTACACCATGAGAATGGCTAACAGACAATAGTATACAGGAATTACATCGACTGGAATCTATGAGCTGGCACATAATAAATTACAACAAATTCAGCCAACTGCAATTATTGTTCAAAGAATTAAAATATTTGTGATAGCAAATTGCTGCTGAAAAAAAATTAAATTACTTATTACTTATTTGAGATATAAAATAGTAATGATAAAGTAAATCACAGTAACAATTTACATCAATTCTATCAATTTACAAATGCCCACTTTTCAAATTATTCACAGACAATTATTCAGCTCTTAAATAACACATTTTTTCTGCTTCAAAATCAATAAAAATACACACACCGTTTACTATGTGTTGTAAATATAAATACTCCCTATTATTACATGACCATGAATCTTGGAGTCTGGACACTAGCAATCGGAGCAATCAGATTGGTT
This sequence comes from Diadumene lineata, assembly GCA_918843875.1. Taxonomy (NCBI): domain Eukaryota; kingdom Metazoa; phylum Cnidaria; class Anthozoa; order Actiniaria; family Diadumenidae; genus Diadumene; species Diadumene lineata. Next base: position 14,610,913 of record OU974075.1, on the reverse strand, counting down.
ATACACGCTTTATACTCGCTTCTACCTCAGTCAAGAATCTCCTGTACAGACCTAAATACTTGCCTAATTCTAGCTAATTTCATTAACTTAGAAAATGTGAAATAAGCTATAATTATATGAGCTTTTGCATCCCCCCTCCCCATGTCTTATTTCTCAGAATTAAAAATAAAGGAAAAATGAGTGGAAGTCAGGAAATATAGACATTTGACCATTTAATTTGGCCACATAGTTGGTGCATTCGACACTTTCATAGTGCAAAGCTTAACTGCTTGGAAAAAAATTTTTAGAAGTGTGGGTCACTACAGAACAAATTTGGCTGTATTTATTCACTTTTTTCAGAATTCCAAAAACGGACTGGGATAAATTTGGAAATATTTATCTTATCAAAAAACAAATCTCGCCACATGAGTGCATGCACTAAAAGTGTGCAACAGTTGTCACTATTTAGTGGTAAATAGCACTTGTAATTAAACAAAAGAAAACAATAGAACTAGCATCAAATAGCACTATTAAAGGGGTATTTATATGTTGCACACTTTTATTGCATGCACTCTAAAAGATCTCACTAAAGTTAAGTTTACTAACTAGTAAAAACAAAAACTCAATAAAAAAAACTTTGATTAAAAAAATGAAGGAAAAAATATCAGTAATTTGACCAACAATAATGAGTGCAAGCGCTCAATCTTGCACAGTATTGATGCGTGTGATCAATACCTAGGAACGTCCTTAAAACAAACATTTTATGCTCTTCCAGAAAAAAGTAAAGCATTTTTTTGGTCTTTGTGGATCAAAGCGTGCATTCCCAAATGCAATTCTCAGATTTTAGAACTCATTAGCATAGGATTGCTTGTTATGTTTTTGTGTGTGAAATTTGATTGGTAATGCGCACTTGACGACCTGTTAATATCCCCCTGTATTGATGGTTTTCAAACATTCCCAGGAGAGTGAGTGGAGCAAAAGGGTCCACCAGTCACAGTCGTGGTTTTCTTTTGAAAAGTCCACCAGCATGGCTGCTATGTCTTTTGTTTAAATTGTCTCCTGGGAATGGTTGAAAACCATCTATTAAGACTGTTGACCGACTGAGTAGATGGGTCAAGTCAGTATTGAGTTTGTTGATGAGCATGCAGATATAAAATACAATCTGTTGTCCAAACTTCACAGCAAATCGCACAGTTTTCACAAAAATATCCAGCTAATAAGTCCAAAACGACAGTACTATACAAATTATATATTTACAAATTATACTAGTACTGTAAGAAATAATTTTATCCGCGCTTCATGTCAACCCTGAACTTTCATGGTAAATTTGTTTATTTATCATCCTTGATTTAACCAGTGAGAACACATCTTCATTATCAAGAATAGTAGAAATGGGCTCAACTTATTGAAAATGAATTAAAATATCAAAAATGAAATGAGGTTCAGGTTATAAGACCATCAAAATTTGCTTTCAACAACAAGCAGAATCAAGTACTCTGACTGATAGAGCTGCTTTTCCCTACTTTTCTTGCTCTCGGCGAGAAAAAATTAGTTCTCTTTGCAGAGTAGAGCATGCTAGATTTCTGCTTGTTGGCAGTGTAGTAAGTGAACTACACTCTTAAATATAGGAGTCTCCCCCTGATGTTTGATGAAAATGGCTTGCAACAGTAAATGTAGATTGAGCTAATAGTTTCATGTTTCACTGCCAACCTACCACGGAAAATAGGCGCCATCTTATATAAATTATGATCTTGTGAAACAAATCCTCAATCAAGTGCGCGATGTACAATGAATAGTGAATGAATGACTGTTCATTGTACATAAAGATTGTTTTGCCTGTGAACTAATCATTCTGGTCAAGGCAAAGTTCCTGCTGCGTTAATCCTTACGCTGACATACGTTATGCAAGTATTCCTTATACATTGAATAGAACAGAAATTTGAGACGGGTACTTTGAAAGTACTTGTTCACACCGGTAACTAGGCTCTCTAGCTTGTCATGACATACTAGTGTGTTTTTTTTGTGGATACTTTTTTGTGTGCTTTCAAATCTTGTTCAAACTGCTATACACATTGTGATAATATATTGTTTGGTAGAATGCACATATCTCAGTTATAGCTGAATAATCTTCCAGACTCTAACTTTCAAAATAAATTGCCCTATTTCATTATGACGTCACATCAGAACAAATCTATTGTTTCAATGCTAAGAATCATGGTCGCTAGAGGAGATACAGCATGTTTAAAATTCAATCAAAAATAGGCTAAAAATCTATTTATAATAAAATATATATATATATATGTTAAAGTGCAAAGCAAAATAAGCTAGAGGAAAACTATTTAGCCCGAATTAGGTCAGTTCTTATTCATGTAAACAAATCATGACGTCATAGTGAAATAGGGCAATTATTGGGACATTGCCATAATGTTTACCTTTACACCATTTTGTTCTCTGACATTCTTTTTCTTTTCCTCTCTACAATATTTCAGTTCCTCTGATAAACTATAAAAAATATTTGTGATAGATATATTAGCACAGCCATACAATTCAATCGTTTATCATAAACAGGGTATGGAAGTTAGGTACTTTTTGCCATAAACAGGGTAACCCCTGCAGGATTCCAGTGGAACACCCCTTATACCCAGATCTGAAGGGGGTACCCCCCTGGGATTTATTTGGCTTGATTTAACAAGTTGGAAGACATTTTCAAGAATAGTAGAAATGGACTAAACTCAATTGTTGAAAATGGATTAAAATATCAAAAATAAAATAAGTTATGAGACAATCAAAATTGCTTTGGCCAACAAGCAGTTGAGTGAAGAATCAACTCTGATAGAGCTGCTTTTCCCTACTTTTCTTGCTCTCGGCGAGGAAAAATTAGTTCTCTTTGTAGAGTAAGTGAATTGCACTGTTAATTTTAACTACACTCTTAAATATAGGAGAGTCCCCTGAAGTTTGATGAAAATGGCTTGTAACTGTACATGTGTACATTTAGCTAATAGTTTTATGTTTCACTGCCAACCTACCACAGCCATTTTTTTTATTAGTTCACAAAAGATAATAATGAACTTACATGTAACTTATATTGACTGATGAGTTGTTCGTATATTTATGTGACCAAGGATATTATCCATGATGTGACGTAATAAATATATACAGAGTTCGTGTGACTGTATAACTTTGTCACTGGTTTTGAGAAAGTAAGTTACCTTTATCAATAGCCTCATACAAAGCTTGCATTGTGCAGTCGTAAGCTTATGCCGAACAACCTGTGGCCAAACCGATCGATGCAGACTTCAAACTTCCCACAAAACGGAGAATATAAAAATCTTCCATAATGTATAAGGCTGTCAGCAGAAGGAGAGAAATCACTATATCTAGAACCAACAGAGAAAAGCAAAAGCTAAGGTTCCATATATATAAAAGCGTAAAATGTTCAAGCTGCACTAACTGAAAGCACTGCAAATTAATCGCCATTTTGATTTTTAGGTGCGCTTGCACTGCATGCTGGGATACAAGTGAAAGCCTCCGACGCCCAGGGCTCCCAAGGCTCGTCGTTCAGCCCCGGTGAGTGTGGGGGGGGGGGGGGGGGGGGGGACTCCGATGGTAAACGATCTGGGATGCTCGTCGTATCTTTTAGGGGTAAAAATCAGCTATTTGGTATTTTTAGGGTTTAAAATATGAAATTTGACAAATTCTCACTTTTTGGTATCTTTTAAGGCCGGCACACACTAGGCGACAAGTCGCAGCGACTTGTCCTCACGTTAGGTCGTAGCGACAATTTCCCTCCGTGTGTACTAGGTATTTTTGGTGGAAATTGTCGCAGCGACAATATCAGATGTATTGGCGACAAATATTGAACCAATGCACACTGAGGCGACATGTCGTGAGGACAAGTCGCTGCGACTTGTCGCCTAGTGTGTGCCGGCCTTTAGGGGTTGAAAAGCACTGGCTGCAATTTTCAGAGTCATGCCCTTTTGTAAAACGTCAGGTATCTTTTAGGGGTATTTTTGAAAAATTCCGACGAGCATCCCCGATCGTTTATCCCCGGAGCCCCACCCCCCCCCCCCCCCCCAAATCAATACGTGATTATATTCCGGGGGGTACTCCCTTCAGATCTGGTTAGGGGTGTTCCGCTGGGATCCTGTAGGGGTTACCCTGTTTATGACAAAAAACACCTAACTTTCATACCCTGTTTATGACAAATTACAATTGTTTACAGACATTATATGCCGGATTTGTATAAATATATCAATTCAGACACACATGTTGCTCTCATCTTTTTATAGTCGATATAGGGTAGTACCCCCCCCCCCCCCCCGGGGATTATATACTCACCCTAGTTAATACGTTTTAAATTAACTAGCCCGTATATACGACCTTTCCCTATTGTCTTTGTGTCAGTGCTTCCATTGCACCACAGGTCCATTTTGATTTCGGACGAACAATTCAGCTTAAGACACGATTCTTTAACGAAAATTCAAGACGGTCAAGAGACTATCAACGAATGTGGTAATTGACGTTGTACAAAAATTTAAGCAATCTGATCAAACGTATTCTTGGGTTATCTTTTCAAACAAAAACTCTCCCTCTTCATTCGGAGCTTTAAAACTCGCGACCTTTCTTCGCTTTCGAAATAAAAACAACATGGTCATTTTCGTCAGTTATTCAGCTTTAAAATGATATATAATTTATCCAAATAGCAAAAGATTCGACGCGCTAGCGATGTTTTTACAAACAGACCCCGTGACATGCCGTGAACCCTTGCTGTAACCTAAATTCAATTAAAAATAGGCTAAAAATCTATTTATAATAAAAGAACAAAATATAAATTCATGTGCTAGAGGAAAGCTGTTAAGCCCAAATTAGGTATGTTCTTTTTTCGCATGTAAACAAACCATGACGTCATGGTGAAATAGGGTAATTGATGACACTAATACTATACTGTTTAGCGATCTCAAAAATATGAAAAGGTAATGCCCCGTGTGAGGATCGAACTCACGACCTTCAGATTATGAGACTGACGCGCTGCCTACTGCGCTAACGAGGCGATACGGTGATATACAATTCTAATATTGCCGTTTCGTACATCAAACATCTTGTGAAGGCATGATCAGCCAAGCTCAAAAGTTATTTGTGATAACATTTTTGTACATCATCCCCCCTGGCTTTATGGCCTTTTGGAGGTTTGGCAAGTTATATAACCGAAATGTTTGATGGACAGTCTATTAAGTTGAAATCCAAGCGAAATGTTTGCGTGACGTCAAAATCAAAGCCTTTGTGTACGCAAAATGACGTGAAAATGAAGGCTTTTGAGTACCCATATTTACGCGAAATGCAAGTAATATGCTATCAGAACGAAGGAATAATCACATTCGAGCAAAGTGCTCACTAAATGTAGGCGCCCATTCGAACATCCAGTAACGTCATAGCTACAGATAATGAGCTTGGGCTACCTGTGGTTTGAAGAACTTACAACTGCTCACAGACTGAGAACAAGCGAATACCTTTTATAGTCACCCATCATGCTCTTTCAAAGTTTATAAACTCGTCCCGATTTCTTCATCGATGCGAACAAATCTCTTTGAGAAACTGAATGCGAATGATGGCTATACAGAGCGACTTTTCTTTTCCAGGAATTCTAGGTACATCGTGTCTTCAGATCCACAGATGGGTAAGTTGACGATATAACCCTTATTACTTTAATATTGACGAGTTTGACATTACTTAAATCAAAATTCGTTAAGTTTAAATTTCCCGCCAAAAGTTTTAACATCACCCAGAAATTATCAAGATAGAGCAAAAACAGCAAATTTGACCTTAAGTTTTCCAATCGTAAATTCTAAAATTTGCCAAAATAGATTTAGATAAGTTATACATTAGTTGATTTTTTAAGGAAATCTGAGAATGAGATCCGACAATGCTATGTCATGAGCGAAATAGTTCAATTTTCCTGAACATCATAATGAAAATATGAAATTAATTCTTTCCAAGCATTACTCTAGTTGAGTGAGTGCATAGAAATAGTGCAAATCCACTTGTAGTAAAACTGATAATTTCCCCGAGGGTTGGATGGGTGGCTGAGCGGTGTGTGCACTGGTTTTTCAACGCTGTGACAACTGTTTCATCAATGGATTGCTGGAGGTGACATGTCAACAGCTTTTTTGTTCCTATGCAACGAGGGATTTTTTTGCATTAGCTCAAAGACCGCAATGTTCGTAGAACTTATTAATGATTTTCTTGTTTGTAAATTAAATTCACTATTTGATTTGAATATCAAAATTCGAAATTGACATATCAAGTATTTGAGACAAAAAGTGCCTGCCTTAGCCAGAAAATGCTTTGAAAATGTACAATATATAGCCCAAACTCTCTAGGAAACTTTTATTTAAGCACTTGTCGACAAAACAGACATTTTTAGGTTCTTTCTTAGTTTATAATCAAACACATTTTTTGTGTCTTTTAGAAATACATTATCTTTAATTCAAACCATTTGATTTCAAATTTTAATGGAAAATGAAATTCATTTTCAATTAAGGGAGCCATTAACGATATCTTTTACGTAAAGCGCAAGATATCTGGAATACCATTTAAAGCAATTTTGAATAATTCATTATTTTATGTTTAAGTCTGGTTAGCTAAATCTAGTAAAAATTACAAAACAGTAATTCTATGAAAAGTAATGTGATAATGCACAACACTAATAGTTGATGTTCTTTATTATTCCAATGTGACATTCTAATGATTTGTGTTTGTATTCATACAGGTGATTTCATTGGTTGCAGTAATGGTGGCTATGGCTGGTTATGTGACAACTGCTGTGAGGATGGCTTTGGTGACGATGATGTGCGTCTACTGGGTGGTGTCCGATGCAATTGAAGCTGCCGTGGCAGTCGTGCAGTGGGTGTACGCTGTGGCGAAGGCAACAGTTGGATCCTTGGTGGCACTGGTGCAGTGGACCGTTTTCGTGATGAAGTGGCTGTACGTGGTTGGTCGATTCATGATTAGAATCATCGTCATCTTGGTACGATGGTTCTGTGTTGCAGTGGTGGTAACTGCTAGAGTCATGAAGGTGTTGTTGCGGTGGATGGTTCTTGGGATGTCGACTTCTTTTGGAATCTTCATGGCATTCGTGCAATGGATGTATGGTGCTGTGGTGGTTGCTCTTGGAGTTTGCATCAAATGGGTAAGGCAGTTGCATCGTGTACTGTGTACTGATGATTGTTGTTTATTCCATGAGCAGTCAGGTCATCATGAAATAGCTGATGAGGTCGTAGCAGCTGAACAGACAGCCTGGGTGTGTCCAACATGTGGTCGTGTACTTGCCTCCAAAGCAGCGTATGTCAACCATATGAAGATGCATTCTAGACGTCTTAGCTGTTCTATCTGTGGCAGAATCTGCAAGACAAAGTCCGGTTTGATGAGACACATGGCAGCGCACTGATGGGAGCTTCTACTGAGGTACGATTTTTTTTGCATATTTTTAACGATACTAACCTTGCTTTATATTTTAAAAAATACAAAAAAAAAACAACAACAAAAAAAAAAAAAAAAAACAAAAACAAAAAAAAACAACAAAAAAAAAAAAAATAATAATTATTATTATTACTAACATTATTATTACTATTATTATAATTCTCATCATCAACATCACCACCATCAATGTCATCACAACCATTATCATCATCACTATCATTATCACCACCACCATCATTATCACTATCATTATCACCACCACCACCACCATTATCCCTACACCATCATCATCACTATCACCGCCACCATCACTATCATCACTACCACCATCATTATCACCACCACCACCATCATCACTATCATCGCCACCACCATCATTATCACCACAGCCACAATCATCATCACCACCATTATCAACACCACCACCATCAGCACTATCAATATGTCATTAATATTTAAGGAGTCAGTTTATATATGTTATTATTATATTATTATCACATTTTCACTTTCTATTGTTACTATTAATGTTGTTATTATTATATTGTATTATGATTATTATCACGATCATTATCACCACATCCACCATCATCATCATCACTATCATTATCACAACCACCATCATCATCATCATCACTATCATTAGCACCACCTTCATCATCATCACTATCATTGCCACCACCACCACCATCATCATCACCATCAACACCATCATCACTATCATTATCACAACCACCATCATAATCATCATCACTATCATTTGCACCACCTTCATCATCATCATCACTATCATCGCCACCACCGCCACCATCATCATCACCATCAACACCATCATCACTATCATTATCACAACCACCATCATAATCATCATCACTATCATTAGCACCACCTTCATCATCATCACTATCATTGCCACCACCGCCACCACAATCATCATCACCATCAACACAGTCATCACTATCATTATCACTACCACTACCACCACCATCATCATCACTATCACCATCATTGCTATCATCATCACAACCACCAACATCATCAGCACTATCATTATCACCATCACCACTATCATTACCACCACCAACATCATCAGCACTATCATTATCACCATCATCACTATCATTATCACCACCACCATCACCATCATCCCTCTCAATATCACGACCACCACCATTATCACCACCACCATCAGTCCTGTTCATCTCTCTCAGTTTTCAGTCCCCTTATGCTTTATTTCTTCCCTCCTCACTCTGCTGTTGCTGCTGCTATGCTGCTTTGCTGCTGCTTTGCTGCTGCTGCTGCTGCACTCACAAGAGAGCTAGATATATAGTTAGATTAGATAGTTCACCATAGATAGTTAAGACCCTTAGATAGTTAACACTATAACCAACTCCATTCCTTTCCCTTTCTCCTATCCCTTCCTGGCTTAAGTGCCACCCCCACCCCCAACATCACCATCATTGTCACCAACACCATCATTACTATCATTATCACCACACCATCATCATCACTATCATGATCATCACTATCATCATCACAACCACTACCATTATCACCATCACCACCACTACCACCATCACTATCATCATCATAACCACAACCATCATCATCATTATCACCACCACCACCACCCCACTATCATTATAACCACCATCATTCCCACCACCATCATCACTATCATTCTCACCACCACCACCAACATCATCATCACTACCATTATCACCACCACCACCACCATCATTATCACCACCACCATCACCACCCCCATCATCACTACTATCATCACCACCACCATAATCACCACATCCACAACCATCATCATCACTAACATTATCACCACCATCATCTTCACTATCATTATCACCACATCTATCACCATCACTATCATTATCACCACATTCACAACCATCATCATCACTATCATTATCACCACATCCACCACAATCATCATCACTATCATTCTCACTGCTGACATTTTTACTTCAGGGGCAAATAGGTGGAATCAATGGAGGGAATATCTAATTTTGCACATTTGATAATTTGTTACCAAGTCTTTTTTTCAGATAAGGTTATTTACTGACAGTTAAGGGTCAACAGATTTGCAGAAAAGACATGGACTGGACCATACCAAGGTGACCAAGGTGACAATGGTATGCAAATAAGGGAATGGTGGATAGAGGGTGGAATTCTAATTGTTGAGAGGGGGGTTACTTCAGGGGCAAAAAGGTGGAATCAATGGAGGGAATGTTTAACTTTTCACTGTTGATAATATTGTACCAAGTCTTTTTTTCAGATAAGATTATTTACTGACAGTTAAGGGTCAACAGATTTGCAGAAAAGACATGGTGGATACTTACTGGACAATATCAAGTGGACAGAAGTATGCAAGTAAGGGAATGGTGAATTGTGGGTGGAATACTAATTACTGTGAGAGGGATTATTTCAGGGACAAATAGGTGGAATCAATGGAGGGAATATTTAACTTTTCGTCCTCAATAATACTGTACCTAGTCTTTTTTTCAGATAAGATTATTTACTGACAGTTAAGGGTCAACAGATTTGCAGAAAAGACATGGACGGGACCATACCAAGGTAACCAAGGTGACAATGGTATGCAAAGGGAATGGTGGATAGAGGGTGGAATACTTACTTACTGGGAGAGGGATTATTTCAGGGGGAAATAGGTGTAATCAATGGAGGGAATATTTAACTTTTCACTGTTTATTATATCATATTATATATTATATTGGCAATCTAGGGTGCACACTAGGTATGCCAAAACAATTTTTTGCATCATCATTTAACATACCTACTTAATTCGGCAACTTGTTAAGGGACTACTTTTTAATTCGGAACATTCGAAACTTCAACATCTTGCTATCATCAATTTTGTAAATCATGTTATATCATAATTAATATATTTAGGTGTTCCTTACTTCATAGTTGATTTTTTTATACATCAACTTTTGCACTTATAATATATGTTAAAATATTAATTAATTAGTTGATGTTAATTGATTCAGCAATTAAATACCTTAGCTTGTAATTATAGATTCATATTAATATTAGTAGATTATATATATGTAACTGTTTTAAATACATATGCATGTTCTTGGAAATACATTATTAACTTTAGTTATTAGTTTAGGTTAATCAAAATAGGTATTTGAAATATATATAGTTTCATTTAATCTTCATCTACAAATTCTATATGTGTGCTGTCGGAATACAGTGGTACATAAATGATTTCCTATTCGCAATTCGGTTACTTCGGAAACTCTTCAAAAATGTCATTTTCAAGGACTGGTATATTCGGTTGGTAATCTAGGGTGCACACTAGGCTTACCAACACCATTTTGTTTTTGCATCATCTTCATTCGGCAACTTGTTAAGAAACAACTTTGTATTCGGAACATTTGCAACTTCGAAATCTTGGCCCGTTAAATCATTAATTTTGTCAATCATGTTATATCATAATTAATATATTTAGGTTTGCCCTACTTCAAAGTTGATTTTTTTATACATCAACTTTTGCACTTATAATATATATTAGTTTGTTAATTAATAAGTTGCTGTTAATTGATTTGCCTATTTAATAGTTCAGCTTGTAATTATAGATTCATATTAATATTAGTAGATGTATTATATATGTACCTGTTTTAAATACATATACATGTTCTTGGAAATACATTATTAACTTTATTAGTTATTAGTTTAGTTAATCATAATACGTATTTGGGATATATATAGTTTGGTTTGATCTTGGTCTACAAATTCTATATGTCTAATGTAGGAATACAGTGGTACATAAATGATTTCCTATTCGCTATTCGGCTAATTTGAAAACACTTCAAAATGTCATTTTTAAGAACTGGTATATTCGGTTGGTAATCTAGGGTGCGCACTAGGTTCACCAACACCATTTTGTTTTTGCATTATCATTCAACATGTCTACTTTATTCGGTAACTTCTTAAACAACCAGCTTATCCGCAAAATTTGTCATTCGGAACATTCGCAACTTCGATATCTTACCACAGGATTCGTTAATTTTTTCAATCAACTTTTGATCAAACTATTTGATCACATGTTATATTATAATTTAATATATTTAGGGTTTCCTTACTTCAAAGTGGTCAATTTTTGTAATTTATCTATACATTAGTTTGTTAATTAATAAGTTGCTGTTAATTGATTTGCCAATTTAATACTTTAGCTTGTAATTATAGATTCATATTAATATTATTAGATGTATTATATATGTACCTGTCTTAAATACATGTACATGTTCTTGGAAATATATTATAAACTTTAGTTATTAGTTTAAGTTAATCATAATAATTGTTTGGGATATATATAGTTTAGTTTCATCTTGGTCTACAAATTCTATATGTCTAATGTAGGAATACAGTGGTACATAAATGATTTCCTATTCGCTATTCGGCTACTTTGAAAACACTTCAAAATGTCATTTTTAAGAACTGGTATATTCGGTTGGTAATCTAGGGTGCACACTAGGTTCACCAACACCATTTTGTTTTTGCATCATCATTCAACATGTCTACTTTATTCGGCAACTTCTTAAACAACCAGCTAATCCGCAAAATTTGTCATTCGGAACATTCGCAACTTCGATATCTTACCACAGGATTCAGTAATTTTGTCAATCAACTTTTGATCAAACCATTTGATCATTTGTTATATTATAATTTAATATATTTAGGGTTTCCTTACTTCAAAGTGGTCAACTTCTGTAATTTATCTATACATTAGTTTGTTAATTAATAAGTTGCTGTTAATTGATTTGCCAATTTAATACTTTAGCTTGTAATTATAGATTCATATTAATATTATTAGATGTATTATATATGTACCTGTCTTAAATACATGTGCATGTTCTTGGAAATACATTATAAACTTTAGTTATTAGTTTAAGTTAATCATAATAATTGTTTGGGATATATATAGTTTAGTCTACAAATTCTATACGTCTGCTGTAGGAATACAGTGGTACATAAATGATTTCCTATTCACTATTTGGCTACTTCAAAATGTCATTTTCGCATCAACATTTAACATGTCTACTTCATTTGGCAACTTTTTAAACGACCAGCTAATTTTCGCAAACATATTCGGTTGGCAGAGTGATACATAAATGGTTTCCTTTTTCGGCTATTCGGCTACTTCGCAAACATTTCCGCAATATCATTTTCGAACACATATTCGGTTGGCAATCTAGGGTGCACACTAGGCATGCCAACACCATTGTCGGCATCATTAATTAACAAACTTTGTCATTCGGAACATTTGCAACTTCAACTTCGAGATCTTGCTTTCATTAATTTTGTCAATCAACTTTAATTTGATCAAACCACTTGATCACTTGTGTAATTTATATCATAATTAATATATAAAGGTTTTCCTGACTTCATAGTAGGTAGATTACAAAAGTTGATGTATAAAAAAAATTATCTAGTACACATTAGTTAGTTAATTAATTATACATAGTTATCTATAGATTTGGGGTTCCTTGGTTTTATAGATAACCGCTGTATCTGTATCTATACAATGGGACATATGAATTTAATTATTTCGTCAATTATGTTATATCATAATTTAATAATATATTTAGGTTTGATTGACTTCATAGTGGTTGATCGTTACATTAACCATTTTTTGTCATTGATATATACATACATTAGTTTGTTAGTCAACTCAGTTATACATAGTTATTTATAGAATTGGGGTTCCTTCCTAGGTGAAAAAAGGGTTGTTATGATTTTTATCTAAAAATAATATATAACCACTGCATCGACCCAATGGGACGTATTACATTACATTATTCGGCTACATCACAAACTGTGACCACTTGTTAATGATTGTCCTGAACTACAACAACTGTAAAATAGCTTAATTTTGGATACATATATTTTTCATTCTATAACTAATAGAAATACACTAATTTATTTCAATGTAGCTATAATACTAAGTTATTAGTTAATGAAGAATTGGCACTGGAATAATAATTAACAAGTGTGAGGAAGGGTTATTTAGGGGATCAAATGGCTGGAATATAAAGGTGTTGATCAATTAATATTGACGTAGTTTAATAATGCAAGGATACAATGGAGCACAAATGTTTTAATAAAATTTGGTTTTTCGCAATTAACTCTCTCCAAAAATATCATTTTGAAAATTCATTCAGTTTACCATGTATTTGGCATGTGTGAGTTTGTACATTATTCGAAAACTTGTTAGCTCTTGTAACTTTAACATGATTGCATTTGATCAAAAAAAAGAGAATGTATTTTTTGATATTCCTTTTTCATCCTAAGTTATTGATAGTTAGTTGAGCAGAAATAAAAAAGTTTCATTTTTCATAGTTCCATACTTAAAAGCACTAGAATCGAGTTATGTGATTATCACAAATGAAAAGATCACAGCTGGGATTTGCAAGCAACACAATTTCAATACTTTATCCTTTTTTTGCATCTGTTGCTTTTTTTGGCAGATAGACTGCTGATAATTAAAATATAATTATCAGCATTTAATCATGAAGCTTTAACTATTTCTGAGTTTTTTTTTATATAGAGTGAAACAAAAGTTAACTATGTACCAAGTTTACAGAATGGAATCCAACTTTGTTCCTGGAAAAGATGCATACTGTGGAGACCTAGAAAAGCCTGGTTGCATGGTTCTGGTAGCAAAGTCTATAATCCTCTTGGTTAGATGCCTGAGACAATTACACAGCAAGGAAATCAACGTTGTTCCTAGAATAGATGGAGACCTTGGATACCATGGTTGCCTGGTTCTAGAAGCAAAGTCCAGTGGTGATGTTCTAAGGGTATATTCCAGATAAGAGGTTCAAGCCCAAGTCTGGCATGTACTGGTAGGAATAATTGTCACGCATTGTTGTTACTATTGTCTTTTCAGGCGGGAGACTGACAAGCCCTAGCCCCTGCAACACTAGGGGTCTAGGGACTTGTCTAAGGAAAGTGAAGCGCAATATACAGCCTCTCCTTTCCAGGTGTAGTGATGCTGTGGGATTATTGTTTTGCTTTGACAAACAATAGGTCTTCACAATTAGCCACTCCTACACAAATGTACCTTTACTGGCGCCTTCTCGTGGCGTCTCCTGTTTCAAACTAAGTCCATTAAAGGTGCGACCGAACCTAGCGGTATAACTGGGTTTAAATAAATTGATTACACAAATACTACTGATCAAGTGGAGGTCCCAGGACTGGACAAACATCAATAATTTGGACAGATCCTGTTGATGTCATCATTCATGGATCAACTTCAACATGACGCTGGACTGGAATTAGCCAAATGAGATCAACTGGGCTGTCATACTGTATGGGTTGTCTTAGAGAACTGTTACCTGCCGACTGTCTTCCCAGGGAGATCCACCCTGATGATGTTATTGATGAAAGCCAAATGTTAAGTGCTTGATTAAGATTATTCCTCATCTGTAAGTCGTCTCTTTTCAACCTGATATTTTCTCAGAGAGATTAGTGTGTGTTAGAATTCATCCAGAGATTAAACATATCGAGTATAAATACACACACCAAGTGATCATTGAAAGTAGTATGCACGGATAGAAGAGAAAATTATATTTTCACATAATCAGTAATTAATTACTTGAAATAGCTCCCCAACAAATTTGAACTACCCAAAACAACAAAAAACTCACACAAGCTAGGTAACTACATGGTTTTGAATACAATGGATCTTTGTTCATGACTCACACGTAAAGATGCATATAAACCTGAAGCTACACTGCATAAAGAACATTTTACTACAGATAAATTTTGAGTTATTGTAAAATTGCAAGTTGCACACTGTAAAGAGACATTTTTACTCAGGAAAAGAACATCAACTATCATATAAATAAAAAAATGCTAATATTGTATATTTGACTTGCATCATTTTCATAGCTACTGGCAGTATATTTATCAAATAGAAGAGGCTTGAGCGTGCTTTGTTCAGTAATAGAACTCGATGGAAAGTGATGTTAGCGTGAAATAAGTGATGGGAGAAGAACAAGCTGAAAGTGAGTGCTAGCTCTTGAGTGCTCCTTCACTTTTCAGAGTGTTCTATTACTGAACAAAGCACGCTCAAACCTTCTCTATTTGATTTATTATATACTTGTCAACTTAACAAAAATAATAACATTGACAGCAAGGTTTACATTAGTAATATATACAATATGAGCGGCCAATCTGTATGGAATATACAATGTCGAGCCGAAGGCGAGACATTTTATATTCCATACAGATCGGACGCAAATATTGTATATTACTTATAAAATGTCTAGATTAATGCAGCTATTCTAGAGTAATGTTTTCGAAATTAGATTTAATTTGGCCGAGATATTTCAAGCTAAACCGTATGCAAATTAGGAGGATTTCTGTATAAAATATACAGATGCCTTCACGATAGTGATTTTCTAATTGTTCTGGGTTCATTAATTATTCATGAATTTTATAAGATATATGTACATTTTGATCCAGGTTTTGTCTAAAAACTTGATCGTTTGTGCTTTTTTTCCGCATACAAGTTTCTTTTGAGAAACTCAAATGCCAAAACATTAGGGCTCAAAACAGCAGAAAAAATGTCAAAAATAAGTAATGCTCATGTTTTTTTAAGCAAAATATACATTTAATATAATATTTTTCTCCTTACAGAAAAGTAATCACACTTCTCAACGTAGTATCTCAGTCAAGAATATAATTAATATTGCCTTATATTATATTAGTGTTTTCATTATAAACAACATAACAATAACAAACAATATACTCAGATAAAATTGATATTTTTGCAGTATTCAACTCATAGCTGTAATATCGCTGGTACTTAATATGGGTATTTTGTGTACATAACAGTCAAGATTTTCTATTCACAACCCACCATTGATGCTTATGAGCCAAACTTAGATTTTATACATACATACATACTAGTGTGTTTTTTGTAGAGAATTTTTTTTGTGCTTATAAATCTTGTTCAAACTCCTATACACATTGTGTTAATATCTCAGTTTGGTAGTTTGCACATTATTTCAGTTATAGCTGCAATATCTTCCAGACTTTCAAAATAAATTATTGGGACATTACCAAAATGTTTGCATGGACACCATTTCATTCTCTGACATTCTTTTACTTTTCCTCTCAGATCTACAGTATTTCAGTCCCTCCCATAAACAATGTTGAGTGAGGTTTTATTTCATACCAGAATCATCACTGATCACATGACCATTGTGACAGGGGAGGAGCCTGAAAAACATAAACACAAAATTTTGGGTTAAAACAACAAATGTACCAACTTATTTTGAATGTTAGTGTAGGTGCCAGCTTGAGTAATCAAATCACACACATAGTATCCTAGTTATCATGAATCATGAATAATAATGAACCGATTCTATTACAGCAACTATAATTAGTACAGGCTTTGGTATACCTTCTGATAGCTGCTCTCTTGATTACTAGGAATTTCCATACTTGGTTAATGACAAACAGTGAACTGTGAAACCAAAATAAGAACAATATTGTTATCATGATCATAACATTTACAGTAACAATGGACAAGTAGATAAATTTTGTTTGACGTGACTTGTCTGATTCATTGAGAAAGTTGATGGAAAACAACTGTCAACAATTTGGCCTTCAGATAATATTAGTATATTATTTAAGCAATAAATTGTCAGTATACTTTTGAATTTATCTCTTGAATTTGATAATAAAGTATCTATTTTTGCTCCAGCAAGTAATGCGAAGTTCAAAGATAGTGAACAATATAACTACACCATGAGAATGGCTAACAGACAATAGTATACAGGAATTACATCGACTGGAATCTATGAGCTGGCACATAATTACAACAAATTCAGCCAACTGCAATTATTGTTCAAAGAATTAAAATATTTGTGATAGCAAATTGCTGCTGAAAAAAAATTAAATTACTTATTACTTATTTGAGATATAAAATAGTAATGATAAAGTAAATCACAGTAACAATTTACATCAATTCTATCAATTTACAAATGCCCACTTTTCAAATTATTCACAGACAATTATTCAGCTCTTAAATAACACATTTTTTCTGCTTCAAAATCAATAAAAATACACACACCGTTTACTATGTGTTGTAAATATAAATACTCCCTATTATTACATGACCATGAATCTTGGAGTCTGGACACTAGCAATCGGAGCAATCAGATTGGTTATACACGCTTTATACTCTCTTCTACCTCAGTCAAGAATCTCCTGTACAGACCTAAATACTTGCCTAATTCTAGCTAATTTCATTAACTTAGAAAATGTGAAATAAGCTATAATTATATGAGCTTTTGCATCCCCCCTCCCCATGTCTTATTTCTCAGAATTAAAAATAAAGGAAAAATGAGTGGAAGTCAGGAAATATAGACATTTGACCATTTAATTTGGCCACATAGTTGGTGCATTCGACACTTTCATAGTGCAAAGCTTAACTGCTTGGAAAAAATTTTTTAGAAGTGTGGGTCACTACAGAACAAATTTGGCTGTATTTATTCACTTTTTTCAGAATTCAAAAACGGACTGGGATAAATTTGGAAATATTTATCTTATCAAAAAACAAATCTCGCCACATGAGTGCATGCACTAAAAGTGTGCAACAGTTGTCACTATTTAGTGGTAAATAGCACTTGTAATTAAACAAAAGAAAACAATAGAACTAGCATCAAATAGCACTATTAAAGGGGTATTCATATGTTGCACACTTTTATTGCATGCACTCTAAAAGATCTCACTAAAGTTAAGTTTACTAACTAGTAAAAACAAAAACTCAATAAAAAAAACTTTGATTAAAAAAATGAAGGAAAAAATATCAGTAATTTGACCAACAATAATGAGCGCAAGCGCTCAATCTTGCACAGTGTTGATGCGTGTGATCAATACCTAGGAACGTCCTTAAAACAAACATTTTATGCTCTTCCAGAAAAAAGTAAAGCATTTTTTTGGTCTTTGTGGATCAAAGCGTGCATTCCCAAAAGCAATTCTCAGATTTTAGAACTCATTAGCATAGGATTGCTTGTTATGTTTTTGTGTGTGAAATTTGATTGGTAATGCGCACTTGACGACCTGTTAATATCCCCCTGTATTGATGGTTTTCAAACATTCCCAGGAGAGTGAGTGGAGCAAAAGGGTCCACCAGTCACAGTCGTGGTTTTCTTTTGAAAAGTCCACCAGCATGGCTGCTATGTCTTTTGTTTAAATTGTCTCCTGGGAATGGTTGAAAACCATCTATTAAGACTGTTGACCGACTGAGTAGATGGGTCAAGTCAGTATTGAGTTTGTTGATGAGCATGCAGATATAAAATACAATCTGTTGTCCAAACTTCACAGCAAATCGCACAGTTTTCACAAAAATATCCAGCTAATAAGTCCAAAACGACTATACAAATTATATATTTACAAATTATACTAGTACTGTAAGAAATAATTTTATCCGCGCTTCATGTCAACCCTGAACTTTCATGGTAAATTTGTTTATTTATCATCCTTGATTTAACCAGTGAGAACACATCTTCATTATCAAGAATAGTAGAAATGGGCTCAACTTATTGAAAATGAATTAAAATATCAAAAATGAAATGAGGTTCAGGTTATAAGACCATCAAAATTTGCTTTCAACAACAAGCAGAATCAAGTACTCTGACTGATAGAGCTGCTTTTCCCTACTTTTCTTGCTCTCGGCGAGAAAAAATTAGTTCTCTTTGCAGAGTAGAGCATGCTAGATTTCTGCTTGTTGGCAGTGTAGTAAGTGAACTACACTCTTAAATATAGGAGTCTCCCCCTGATGTTTGATGAAAATGGCTTGCAACAGTACATGTAGATTGAGCTAATAGTTTCATGTTTCACTGCCAACCTACCACGGAAAATAGGCACCATCTTATATAAATTATGATCTTGTGAAACAAATCCTCAATCAAGTGCGCGATGTACAATGAATAGTGAATGAATGACTGTTCATCGTACATAAAGATTGTTTTGCCTGTGAACTAATCATTCTGGTCAAGGCAAAGTTCCTGCTGCGTTAATCCTTACGCTGACATACGTTATGCAAGTATTCCTTATACATTGAATAGAACAGAAATTTGAGACGGGTACTTTGAAAGTACTTGTTCACACCGGTAACTAGGCTCTCTAGCTTGTCATGACATACTAGTGTGTTTTTTTTGTGGATACTTTTTTGTGTGCTTTCAAATCTTGTTCAAACTGCTATACACATTGTGATAATATATTGTTTGGTAGTATGCACATATCTCAGTTATAGCTGAATAATCTTCCAGACTCTAACTTTCAAAATAAATTGCCCTATTTCATTATGACGTCACATCAGAACAAATCTATTGTTTCAATGCTAAGAATCATGGTCGCTAGAGGAGATACAGCATGTTTAAAATTCAATCAAAAATAGGCTAAAAATCTATTTATAATAAAATATATATATATATATATGTTAAAGTGCAAAGCAAAATAAGCTAGAGGAAAACTATTTAGCCCGAATTAGGTCAGTTCTTATTCATGTAAACAAATCATGACGTCATAGTGAAATAGGGCAATTATTGGGACATTGCCATAATGTTTACCTTTACACCATTTTGTTCTCTGACATTCTTTTTCTTTTCCTCTCTACAATATTTCAGTCCCTCTGATAAACTATAAAAAATATTTGTGATAGATATATTAGCACAGCCATACAATTCAATCATTTATCATAAACAGGGTATGGAAGTTAGGTACTTTTTGCCATAAACAGGGTAACCCCTGCAGGATTCCAGTGGAACACCCCTTATACCCAGATCTGAAGGGGGTACCCCCTGGGATTTATTTGGCTTGATTTAACAAGTTGGAAGACATTTTCAAGAATAGTAGAAATGGACTAAACTCAATTGTTGAAAATGGATTAAAATATCAAAAATAAAATAAGTTATGAGACAATCAAAATTGCTTTGGCCAACAAGCAGTTGAGTGAAGAATCAACTCTGATAGAGCTGCTTTTCCCTACTTTTCTTGCTCTCGGCGAGGAAAAATTAGTTCTCTTTGTAGAGTAAGTGAATTGCACTGTTAATTTTAACTACACTCTTAAATATAGGAGAGTCCCCTGAAGTTTGATGAAAATGGCTTGTAACTGTACATGTGTACATTTAGCTAATAGTTTTATGTGTCACTGCCAACCTACCACAGCCATTTTTTTTATTAGTTCACAAAAGATAATAATGAACTTACATGTAACTTATATTGACTGATGAGTTGTTCGTATATATTCGTATATTTATGTGACCAAGGATATTATCCATGATGTGACGTAATAAATATATATAGAGTTCGTGTGACTGTATAACTTTGTCACTGGTTTTGAGAAAGTAAGTTACCTTTATCAATAGCCTCATACAAAGCTTGCATTGTGCAGTCGTAAGCTTATGCCGAACCACCTGTGGCCAAACCGATCGATGCAGACTTCAAACTTCCCACAAAACGGAGAATATAAAAATCTTCCATAATGTATTAGGCTGCCAGCGGGTGAGAAATCACTATATCTAGAACCAACAGAGAAAAGCAAAAGCTAAGGTTCCATATATATAAAAGCGTAAAATGTTCAAGCTGCACTAACTGAAAGCACTGCAAATTAATCGCCATTTTGATTTTTAGGTGCGCTTGCACTGCATGCTGGGATACAAGTGAAAGCCTCCGACGCCCAGGGCTCCCAAGGCTCGTCGTTCAGCCCCGGTGAGTGGGGGGGGGACTCCGATGGTAAACGATCTGGGATGCTCGTCGTATCTTTTAGGGGTAAAAATCAGCTATTTGGTATTTTTAGGGTTTAAAATATGAAATTTGACAAATTCTCACTTTTTGGTATCTTTTAAGGCCGGCACACACTAGGCGACAAGTCGCAGCGACTTGTCCTCACGATAGGTCGTAGCGACAATTTCCCTCCGTGTGTACTAGGTATTTTTGGTGGAAATTGTCGCAGTGACAATATCAGATGTATTGGCGACAAATATTGAACCAATGCACACTGAGGCGACATGTCGTGAGGACAAGTCGCTGCGACTTGTCGCCCAGTGTGTGCCGGCCTTTAGGGGTTGAAAAGCACTGGCTGCAATTTTCAGAGTCATGCCCTTTTGTAAAACGTCAGGTATCTTTTAGGGGTATTTTTGAAAAATTCCGACGAGCATCCCCGATCGTTTATCCCCCGAGCCCCAACCCCCCCCCCCCCCCAAATCAATACGTGATTATATTCCGGGGGGTACTCCCTTCAGATCTGGGTAGGGGTGTTCCGCTGGGATCCTGTAGGGGTTACCCTGTTTATGACAAAAAACACCTAACTTTCATACCCTGTTTATGACAAATTACAATTGTTTACAGACATTATATGCCGGATTTGTATAAATATATCAATTCAGACACACATGTTGCTCTCATCTTTTTATAGTCGATATAGGGTAGTACCCCCCCCCCCCGGGGGGATTATATACTCACCCTAGTTAATACGTTTTAAATTAACTAGCCCGTATATACGACCTTTCCCTATTGTCTTTGTGTCAGTGCTTCCATTGCACCACAGGTCCATTTTGATTTCGGACGAACAATTCAGCTTAAGACACGATTCTTTAACGAAAATTCAAGACGGTCAAGAGACTATCAACGAATGTGGTAATTGACGTTGTACAAAAATTTAAGCAATCTGATCAAACGTATTCTTGGGTTATCTTTTCAAACAAAAACTCTCCCTCTTCATTCGGAGCTTTAAAACTCGCGACCTTTCTTCGCTTTCGAAATAAAAACAACATGGTCATTTTAGTCAGTTATTCAGCTTTAAAATGATATATAATTTATCCAAATAGCAAAAGATTCGACGCGCTAGCGATGTTTTTACAAACTGACCCCGTGAACCCTTGCTGTAACCTAAATTCAATTAAAAATAGGCTAAAAATCTATTTATAATAAAAGAACAAAATATAAATTCATGTGCTAGAGGAAAGCTGTTAAGCCCAAATTAGGTATGTTCTTTTTTCGCATGTAAACAAACCATGACGTCATGGTGAAATAGGGTAATTGACGACACTAATACTATACTGTTTAGCGATCTCAAAAATATGAAAAGGTAATGCCCCGTGTGAGGATCGAACTCACGACCTTCAGATTATGAGACTGACGCGCTGCCTACTGCGCTAACGAGGCGATACGGTGATATACAATTCTAATATTGCCGTTTCCTACATCAAACATCTTGTGAAGGCATGATCAGCCAAGCTCAAAAGTTATTTGTGATAACATTTTTGTACATCATCCCCCCTGGCTTTATGGCCTTTTGGAGGTTTGGCAAGTTATATAACCGAAATGTTTGATGGACAGTCTATTAAGTTGAAATCCAAGCGAAATGTTTGCGTGACGTCAAAATCAAAGCCTTTGTGTACGCAAAATGACGTGAAAATGAAGGCTTTTGAGTACCCATATTTACGCGAAATGCAAGTAATATGCTATCAGAACGAAGGAATAATCACATTCGAGCAAAATGCTCACCAAATGTAGGCGCCCATTCGAACATCCAGTAACGTCATAGCTACAGATAATGAGCTTGGGCTACCTGTGGTTTGAAGAACTTACAACTGCTCACAGACTGAGAACAAGCGAATACCTTTTATAGTCACCCATCATGCTCTTTCAAAGTTTATAAACTCGTCCCGATTTCTTCATCGATGCGAACAAATCTCTTTGAGAAACTGAATGCGAATGATGGCTATACAGAGCGACTTTTCTTTTCCAGGAATTCTAGGTAGATCGTGTCTTCAGATCCACAGATGGGTAAGTTGACGATATAACCCTTATTACTTTAATATTGACGAGTTTGACATTACTTAAATCAAAATTCGTTAAGTTTAAATTTCCCGCCAAAAGTTTTAACATCACCCAGAAATTATCAAGATAGAGCAAAAACAGCAAATTTGACCTTAAGTTTTCCAATCGTAAATTCTAAAATTTGCCAAAATAGATTTAGATAAGTTATACATTAGTTGATTTTTTAAGGAAATCTGAGAATGAGATCCGACAATGCTATGTCATGAGCGAAATAGTTCAATTTTCCTGAACATCATAATGAAAATATGAAATTAATTCTTTCCAAGCATTACTCTAGTTGAGTGAGTGCATAGAAATAGTGCAAATCCACTTGTAGTAAAACTGATAATTTCCCCGAGGGTTGGATGGGTGGCTGAGCGGTGTGTGCACTGGTTTTTCAACGCTGTGACAACTGTTTCATCAATGGATTGCTGGAGGTGACATGTCAACAGCTTTTTTGTTCCTATGCAACGAGGGACTTTTTTGCATTAGCTCAAAGACCGCAATGTTCGTAGAACTTATTAATGATTTTCTTGTTTGTAAATTAAATTCACTATTTGATTTGAATATCAAAATTCGAAATTGACATATCAAGTATTTGATACAAAAAGTGCCTGCCTTAGCCAGAAAATGCTTTGAAAATGTACAATATATAGCCCAAACTCTCTAGGAAACTTTTATTTAAGCACTTGTCGACAAAACAGACATTTTTAGGTTCTTTCATAGTTTATAATCAAACACATTTTTTGTGTCTTTTAGAAATACATTATCTTTAATTCAAACCATTTGATTTCAAATTTTAATGGAAAATGAAATTCATTTTCAATTAAGGGAGCCATTAACGATATCTTTTACGTAAAGCGCAAGATATCTGGAATACCATTTAAAGCAATTTTGAATAATTCATTATTTTATGTTTAAGTCTGGTTAGCTAAATCTACTAAAAATTACAAAACAGTAATTCTATGAAAAGTAATGTGATAATGCACAACACTAATAGTTGATGTTCTTTATTATTCCAATGTGACATTCTAATGATTTGTGTTTGTATTCATACAGGTGATTTCATTGGTTGCAGTAATGGTGGCTATGGCTGGTTATGTGACAACTGCTGTGAGGATGGCTTTGGTGACGATGATGTGCGTCTACTGGGTGGTGTCCGATGCAATTGAAGCTGCCGTGGCAGTCGTGCAGTGGGTGTACGCTGTGGCGAAGGCAACAGTTGGATCCTTGGTGGCACTGGTGCAGTGGACCGTTTTCGTGATGAAGTGGCTGTACGTGGTTGGTCGATTCATGATTAGAATCATCGTCATTTTGGTACGATGGTTCTGTGTTGCAGTGGTGGTAACTGCTAGAGTCATGAAGGTGTTGTTGCGGTGGATGGTTCTTGGGATGTCGACTTCTTTTGGAATCTTCATGGCATTCGTGCAATGGATGTATGGTGCTGTGGTGGTTGCTCTTGGAGTTTGCATCAAATGGGTAAGGCAGTTGCATCGTGTACTGTGTACTGATGATTGTTGTTTATTCCATGAGCAGTCAGGTCATCATGAAATAGCTGATGAGGTCGTAGCAGCTGAACAGACAGCCTGGGTGTGTCCAACATGTGGTCGTGTACTTGCCTCTAAAGCAGCGTATGTCAACCATATGAAGATGCATTCTAGACGTCTTAGCTGTTCTATCTGTGGCAGAATCTGCAAGACAAAGTCCGGTTTGATGAGACACATGGCAGCGCACTGATGGGAGCTTCTACTGAGGTACGATTTTTTTTTGCATATTTTTAACGATACTAACCTTGCTTTATATTTTAAAAAATAAAAAAAAAAACCAAAAAAAAAAAAAAAAAAAAACAAAAACAAAAAAAAAAAAAAAAAAAACCAAAAAAAAATAATTATTATTATTACTAACGTTATTATTACTATTATTATAATTCTCATCATCAACATCACCACCATCAATGTCATCACAACCATTATCATCATCACTATCATTATCACCACCACCATCATTATCACTATCATTATCACCACCACCATCACCATCATCCCTCTCAATATCACGACCACCACCATTATCACCACCACCATCAGTCCTGTTCATCTCTCTCAGTTTTCAGTCCCCTTATGCTTTATTTCTTCCCTCCTCACTCTGCTGCTGCTGCTGCTGCTATGCTGCTGCTATGCTGCTGCTTTGCTGCTGCTGCTGCTGCTGCACTCACAAGAGAGCTAGATATATAGTTAGATTAGATAGTTCACCATAGATAGTTAAGACCCTTAGATAGTTAACACTATAACCAACTCCATTCCTTTCCCTTTCTCCTATCCCTTCCTGGCTTAAGTGCCACCCCCACCCCCACCCCCAACATCACCATCATTGTCACCAACACCATCATTACTATCATTATCACCACACCATCATCATCACTATCATGATCATCACTATCATCATCACAACCACTACCATTATCACCATCACCACCACTACCACCATCACTATCATCATCATAACCACAACCATCATCATCATTATCACCACCACCACCACCCCATTATCATTATAACCACCATCATTCCCACCACCATCATCACTATCATTCTCACCACCACCACCAACATCATCATCACTACCATTATCACCACCACCACCACCATCATTATCACCACCACCATCACCACCCCCATCATCACTACTATCATCACCACCACCATAATCATCACTACCACCACCATCATCATCAACACCATCATCACTATCATTATCACAACCACCATCATAATCATCATCACTATCATTAGCACCACCTTCATCATCATCACTATCATTGCCACCACCGCCACCATCATCATCATCACCATCAACACAGTCATCACTATCATTATCACTACCACCACCATCATCATCACTATCATTCTCACCACCACCACCAACATCATCATCACTACCATTATCACCACCACCATCACCACCCCCATCATCACTACTATCATCACCACCACCATAATCATCACTACCACCACCATCATCATCACTAACATTATCACCACCATCATCTTCACTATCATTATCACCACATCTATCACCATCACTATCATTATCACCACATTCACAACCATCATCATCACTATCATTATCACCACATCCACCACAATCATCATCACTATCATTCTCACTGCTGACATTTTTACTTCAGGGGCAAATAGGTGGAATCAATGGAGGGAATATCTAATTTTGCACATTTGATAATTTGTTACCAAGTCTTTTTTTCAGATAAGGTTATTTACTGACAGTTAAGGGTCAACAGATTTGCAGAAAAGACATGGACTGGACCATACCAAGGTGACCAAGGTGACAATGGTATGCAAATAAGGGAATGGTGGATAGAGGGTGGAATTCTAATTGTTGAGAGGGGGGTTACTTCAGGGGCAAAAAGGTGGAATCAATGGAGGGAATGTTTAACTTTTCACTGTTGATAATATTGTACCAAGTCTTTTTTTCAGATAAGATTATTTACTGACAGTTAAGGGTCAACAGATTTGCAGAAAAGACATGGTGGATACTTACTGGACAATATCAAGTGCACAGAAGTATGCAAGTAAGGGAATGGTGAATTGTGGGTGGAATACTAATTACTGTGAGAGGGATTATTTCAGGGACAAATAGGTGGAATCAATGGAGGGAATATTTAACTTTTCGTCCTCAATAATACTGTACCTAGTCTTTTTTTCAGATAAGATTATTTACTGACAGTTAAGGGTCAACAGATTTGCAGAAAAGACATGGACGGGACCATACCAAGGTAACCAAGGTGACAATGGTATGCAAAGGGAATGGTGGATAGAGGGTGGAATACTTACTTACTGGGAGAGGGATTATTTCAGGGGGAAATAGGTGTAATCAATGGAGGGAATATTTAACTTTTCACTGTTTATTATATCATATTATATATTATATTGGCAATCTAGGGTGCACACTAGGTATGCCAAAACCATTTTTTGCATCATCATTTAACATACCTATTTAATTCGGCAACTTGTTAAGGGACTACTTTTTAATTCGGAACATTCGAAACTTCAACATCTTGCTATCATCAATTTTGTAAATCATGTTATATCATAATTAATATATTTAGGTGTTCCTTACTTGATAGTTGATTTTTTTTATGCATCAACTTTTGCACTTATAATATATGTTAAATTATTAATTAATTAGTTGATGTTAATTGATTCAGCAATTAAATAGTTTAGCTTGTAATTATAGATTCATATTAATATTAGTAGATGTATTATATATGTACATAATTAACTTTAGTTATTAGTTTAAGTTAGTCATTATAATAAGTATAAATAAGTTTGATCTTGGTCTACAAATTCTATATGTCTAATGTATGAATACAGTGGTACTTAAATGATTTCCTATTCGCTATTCGGCTACTTCGAAAACACTTCAAAATGTCATTTTCAAGAACTGGTATATTCGGTTGGTAATCTAGGGTGCACACTAGGTTCACCAACACCATTTTGTTTTTGCATCATCATGCAACATGTCTACTTTATTTGGCAACTTTTTAAATGACCAGCTAATCCGCAAAATTTGTCATTCAGAACATTCGCAACTTCGAGATCTTACTACAGTACATCCGTAATTTTGTCAATCAACTTTTGATCAAACCATTTGATCACTTGTTATACTATAATTTAATATATTTAGGGTTTCCTTACTTCAAAGTGGTCAACTTTTGTAATTTATCTATACATTATAGTTTGTTAATTAATAAGTTGCTGTTAATTGATTTGCCAATTTAATACCTTAGCTTGTAATTATAGATTCATATTAATATTATTAGATGTATTATATATGTACCTGTCTTAAATACATATGCATGTTCTTGGAAATACATTATTAACTTTAGTTATTAGTTTAAGTTAATCATAATAATTGTTTGGGATATATATAGTTTAGTTTCATCTTGGTCTACAAATTCTATATGTCTAATGTAGGAATACAGTGGTACATAAATGATTTCCTATTTGCTATTCGGCTACTTTGAAAACACTTCAAAATGTCTTTTTCAAGAACTGGTATATTCGGTTGGTAATCTAGGGTGCACACTAGGTTCACCAACACCATTTTGTTTTTGCATCATCATTCAACATGTCTACTTTATTCGGCAACTTTTTAAACGACCAGCTAATCCGCAAAATTTGTCATTCGGAACATTTGCAACTTCGAGATCTTACTACAGTACATCAGTAATTTTGTCAATCAACTTTTGATCAAACCATTTGATCACTTGTTATACTATAATTTAATATATTTAGGGTTTCCTTACTTCAAAGTGGTCAACTTTTGTAATTTATCTATTCATTAGTTTGTTAATTAATAAGTTGCTGTTAATTGATTTGCCAATTTAATACTTTAGCTTGTAATTATAGATTCATATTAATATTATTAGATGTACTATATATATGTACCTGTCTTAAATACATATGCATGTTCTTGGAAATACATTATTAACTTTACTGTTATTAGCTTAAGTTAATCATAATAATTGTTTGGGATATATATAGTTTAGTTTCATCTTGGTCTACAAATTCAATATGTCTAATGTAGGAATACAGTGGTACATAAATGATTTCCTATTCACTATTCGGCTACTTTGAAAACACTTCAAAATGTCTTTTTCAAGAACTGGTATATTCGGTTGGTAATCTAGGGTGCACACTAGGTATGCCAAAACCATTTTTTGCATCATCATTTAACATACCTATTTAATTCGGCAACTTGTTAAGGGACTACTTTTTAATTCGGAACATTCGAAACTTCAACATCTTGCTATCATCAATTTTGTAAATCATGTTATATCATAATTAATATATTTAGGTGTTCCTTACTTCAATTAGTTGATTTTTTATGCATCAACTTTTGCACTTATAATATATGTTAAATTTTTAATTAATTAGTTGATGTTAATTGATTCAGCAATTAAATAGTTTAGCTTGTAATTATAGATTCATATTAATATTAGTAGATGTATTATATATGTACATTATTAACTTTAGTTATTAGTTTAAGTTAGTCATTATAATAAGTATAAATAAGTTTGATCTTGGTCTACAAATTCTATATGTCTAATGTATGAATACAGTGGTACTTAAATGATTTCCTATTCGCTATTCGGCTACTTCGAAAAAAAACTTCAAAATGTCATTTTCAAGAACTGGTATATTCGGTTGGTAATCTAGGGTGCACACTAGGTTCACCAACACCATTTTGTTTTTGCATCATCATTCAACATGTCCACTTTATTTGGCAACTTTTTAAATGACCAGCTAATCCGCAAAATTTGTCATTCGGAACATTCGCAACTTCGAGATCTTACTACAGTACATCAGTAATTTTGTCAATCAACTTTTGATCAAACCATTTGATCACTTGTTATATTATAATTTAATATATTTAGGGTTTCCTTACTTCAAAGTGGTCAACTTTTGTAATTTATCTATACATTACAGTTTGTTAATTAATAAGTTGCTGTTAATTGATTTGCCAATTTAATACTTTAGCTTGTAATTATAGATTCATATTAATATTATTAGATGTATTATATATGTACCTGTCTTAAATACATATGCATGTTCTTGGAAATACATTATTAACTTTAGTTATTAGTTTAAGTTAATCATAATAATTGTTTGGGATATATATAGTTTAGTTTCATCTTGGTCTACAAATTCTATATGTCTAATGTAGGAATACAGTGGTACATAAATGATTTCCTATTCGCTATTTGGCTACTTTGAAAACACTTCAAAATGTCTTTTTCAAGAACTGGTATATTCGGTTGGTAATCTAGGGTGCACACTAGGTTCACCAACACCATTTTGTTTTTGCATCAACATTCAACATGTCTACTTTATTTGGCAACTTCTTAAACGAACAGCTAATCCGCAAAATTTGTCATTCGGAACATTCGCAACTTCGAGATCTTACTGCAGTATATCAGTAATTTTGTCAATCAACTTTTGATCAAACAATTTGATTATAATTTAATACATTTAGGGTTTCCTTACTTCATTCGGCAACTTTTTAAACGACCAGCAAATTTTCCAAAACATATTCGGTTGGCAGAGTGATACATATTAAATGATTTCTTAAGCAGTTTTTTTGCATCATCATCCAACATGTGTACTGTATTCGTAATATAAACTTCGGCAATTATTTTGTCTTCGAACCTACTTATTCCGAATACTATTCGCAATTCAGAGTTGGAGATCTCATTATTTGTCATTTCCATCATCTGTCTCCAATCCGATCACTTGTTAATGATTGTCCTGAACTACAACTACTGTAAAATAGCTTAATTTTGGATACATATATTTTTCATTCTATAACTAATAGAAATACACTAATTTATTTCAATGTAGCTATAATACTAAGTTATTAGTTAATGAAGAATTGGCACTGGAATAACAATTAACAAGTGTGATAAAGGGTTATTTAGGGGACCAAATGGCTGGAATATGAAGGTGTTGATCAATTAATATTGATGTAGTTTAATAATGCAAGGATACAATGGAGCACAAACGTTTTAATATATTTTGGTTTTTTCGGAATTGACTCTCCAAAAATATCATTTTGAAAATTCATTCAGTTGACCATCTAGTGTATTCAGCATTTGTGAGTTTGTATATCATTCAAAAACGTGTTAGTTCTTGAAATTTTAACATTGTATTTGATCAAAAAAGAGAATATATTTTTTGATATTCCTTTTTCATCTCAGTTATTATGTTGCACTTAATGAACAGTGCATGATCAGAGGAAAATGCTTATTTTCGAGGTGATGCTAGATTTGTATCCTACGTTACTATTGATTGTTAGTTAAGCAGAAATAAAAAAAGTTTCATTTTTCATAATTTCATACTTAAAAGCATGAGAATAAAGTTATGTGATTATCACAAATGAAAAGATCACAGCTGAAATTTGCAAGCTACACAAGTTCAATAATTTATACTTTTTTGCATCTGGTGCTTTTTTTTGGCAGATAGACTGCTGATAATTAAAATATAATTATCAGCATTTAATAATGAAGCTTTAACTATTTCTGAGTTTTTTTTATATAGAGTGAAACAGAAGTTAACTATCTACCAAGTTTACAGAATGGAATCCAACTTTGTTCCTGGAAAAAATGCAAACTGTGGAGACCTAGAAAAGCCTGGTTGCATGGTTCTGGTAGCAAAGTCTATAATCCTCTTGGTTAGATGCCTGAGACAATTACACAGCAAGGAAATCAACGTTGTTCCTAGAATAGATGGAGACCTTGGATACCATGGTTGCCTGGTTCTAGAAGCAAAGTCCAGTGGTGTTGTTCTAAGGGTATATTCCAGATAAGAGGTTCAAGCCCGAGTCTGGCATGTACTGGTAGGAATAATTGTCACGCATTGTTGTTACTATTGTCTTTTCAGGCGGGAGACTGACAAGCTCTAGGCCCTGCAACACTTGGGGTCTAGGGACTTGTCTAAGGAAAGTGAAGCGCAATATACAGCCTCTCCTTTCCAGGTGTAGTGATGCTGTGGGATCATTGTTTTGCTTTGACAAACAATAGGTCTTTACAATTAGCCACTCCTACACAAATGTACCTTTAATGGCGCCTTCTCGTGGCGTCTCCTGTTTCAAACTAAGTCCATTAAAGGTGCGACCGAACCTAGCGGTATAACTGGGTTTAAATCAATTGATTACACAAAGTTATCAAGTTGAGGTCCCAGGACTGGACAAACATAAAAAATTTGGACAGATCCTGTTGATGTCATCATTCATGGATTCAACAGGACACTGGACTGGAATTAGCCAAATGAGATCAACTGGAACTGTTAACTGCCGACTGTCTTCCCAGTGATTAGAGAACTGTTACCTGACTGTCTTACCAGGGAGATCCACCCTGATGATGATGTATGATAAGAGCTTGATTAAGATTATTCCTCATCTGTAGGTCATTGAAGTGTCTCTTTTAACTTTAGTTAATATTTTCTCGGAGAGATTAATGTGTGTTAGAATCCAGAGAATATGTATATTTGGTATAAATACACACATCAAGTGATCATTGAAAGTCGTATGCACGGATAGAAGAGAAATTTATATTTTCACATAATTAATAAATTAATTACTTGAAATAGCTCTCCAACAAATTTAAACTATCGAAAACAATAAACTCCCACAAGCTAGGTAGCTACATGAATGGTTTTGAATACAATGGATCTTTGTTCATGACTCACACGTAAAGATGCATAAAAAAGCTAAGCTACACTGCATAAAGAACATTTTACTACACCAGAAAAATTTTCAGTTGTAAAATTGTAAGTTGTACACTGTAAAAATAAGAAATTACTGACTTTTCAGGGGTTAGTCCTGCATTGGAGTAAAGAGATAAATTTTCATTCAGAAAAAAAACATTTATCATGTAATAGAAAAATGCTAATATTGTATATTTGACTTGCATCAATTTCATAGCTACAGGCAGTATATTTATCAAATAGAAGAGGTTTGAGCATGCTTTGTTCAGTTATAGAACAGGATGGAAAGTGATGAGAGCGTGAAAGAAGTGATGGGAGAAGAACAAGCTGAAAGTGAGTGCTAGCTCTTGAGTGCTCTCTTCACTTTTCAGAGTGTTCTGTTACTAAACAAAGCATGCTTAAGGGTCCTGACTACTTTAGAACAACAACGACGCTTGAAACCTGTGCCCGTGAGCAATTTACCACTGAGAACACCGCGTGTGCGCCAAATTTCGCCAAAAGCCAACATAAGAATAACATAAGGAGCCTTCGAAAATTATACTTCAACCAGCCAAAACCCTCATTTTTTGCGGGAGACTCTATAGTTTTCTTCATTTTTTCTGAAAGATTTTGTAAAAATCTTTCTTTTGGCAAGATTTGAAAAAATCCTGATGACTTTTCAACATTTCGTGCGATGGTAAGTAGTTTAGGGTTTTACTTTTCAAAGCGATTTTAAGTCAAAGACGACAACAACACTGTAAATTTTGACAAAATTTTAAAACATAATTTATTTATTTTCCCATATTTGTGTAAAATAACGTCTGGTTGAGATTGCCTGTAAAAACTAAGTCAATAGCTTTATTAGTTTTTGAGCAATAATTTGTTTTGTGAAAAATGCATTTTTCGTCATTTGTTCTTCAAAAATGTCAAAACATGGTTCCGTTCAAAAAATTTTATCTCAAAAACGGGTTCGGGACCATATAGATTTCTATCCATTTTTCGATTAATTGATAAATTCTCTATAAAATATCTTTCTAAGAAAAATTCGTGATGACTTTTTGCTTAAGTAATCAGGACCCTTAAGGTATCAGGGGACGTTAGAAACAGATGTCCATAAAACACCTTATAGCAAGCGAACCATTATAGTTACTACCACATAAGTATACATTTTCTTAAAGCTAAATAAATGGAGTTTACAATGGTATAAAAATTATTTTGATGTGATCCATTGATTATTTTCAAGTGAGTGTTTTATGATTTTTGACCGCCCTTTTTTTGTGGAGTTCCAGGAACACAGGATTACTTTACATAAACTAACAAATGACATTATCATTTAGAAGTCCGATCTCAAAAACTGTGTCTCATTTTTTTTATTAACATAGTCTTTGCAAAAATATTCACTGTTAAAGTTGAATCACATTGGAAACAAGGTTGTTTTACACAGATATGTGCAGTTTCATTAGTCTTTTGTTTAAAAACTTGGTTGTTAAATTGTGCTTTTTTTTCGCATACAAGTAAATTGCTCGTCCAAGAAACAAAATTACTCAAACACCAAAACAGGCTCAAAACAAAAGAAAAAAGTTAAAGAAAAATAAACATTTATTATAATATTTTTCTACTTACAGAAAAGTAATTTCCATTCAAGATTTGCTAAAAAGCACACTTTACTTACATTCTGGTCAATTGACTATTCAGAGGGCGTGTTACAAAAAATGTTGTCATCAGCATGCTTTGTTCACTTATGGAGCACGCTTCTCAACCAATGAAAACATGTGTAGTATCTCAAGAATATAATTAATATTGCCTTATATTATATTAGTGTTTTCATTATAAACAACATAAAATATTAAATTCAAAAATATTAATCTAGAATAGCATTAATCTAGACATTTTATAAGTAATATACAATATTCGCATCCAATCTGTATGAAATATAAAATGTCTTGCCTTCGGCTTGACATTGTATATTCCATACAGATTGGCCGCTCATATTGTATATATTACATACATGCTAGTGTTTTATTTGTGGATAATTTTTTTTTGTGCTTACAAATCTTGTTCAAACTGCTATACACATTGTGTTAATATCTCAGTTTGGTAGTATACACATTATTTCAGTTATAGCTGTAATATCTTCCAGACTCTAACTTTCAAAATAAATAATTGGGAACATGGACACCATTTCATTCTCTGATACTCTTTTTCTTTTCCTCTCTAAAATATTTCAGTCCCTCCCATAAACATTGTTGAATGTGGTTTCATTTCATACCAAAATCATCACTGATCATATGACCATTGTGACAGGAAAGGAGGAGGGATCTGAAAAATGTTACAAACAACAAATGTCCCAACTCACTTTGAATGTTAGTGTAGGTGCCAGTTTGAATAATCAAATCACACACATAGTATCCTAGTTATCATGTATCATGAATAATAATCAATGATTCTATTACAAAAACTATAATTATTTAACAGGCTTTGGTATACCTTCTGATGGCTGCTCTCTTGATTACTAGGAATTTCCATACTTGGTTAATGACAAACAGTGAACTGCGAAACCAAAATAAGAACAATATTGTTATCATCATAACATTTACATTAACAATGGACAAGTAGATACATTTTGTTTGAGATGACTTGTCTGATTTGTTGAGAAAGTTAATGGAAAACAACTGTCAACAATTTGGCCTTCAGATAATATTAGTATATTATAATAGCAAAAATTATGGGTATACTTTGGAATTTCTCTTGAATTTGATAATTATCTATTTTTGCTCCAGCAAGTAATGCGAAGTTCAAAGATAGTGAACAATATAACTACACCATCAGAATGGCAGACAGACAATAGTATACAGGAATGACATGAACTCGAAGCTATGAGCTGGCACATAATAACAACAAATTCAGCCAACTGCAATTATTGTACTTATTTGGGATATAAAATACTAATGATAAAGTAAATCACAGTAACTATTTCTGTCAATTCTATCAATTTATTACAAAAAGTCCACTTTTCAAATTATTCAGACAATCTTTGTCATGCTATTATATTGAGCACCATCTCATTGCTTTAAGTCATGAAGAACAGAATTAGGTTGTGAAGTGATTGTAAATCAGCTTTTAAAAACACATTTTTTCTTCTTCAAAATCAATAAAATTATACACAACTGTTATCATGTGTTGTTAATATAAATACTCCCTAATTCTTTGTTTGCAACCACGTGATAATTCAGGCAAAATGTTTTATTTTAAATCTTACAGAAAAACTACATTTATATCCCTT
The DNA here is from genome assembly GCA_918843875.1 of Diadumene lineata. Taxonomy (NCBI): domain Eukaryota; kingdom Metazoa; phylum Cnidaria; class Anthozoa; order Actiniaria; family Diadumenidae; genus Diadumene; species Diadumene lineata. Next base: position 14,575,033 of record OU974075.1, on the reverse strand, counting down.
GAGAGCATTCAAAACAATGTAATTCTGCCAAATTTGAAGCTTCTAGAGCAAATAGTTACCGAACTATTGACAATCAAAGATTATTGTTATTTCATTGGTAAAAATGTATGGCATTGCCATGTTGAATGATGACTCATATCATCCAACATGGCGGATAGAACTTTAGTGGTCTCATAATAAGGCAAATTCAGTATTTTAGATCAGGCTTTTGAATTGTGTAGTTAAACTGAATCTCCAGGAGTCTATTTAAGACAAAGTCTCATAACAAAGATGAATTTATCGCGATATTTATCCTTCGATTCGAATTACGCGATAGCGTTGCATGACACAATTTTTACCTAAATATCTCGCAAATGAACAACATTTTTGGACCTATATTTCTACAAAGTATTTTAAAAATCGTTAGCTATAACATATAGCGGGTATGTTTCAATTTGATTAAAAATAAATTTGTCATACTTTTGATGACGTCACTTGAAAACGAAAATAGAGTAAACGCACTTGTACCGTGAAATAAAATCAAAAAAGTAGTATTTGTTAGTCTCTATTTAGTGACTAATTGTATTTATCACAGAAAGTTAACACGAGAATTTAAACAGCTAGCTTCTCTACCCATTGATTCCAAAAGTCTGACGAGCATTCTTGACAACGTGACGAAGTGCAGTGAGGAAGGGGTCTATCCTAATGTTCTATCCTTTCATAAAGAAAACTTCATACCAACCGCAAAGCCACACCCAAAAGCTCTACTACTGTGTGATGCTGGCCTCCAGGAAAGTGCAGAAAACCTGATGTGTTCTAGTTGTGGCAATACAGCACAGTGCAGAGCCAATTTTTGTCCGTATTGTGGCAATATATTGTCAAAAAAATATCAAAGGTTTTAAAAAAAGGATAAAGTGTTGTATTGGATTAATTTGTCCGTATTTACATAGCCTACGTAAAAAGGTTTTAAAAAGAATTACTACTTAATATTAACAATAAAAAATCTCTTCATGCAGAAATAAATTCCAAATAAAGGTTGATTGTCTCTTGTGTATTACCCTTTGTTTCTGTTAAGTTGTTCTGGTTCAGTGATAAATACAATTAGTCAGTAAATAGAGACTAATAAATACTATTTACTTTGATTATATTTCACGGTACAAGTGCGTTTACTCTACTTACCTAATTTTAGCTAATTTCATTAAATTAAAAGATGTGAAATAAGCTATAATTATGTGAGCTTTTGCACCCCTCTTCCCCTGTCTTATTTCTCAGAATTAAAAATAAAGGAAAAATGAGTAAAAGCAAGGAAATATAGAAATTTGACCATTTAATTTGGCCACATAGTTGGGGCATTTGACACTTTCATAGCGCAAAGCTTAACTGCTTGGAAAAAAAAATGAGAAGTGGGGGTCACTACAAAACAAATTTGGCTGTATTTATTCTCTTTTTCAGTATTTGAAAATGGACTGGGATAAATTTGGAAATATTTTTATCTGATCAAAAAACAAATCTCGCCACATAGAGTGCATGCACTAAAAGTGTGCAACAGTTGTCACTATTTGGTAGTAAATAGCACTAATTTAACAAAAGGAAACAATAGAATTAGCTTAAAATAGTACTATTTAGTGGTATTAATATTGCACACTTTTATTGCATGCACTCTAAAAGATCTCACAGAGTTACAAAGTTTACTTATTAGTAAAAAACAAAAACTCGATTGTTTTTCAATAAAGAAACTTTGATGAAAAAAAATGAAGGAAAAAATATCAGTAATTTGACCAACAATAATGAGCAGAAGCGCTCAATCCTGCGCAGTGTGAGCAATACCAAGCAACGTTCTTAAAACAAACATTTTATGCTCTTCCAGAAAAAAAGTAAAGCATTTATGATAATAATGTAAGCTGATCAAACTTTTCTTTTTCTTTGTGGATCAAAGCATGCATTCCCAAATGCAATTCTCATATTTTAGAAATCATTAGCATGGGATAGCTTGTTATGTTTTTGTGTGTGAAATAGTATCATTTTAAGGACAAGATCTAGTATGCTATTCAAATCAGTTGATCTCTTGTAGTGTGTCTTGCTGTTATTACTATTTGTAACAGTAATGTATTCAAAAACGTGATTGTGTTTACAAAAAAAAAATTGACATGATACTCAAAAGAGAATTAAAAAAAAAAAATTGCTGTTTTTGAAATTTAATGTGTTATTATATTTCACTGTGGATCTTGGAGTCTGGAGACTAGCAAATGAAGAAATTTGATTGGTTATACACACTTGTCGACCTGTTAATATCCCCCTGTATTGATGGTTTTCAAACATTCCCAGGAAAGTGAGTGCAACAAAAGGGTCCACCAGTCACAGTGGTGGTTTTCTCTTGAAAAGTCCACCAGCATGGCTGCCATGTCTTTTGTTTAAATTGTCTCCTGGGAATGGTTGAAAACCATCTATTAAGATTGTTGACTGAGTAGCAGGGTCAAGTCAGTATTGAGTTTGTTGATGAGCATGCAGACCACAGAAAATCCAGTTCGATTTGTTACAATCTGTTGTCCGAACTTCACACAATTTGCACAAAAATATCCAGCTACTTAGTCCAAAACAACTATACAAATTATATTTACAAACTATACTGTAAGGAATAATTTTATCCACGCTTCATGTCAATCCCTGAACTTTCATGGTAAATTTGTTTATTTATCAGCCTTGATTTAACCAGTGAGAACACATCTTCATTATCAAGAATAGTAGAAATGGGCTCAACTTATTGAACATGAATTAAAATATCAAAAATGAAATGAGGTTCAGGTTATAAGACCATCAAAATTTCCTTTCACCAATAAGCAGCTAAGTGAAGAATCAAGTACTCTGATAGAGCTGCTTTCCCCTACTTTTCTTGCACTTGGCGAGGAAAAATAGAGCACGCTAGATTTCTGCTTGTTGGCAGTGTAGTAAGTGAATTGCACTGTTAATTTTAACTACACTCTTAAATATAGGAGAGTCCCCTGAAGTTTGATTAAAATGGCTTGCAACAGTACATATAGATGTAGCTCGTCATAGTTTTATGTTTCACTGCCAACCTACCCCTGCCAATGTTTTATTACAACAGATAATAATGAGCTTACAATACATGTAACTTATATTGACTGATGAGTTGTTCGTATATATAACGTATACTTATGTGACCAAGGATATTATCCATGATGTGACGTAATAAATATATGCAGGGTTCGTGTGACTGTATATCTTTGTCATTAGTTTTGAGAAAGTTACGTTACCTTCATTAACTGCCTCATCCAAAGCTTGCATTATGCAGCCGTAAGCTTTATGCCGAAACGATCGATGCACACCTCAAACTTCCCACAAAACCGAGAATATAGAAATCGGTACAATCTTCCATAATGTATAAGCCTGTCAGCAGAAGGAGAGAAATCACTATATCTAGAACCAACTGAGAAAAGCAAAAGCTAAGGTTCCACATAAAAGCGTAAAATGTTCAAACTGCACTAACTGAAAGCACTGCAAATTAATCGCCATTTTGATTTTGAGGTGCGCTTGCGCTGCATGCTGGGATAGAAGTGAAAGCCTTCAACGCGCGCGCGACCAGGGCTCCCATGCAAGGCTCGTCGTCCAGCACCAGAACTCAAACATTGCGCTTTTTTTATGGCGTACAATCCCCGCCAAAACTCAAACATAATACAACTTTTGTTCAAGACCACTCAACTTGCATGTAATAACAATTTAACATTGTTCTTTTGAGCATCCAACATTCATGTTGTTGACACGCAAAGTGCAACTTGCAAGCGCGGACAAGTCAACTTTAGTTGCTCAGCAATCCAACATTTCTCCTTGAATAGTTTGACTTTTGACAGATTTCCGTGAAAGATATAAATAGTGTTCGCGATGCAACATTTGTCGTCGATAAAGTCCAACTTGCTATAATCGGGACAGTCTAACATTGCTTAGTCCCGCATGCAATCGCCTATCGTCCCGAAGTTCCCGAATCTTCGAGGCAATCGATATATTTTCGATACTTTATCGGAAATGGGATTTACCGCTGGGCTTTCTAACCATGATTCAAATATGGCTTCCCCTAGGGTACATGTATGTGCTGTGTTGGATACCATACAAGATAGTATTGCGAGACTGGATAACCTTAAAGATCCTGACGATGCCAGTAGCCTTGTTGTCCGCCTTGAGTATTTATGCATGGAAATTATAAATAGAGGAGAAATTCCAGAATCAATACTACGTGATATCTCTTCAGTTATAAACTCCCTAGAAGAATTCAATAATTCAGAGTCTCGAGATTGGTATGGCGTTCCGGTTGTAAAATATAATGAAACAGGGCGCCCATCCTTTGATATTCGAAAGGAACAACTAGAATACCTTATAGAAACCAACTTTACAGTCCCACAAATAAGTTCTCTTTTAGGAGTATCAAAAAGAACTATCGAACGAAGACTTGCTTCCTATGGCTTACGTATTTCAGGTATGAAATGATGAAATATTATGCTTATTATGAAAGTTTTACCTTAACGCTCAATTGATATTTATCATTTCTAATTGAACTTAATTATAGTAATAATAAATGATCACAATAGACTCTTATATATATAAACGCCTCCACTAGGGCAAGCACAACTTCTGAAAAAAGATAAAATTAAAATTCAATACAACAGGATTTGATATAACTTATGTTAGTGTTCCCCTTTGTCCTTAAGTTTCTCTCATGCACTAAACCTACTGTACTTTATTTCATTTATTGTAGTGTTATATCCTTGACTTTATTTCCTTGTTTTCCTATGAATAGAAAACTCACAAGAAAAACCTTTAATCTCAAATCCTATGGTCTCAGCTCTTTTTCTGTTTCCGCACCTATGTTATGGAACTCCTTACCATCTTCTCTACGCACTATTAATGACTTGGAAACACTTAAATCTAGACTAAAAACACATCTTTTTAAACAAGCATTTAAGACTTTTGCATAGCTATTTTAAATCTTTTATGTTTTATATTATTCGTTAAGCGCTTAGATACGATGCATAAGCGCTATATAGATGTTATTATTATTATTATTATTATTATTATTATTATTATTATTATGGTAGATTTTATTGACATTTGTATGTGGTTGATTTACATTAACCAGCGGACGTAGGGTCTTAGCCAGTTAACTACATTTGTTTTACATTTTCCATTATTATTATTATTATTATTATTATTATTATTATTATTATTATTATTATTATTATTCAAAGAGCTTGCCATAGCACTCCTAGTTGAAATTATGGAATTATTACCTCATTGATTATGACATTTTTTTAAATTAATTGGTTAGTTACCTATGTCTTTAATTGCTCTAATTGCAGACAAGTTCTCCAATATTGATGACCAAACTCTTGATGAAAATGTTGCTATTATTCAACAGCAAGCTCCAGGGATTGGACTAAGAATGCTGAAGGGTCATTTAGAAAGCAGAGGTTTGAAAGTTCAAAGGGAAAGAATAAGACTTAGCCTTGCTAGGACAGATCCAAATGGTGTCATTCAAAGGTGGAGCCAGTCAATTTGCCGACGAGTGTATAATGTGTATGCCCCACAATCTTTGTGGCACATTGATGGAAACCACAAATTAATAAGGTACATGCTGTAATTGCACTGGTTGTTTTCTCTTTATTATGGTATCTTTATTTGTTCCTTTTTATAATTGATATAATAATAAAGTTAAAAATTAAAAAGTTTCCATTATTATTATCATTATGTGTACTATGTACTGTCCTTGGCAAAATAGATGGAGCCAGTAATAAACCTAGAAATCTGCATTATTATTATTAATATTATTATCACCATCATCAAGTGTCACATGTCCAGTTGGCTTTTGATATATAACAAATTATTCAGCAAACATCAGCAAAACAAAATCCATTGAACTTTTCTCTCTGATAAGAATATAGCCATATTTGGCATTGATACAAAAAAATATATTTCCTTCAAGATGGCGTGTTGTGGTTCATGGAGGAATAGATGGATACTCTAGATTACCTACCTACTTAGTTGCTTCCACCAATAACCGCGCAGAAACTGTGTTATCACTCTTTGAACAAGCTGTGTCTGAACATGGATTACCATCAAGAGTAAGATGTGATAAAGGGGGTGAAAATCATGATGTGGCATGGTATATGTTGAGTCTTCCAAATAGGGGACCTGGTCGTGGAAGCATTATTGCAGGTGCGTCTTACAGTATAACTTGTTATCAATCACAAAATAATTAAGATCAAATATTTCTAAATTCTTCATATTGGTAGTGAGGTATTAAGGCCAGAACAAGTGATAAGTGAAAAATTCTAAGTTGTTTTACATCCCAGGAGGTAAAGAAAACATGATGTGACCTGTCCCATCACATATAAAAATGGACAGGTAATCTAATCCAGATAGCCAAACTTGTAGCCACTTTTAACCATGTGTTAATTTTTTCCCAGGTAAAAGTACCCATAACCAGCGCATAGAGCGTCTTTGGAGAGATGTTTTTCAAGGTTGCTTAAGACTGTTTTATGATATTTTCTATTATCTGGAATCACAAGATATTCTAGACCCATCAAACTGCACTCATCTGTGGTGTCTTCATTATGTCTACATTCCAATGTTGAATAATAACCTTTCCAACTGGAAAAATGCATGGTCTAGACATCCATTGCGAACAGAGCAAAATCTCAGTCCACTTCAGTTGTGGGTCAGAGGAACACATGCTTCAGGTTTTTTACTTGATGATCCAGTTGATGAGGTACATTTAACAGTTTATTTAGATGAGGGATGGCAACCCTTTGGAAAGAGTCATGTGTCTGGTTGACTAAGGTTTGGTTATGGGTTTCAAATAAGACACTCCAAAATCACTAGACTAAGTACACCCTCATAGAATCACCCTATAAAATAATTCAAGTATTTGATTTACCCACCTTGAGAGAACTCCCTTACCCTTTTGTGTTCTAAATAGCCCCAAAATGCAAAGATCAGAAAAAATACAAAACTGAGTATAATGGTTGTGATTTTTAATAGTTCAGAAATTTTGCAATCATTAAACAAACAATTTGTGTTAATTTCTTCCATTTCAGGATTATGGAGTTGACTGGGAAGGCCCCTTACCAGCCACTGACGACGACAATCAAGTTGAAGTGCCAGACACACCATGTCCACTAAACGATACACAGCTTCTTAACCTTCAGCAAAGTGTTATTTGGGAAACAAGTGACATATATCGTATTGATTTTTGCAAAAATGTCATCAATGCAGTAAATCTTATGATCAGTTAGTTATTTGAATGTCAGTGAAAACACACTGACCATGAACATGTATAAAAATATATATATTTTATATTTTTGTAAAAAGAACTTGATAAGAAAGATTTTAAAACAACAACAAATCTAACTATTAATACCTATTCATAAATATTCCTATTAATATTTATCTTGGTAAATCTCTAAACTTCTGAAAATCCTTGGCTGCCATAAACCAAAGCAATTTCCATCTTCTCAGCAAATTCAGTGTAGTCCTTGTATAAGGTGGGTATGGTTATCTGGTTGAAACAAGTATTTGCTGTTGGAAAAGGTACATGGTCTTTATCATCAACAGGAAAAAGAACAACCAGATCATCATGAACACTTGGCACTTTTTCTGTCCCTGTCCAAAACTTTAGAAGGTCACACAGGGAGGCTTTTCTTTGACCTGCAATATTGAAATACTGTTACTGCTACAACACTTACTATAAAATAGAAGCTTGAATGAACAATCAATGAAAATTACATAACTTGAAAACCATGAATGGTTAATTAAAACCACAAAGAGTTGAAGATATAACTTTATGGTTACAATTAATAACTAAATATATTCCTTGTTACTACTTCTTTGTTTACCTGCATTTGACCCTCTAGACTGCAATGTATCTATGAACTTATCAAGGAATGACTTTGCTTGCTCTTCATCACTCTTTAATATTTTCTTTTCAGTAATAATTCTTTGTTTGAGAACTTGACAATCTATGACCTTCTCAGCTGCTCTTGGGAAAAGCAATGCACAGACACTCTGATTGCTTTTTAGGAAAGTGACTAACTCAACACTCTCCATGCCTCTAGCCAAATCATCAAGTTCTGGTGTTCGCTTTTCTATGACATGGTAAAGAACAAGGCTGTCTGCTATCATTTGATAATTTTCCATTGTAATCTCTGGCAAATTTGCTTCCATTCTATACTCAAATAGATTTGACTTCATTTCTTCTGGTATGGCAGTAACTTCATCTTTATTGAGACTTGTGAGCTGAATAAAAATTCAGTACATTAGGTTTGTTAAGGAATATATATTCTCTTGAATAGATTTGAAAATCTGAATTGCCTTTCAAATGGCAAACATTTATTAAAGATCTGGGTTTGAACCACTGCACAATCAATCAGAACAGACACTTTTCTATTTTTGTTAAAGTTAGTGCTTTAAATTGTCATTTTTGTTCAAAACATGATATTTTAATCATTTACCTAGAGGAATGTTCAATAGAGAGTGGTCAATATATATGTGTGAAAGACTTGTAACTATTAGCTCTAAATATCACTATTTACACAATAGAAAACAACAGATTTTCGTGCATTTACATGTATTTTAAGTTACAAGTCTTTCATGCAGATACTTGCCACTCTATGTTCAATTTAAAAACTTGGTTTAAATCATATTTAATATTCAGTTTTTTATCTTAATTTTGCTCAAACATGCTGATATTTATATGGTATACATAACCTCTCTCAAAAATAAAATTAATTAATTAAAATAAAATAAAATTTTACTGCAGGGTGCTTTTCCCCAATTGATATTACAACAAAATACCTTTTGCAGCGATTCTCTGAGAGTTAAATCTGGCACATCATTAAGATGAAGGGTTAAGCCGATACTTTTGTCGTCAGTGGACAGGCAGTCGTCATGTGTCCAATAATAAATAACTGCTGGTGAGACCCCATACAGCAGAGGAGGAACACCATGCAAGGAGGCATGTGCAATCATCTTACCAGCTGCAACAAACATGCCTGTTTGGCGAAGCAGTGGGTCTTTCACAGGAAGTTTATGGTCGTCTTCCCCTTCAAATATCATCTTCCTTGTGTCATTTCCTGTTTGAAAGCCTGCCTCCAGCATCTGCATGACTAAAGAGAAATATTCTCTTCTGGGTCCTGACCCAACTCCCGACTCGCCTTCATATCTGACTAATGGGGTTGCTGCAAGCTGCAGACTTCGTCCTTTGTAAAAGGAAAGAACATCACTTGCAAACTCTCCTTTGATTCTGCTCACATAAATTCTGCAAGGAGGTTTGTCTTCATCTACAGTCTTTCGTCTGAATGACTGTAAACAATCTTCAGCTGTCAGGGCTATCAATGAAATACAGAGTCGGTTTTCTGCATGCATACATAATGTACACTATTCTACACTAAACAAATCATTAACAAAGTTGATTTAAAATATTTAGATAGTGAATGATTGATTGCATTATCACAAATAAAGTTCTGCTTTGCAAGAAAACTACTTTTCAATTTATGAAGTATGTTTTATGGATTTTTTTTAGATAACTTAAGCTTTATAAGATAAATTACAAAGTGGGCATAGTTCTCTGTGATTCCAAGTTTCGTGTTTACGCACTCATCATACTGTCTGAGTCGCAGAGAACTATTATAACTTAAGATTTATGCAATTGGTGAACCTCAAAATTTAACTTGCAGCATTTGATTTGGTATTTATATTGTTACTACATACCTTCAGGAAAGCAAAATGACAATTTGCTAGTAGAAGGGAATGAAAGTTCTAACTCATCATCATCTATTGATAGAGAAACAATGAACAAAAATCAGTATCAGTCTAAAAAGATAAAATAAAACTTGCATTTAGACCAAACAATTAGAAGCAGACTTTTTCTATGCTAAGCTGGCAATCAAAAAATTTAAAAATAAAATAATGGCATTAAGATCAACCTTCAGGGACTAAAGTATCCCACATAGGTAATCTTGATTTACAGAAAAGGATAAAGCTGATCTACAGATTTAATTGGTGGAATGCTATAGTACAGTGATTCATTCACCTTCAACTCCTAAAAGTTTCAAAGCAGCATCTTCAGTTGACTTAGAAGTGAGGACTGCATGCTCTATCTCCTGATATGTCTTGTTGGGAAACATGGCCTTGAGACTGGAGTCCTAAAACATGCAAAACACTATAACATGTCTGTACAATGAGCAAAAATTTTAATATCTTATTTTTGATTGAGCCTCAACATGCATCAATTTAAGGCTAGTTACTCTCCTTCCTGACCAATATAAAGGTTTATATTTCCAGCATTTTCCTCTGACATAGCCATCTACTAGCCAGTTTAATTAGAAGGTGGCTTGTTAATAATTTTTTTTTTTTAAGAATCAAATATTTGAATAACTAATAAAACTTGTAGGAACCTCAATTGTCCCACAATGAATCTCTACATTTATAGAGAAAATTATATTTCAATATCTTACTCTTACAATGTTTGATGTAGCACTTGCATTATTGGGTGAAGCAACCATGGTTGAAGCAGAACTGGCATTGTTGGATAAGCTGCTGTTTGAAGCAGAACTGGCATTGCTGGATGATGCAAATCTTGCAAGTGAAATAAATATAAAAGGAATTTGTTGTGTTTTAATCATGTTTTTGAGCTGTGGTAAGGTTGAACAGAAAACACTTAATGTTTTTTCCAGCCATGGCTGGAAAAACTTTAAGTATCCAACAGATAAGATGAATGTATGTAGGTACTATTAGGAGGGAGCACTACTTGACATTGGTAGTTTAATGTTTGGAAATGTAACAGGCATGTTAGTTGCATTAACATTTGAAAATAAAAATGTACAAAATATCAAAAGTAGAAAATTGAAAACACAACAATCATTAAATAATTACCTGCCAGAGAAAAGCAATGCACAGACACTCTGATTGCTTTTTAGGAAAGTGACTAACTCAACACTCTCCATGCCTCTAGCCAAATCATCAAGTTCTGGTGTTCGCTTTTCTATGACATGGTAAAGAACAAGGCTGTCTGCTATCATTTGATAATTTTCCATTGTAATCTCTGGCAAATTTGCTTCCATTCTATACTCAAATAGATTTGACTTCATTTCTTCTGGTATGGCAGTAACTTCATCTTTATTGAGACTTGTGAGCTGAATAAAAATTCAGTACATTAGGTTTGTTAAGGAATATATATTCTCTTGAATAGATTTGAAAATCTGAATTGCCTTTCAAATGGCAAACATTTATTAAAGATCTGGGTTTGAACCACTGCACAATCAATCAGAACAGACACTTTTCTATTTTTGTTAAAGTTAGTGCTTTAAATTGTCATTTTTGTTCAAAACATGATATTTTAATCATTTACCTAGAGGAATGTTCAATAGAGAGTGGTCAATATATATGTGTGAAAGACTTGTAACTATTAGCTCTAAATATCACTATTTACACAATAGAAAACAACAGATTTTCGTGCATTTACATGTATTTTAAGTTACAAGTCTTTCATGCAGATACTTGCCACTCTATGTTCAATTTAAAAACTTGGTTTAAATCATATTTAATATTCAGTTTTTTATCTTAATTTTGCTCAAACATGCTGATATTTATATGGTATACATAACCTCTCTCAAAAATAAAATTAATTAATTAAAATAAAATAAAATTTTACTGCAGGGTGCTTTTCCCCAATTGATATTACAACAAAATACCTTTTGCAGCGATTCTCTGAGAGTTAAATCTGGCACATCATTAAGATGAAGGGTTAAGCCGATACTTTTGTCGTCAGTGGACAGGCAGTCGTCATGTGTCCAATAATAAATAACTGCTGGTGAGACCCCATACAGCAGAGGAGGAACACCATGCAAGGAGGCATGTGCAATCATCTTACCAGCTGCAACAAACATGCCTGTTTGGCGAAGCAGTGGGTCTTTCACAGGAAGTTTATGGTCGTCTTCCCCTTCAAATATCATCTTCCTTGTGTCATTTCCTGTTTGAAAGCCTGCCTCCAGCATCTGCATGACTAAAGAGAAATATTCTCTTCTGGGTCCTGACCCAACTCCCGACTCGCCTTCATATCTGACTAATGGGGTTGCTGCAAGCTGCAGACTTCGTCCTTTGTAAAAGGAAAGAACATCACTTGCAAACTCTCCTTTGATTCTGCTCACATAAATTCTGCAAGGAGGTTTGTCTTCATCTACAGTCTTTCGTCTGAATGACTGTAAACAATCTTCAGCTGTCAGGGCTATCAATGAAATACAGAGTCGGTTTTCTGCATGCATACATAATGTACACTATTCTACACTAAACAAATCATTAACAAAGTTGATTTAAAATATTTAGATAGTGAATGATTGATTGCATTATCACAAATAAAGTTCTGCTTTGCAAGAAAACTACTTTTCAATTTATGAAGTATGTTTTATGGATTTTTTTTAGATAACTTAAGCTTTATAAGATAAATTACAAAGTGGGCATAGTTCTCTGTGATTCCAAGTTTCGTGTTTACGCACTCATCATACTGTCTGAGTCGCAGAGAACTATTATAACTTAAGATTTATGCAATTGGTGAACCTCAAAATTTAACTTGCAGCATTTGATTTGGTATTTATATTGTTACTACATACCTTCAGGAAAGCAAAATGACAATTTGCTAGTAGAAGGGAATGAAAGTTCTAACTCATCATCATCTATTGATAGAGAAACAATGAACAAAAATCAGTATCAGTCTAAAAAGATAAAATAAAACTTGCATTTAGACCAAACAATTAGAAGCAGACTTTTTCTATGCTAAGCTGGCAATCAAAAAATTTAAAAATAAAATAATGGCATTAAGATCAACCTTCAGGGACTAAAGTATCCCACATAGGTAATCTTGATTTACAGAAAAGGATAAAGCTGATCTACAGATTTAATTGGTGGAATGCTATAGTACAGTGATTCATTCACCTTCAACTCCTAAAAGTTTCAAAGCAGCATCTTCAGTTGACTTAGAAGTGAGGACTGCATGCTCTATCTCCTGATATGTCTTGTTGGGAAACATGGCCTTGAGACTGGAGTCCTAAAACATGCAAAACACTATAACATGTCTGTACAATGAGCAAAAATTTTAATATTATCTTATTTTTGATTGAGCCTCAACATGCATCAATTTAAGGCTAGTTACTCTCCTTCCTGACCAATATAAAGGTTTATATTTCCAGCATTTTCCTCTGACATAGCCATCTACTAGCCAGTTTAATTAGAAGGTGGCTTGTTAATAATTTTTTTTTTTTAAGAATCAAATATTTGAATAACTAATAAAACTTGTAGGAACCTCAATTGTCCCACAATGAATCTCTACATTTATAGAGAAAATTATATTTCAATATCTTACTCTTACAATGTTTGATGTAGCACTTGCATTATTGGGTGAAGCAACCATGGTTGAAGCAGAACTGGCATTGTTGGATAAGCTGCTGTTTGAAGCAGAACTGGCATTGCTGGATGATGCAAATCTTGCAAGTGAAATAAATATAAAAGGAATTTGTTGTGTTTTAATCATGTTTTTGAGCTGTGGTAAGGTTGAACAGAAAACACTTAATGTTTTTTCCAGCCATGGCTGGAAAAACTTTAAGTATCCAACAGATAAGATGAATGTATGTAGGTACTATTAGGAGGGAGCACTACTTGACATTGGTAGTTTAATGTTTGGAAATGTAACAGGCATGTTAGTTGCATTAACATTTGAAAATAAAAATGTACAAAATATCAAAAGTAGAAAATTGAAAACACAACAATCATTAAATAATTACCTGCCAGACATAGCACTAGATGCATTTGACAGACTAGATGACCCCCCACCACAATTGTCCTCGTGCTCCTTCATGCAATTTACATCAATACCCATTCCACAGTTTCCACAAATGACCTCCACATTATTTTCTTCACTAGACAACTAAAACACAAATTTTAAAGTTATAAGTGAATGCATATTACTATAATTGTTTTTCATTTAATTTGAGCCCAGCCAATCCATGACATAAATGCAATTGATTTGTAATTGCTGTGCTGCTATCAGAAAATAAAAAACCACAAATTAATTCTAACCTCTTGCTCCTCTAAGATGTTTTCCAAAGGTCTAATATAAATTTGACTTTGACCTGCAAGGTCTTTCAGCTTTCTCGGCAGGTGTGGCTCAGAGATTCGGTGGAAACCCTTCATATCTCCCCCTCTTTGGTACAACAGTAACTCATATCCTGCAGCTGTTTTGAGTAGTGGATACTGAGTGAGAATTTTTTCTATGCAATGAGCTTGATCACCTTCCATGTCCATTGTAATGGAGGCAGGACCAAGTGCAGCATTGGACAGAGCAGTTTTATCACTTGTTGCAGTGGGAGGCTTGATATCCTCAGCATAACCCAGACACACAAATTTCAATGTAGCATTGTGGACTCGTGCTTGCTTGTATGGTCGTTTCCTTGAATTGTTATTGTATGGCTTGAACAGTCGTCTGTGCTCCTGGATTGAATTACTTGCTTTGAGTGTAGATTGAGTTGGTCTATTTACTGGAGCTACATAAGAAGGCATAAAAAAAGAAAATAATATACAAATGATTGATGCAAGTTAAGTATAGCACAATCATGTGATAAGCAGCCCACCAGCTGATCAATTGAACTTATTGGAGCTTTCCAGGAAACAACTCAACATGGCAAAACCATAAAGTAAATCTCATTCAATTTAAAATGATGCACAAAATTCAACAATAAATATGAGAAGATTTGTGAGAAGAACAGACTACTGTACCTTGGCTCAATGGAACAACCCCTGCTGTTGTTGAAGACAATGGCGAGATACTACTTGTTGGACCTATTACACACACAAAATGTGTTAATAAAGCTCTTTGTTATAGTGTATGTTCTTCTTATAGAAGACTAAATACTGTTTTTTTTTAATAAGAATGGCATGTACAATAAGGAAATTTATGATTGATTATTCATTTTATAAACAAATAAAACTTGTTCAAGAAACAAAATACTGTTTCAATAATGGGATGAAATATCAAAATAACAATAAATTAACTTGAAAACAATTTGACAAAAGCTTCGATGTTACCTTGGTTTACTCTGGGATGTGCTGACTGAACTGGTGAACTGGTATCATCTATAGTTGAAGCACAAGCAAAAGTATAATTATAGACCTTTACCATCTTTCATATATATATTTAACATGTAAACAAATAAAATTAAAGAAAAAACAGTTCCTATTTGTCCAAGGCTTCTTTCAACTTCTTTGGGCTGCCAAAACCAGATTTGGGTAATAAATAGTGAACAATCTGCACCATACGGTAAATGGTAAGTGCTCGGTATATTAAAGGTTACTGAAAGTGGTCAGTACGGTAACGGTCTTTTTCGCAAAAAAAAATCGATCAATGATTTATAGAGAAATTCCTCGATAAAATCTCGCGCGAGCCCATTGCCTTTTAAGTTAATTACATAAGTTAATTTCGCATGCCAAAATTGTCGTGTATAACAGCATTTTCTTATAAAATAAGACGACAATAATAATGTTAAAACGCAATTCTCTTACCTGGCTGGTCTGCCAGCAACATAAGTTGCTGGGCAACTCTTTTTAAAGTACTTTTTACACTAGAAGTGTCCATAACTTTAGGCAACTCGTGCACGTGGAAAAATTGGCATGCATAAAGAGGATAAGTGTCCAGCGGTGAATCCCATTTCCGATAAAGTATCGAAAATATATCGATTGCCTCGAAGATTCGGGAACTTCGGGACGATAGGCGATTGCATGCGGGACTAAGCAATGTTGGACTGTCCGCTTATAGCAAGTTGGACTTTATCGACGACAAATGTTGCATCGCGAACACTATTCATATCTTTCACGGAAATCTGTCAAAAGTCAAACTATTCAAGGAGAAATGTTGGATTGCTGAGCAACTAAAGTTGACTTGTCCGCGCTTGCAAGTTGCACTTTGCGTGTCAACAACATGAATGTTGGATGCTCAAAAGAACAATGTTAAATTGTTATTGCATGCAAGTTGAGTGGTCTTGAACAAAAGTTGTATTATGTTTGAGTTTTGGCGGGGATTGTACGCCATATTTTTTAGCGGAGCTCCGCGCGGGCCGAAGGCCCGCGCAAGCGGAGCACCATAATTAAGAAAATATGGTAAACCATCAAGCTGATTTCAGATCGACCACAGGAAACCCAAAAATTCGTACAACGTACGTACATACATACATACGTACATACATACATACGTACATACATACATACATACGTACGTCCGTGTACACTCACTCGCAAACTTGCTGACCGGTTTTAGTGAACCGACGTTTTCGCGCCTAAACTTTGACAAATTTTAGACTCTTTGCATTATAGTAAATTTGCTGTCCTCGACACACTCCGCACACGAAAAAAGTCTTTAGCAAATTATTTTCAGTTTACTAAAACCTTAAAAAGACTGGTTTTCACTGTTTAAAACTAAAAAAATATTTCTACAAAGGACAAGAAGAAAGAAACTAGTAAAGCTAAGCCGCTGGTTAAAAGTGTTTTGACGGAGTAAAAAAAACAACATCAACAAAGACTAGGAAAAGAAACACGAAGGACTTTCAACGAAGAAAAGCAAAGCGAGCTGAGCCGAGAAAAAAAGCGTCAACTGACAAGTGTAGAAGATATTTTACCTAAGCAGATAGTAACTGGTCAACAAAGACAATCATAGAAAACTTTAGCGAATCATAAAAAGAAAATTTTAGTGAAGTAAGAATCCTCAGAAAAAAATATGCAAAAGGACGGACAAGATACGCAAAGACTGAAGGCGCTCCAAGATTCATTCAACTGAGTCAAATGGCTTTGGAAGAAGAAAAAAGCAAGAGATCAGGAGTCATCTGTCTCTGGTAAGAAGCGAAAACGTAGTATTATTTTTGCTTTAATTTGATCACTAAGAAAAAAAGAAAAAATTACAATAATAAATCCATTGTAATTTATCAAGCAAGGACAGTGGTCGATTCGTTGACATAGCAACCGCAAATCTGCCGTAGAAGAAAATGGCGGACTACTCGTGTGGAGTGTCGTCTGTCGTTAACGTTGGCTGTAAAAGCAATCCTTTATGGATTTGCACAATTATTTCAATGAACTTTTGTCAATTATAGATTAGCATTATCACTGGAGAATTGCAGGTTAGTGGTTTCTCTCCAACAATACACTTTTATTTCTCAAATTCTCTTCGTGAAGTCTTTCTTTATAGCCAAGTTTTGTTTATAAACTTACCTAATTATATAAGCCTAAATACCTTGTAGAGTAAAATGTCTGTCTTTTAAATCATGTAAATTTATTTGCCGGCTGATTACGTACAAAATGTTCAACTTAAAACGCTCAAAATGTTCTCATTAGTTTTGAAAACAAAATTACTCAACACTCACATTTCTAGTTTTTCTGTAGCTGAGAAATTATGTTTAAGAAGTGTCTTGAAATAGATATCGCCAGAAAATATTATGCAATTTTTTAAAAAGACACTACTTAAGTTTTGATATTTTTATTTGAGAAAATAACTTAAATCAGCATTTAATTCATTTTGAGAAACTCATGAGTTTATAGTGATGAGCTGTTATTGCAAAGTATATGTACAACTGAAACCATTGGTTTTCATTCTCACTACATCTGTAATAATGTGTATGAGGGTAAACAAATTACATTTATGGATAAGTGACATTGATAGATATTATTTACTATTTAGAACAATATAGTGCTGATCCAACAATGGAAAACAATGCAGTTAGCATAAAATTGTACT
The DNA here is from genome assembly GCA_918843875.1 of Diadumene lineata. NCBI lineage: Eukaryota > Metazoa > Cnidaria > Anthozoa > Actiniaria > Diadumenidae > Diadumene > Diadumene lineata. The sequence goes on along the minus strand of OU974075.1, from coordinate 14,557,224 downwards.
ATTTAGCATTGCTAATCTTTGACAGATTTATTGTTTTTACATAAACATATTTTTAACTAAAATTAAACTTTAGTACATAAATATAATTTCCAATAGAAATCCAAATTCTGTCATATTTCATGGACATAACCAACCACTACAGCAACAATGTTTATCTTCACGAAAATTACTAGCTATATTTGGTTTGTGATTTTCCCATTGTATGAGCAGATATTTTACAAATTAGAAGTCTTACAAGTTAAGATTTTTCACTTTTTTTGAGCTTTTAAATTTGCATATCAACAAAATAAATATGACATTATTAGCTTAAATCCAATGTTTTTAGACAGTGGAAGCTAATTTGGCTCAAATCCCACTTTACTACTGCATTGTTTTAAAATCATTTCTCTTTTTGACATTAAATTGAACATTGCATTGTTTTCTCATTTTTTTTATTTGCTCAGTTTTTTATGTTGAATTAGATTTTTTGTTTGTTTGTTTGTTTGTTAGCTGTAATCTCTTTATCAGTGTTTGTCAGCTTATGTGTGGTCGTTTAGTATTTTTTTATCAGAGACAACAGTTATATTTGATATTGAAGAATAAATGAAAAAAATGCTGCCTGTATTTGATAAGAGAGGCAGAGGAAATAACCCCAAATGGTCAAATATGTACATGGTAGTTTCATTAATTCTTCTTAAATGGTGGAATTTCATATATAAATTTTGCATTCTGACACAAAGTGAATTTAGAGGTCTTCCAATTTTCATTGCATTTCACAAAGTCAATAATTTGTGCTAAGTCATTTTGTTTGTTTGATTCTTCACAGGTAGAAATGGCAATTTTCCTGAAGACACACTGGGCATTTGTTAACTATTAAAGACCACAAACATATAAATTGATATTTTTATCTCAGATCTTTATAATACAATTGTATTTTAAAGATATAAGAAATAATGATCTCTCAAAACAGGTTTCAAAACAATGTACAATTTTAATTGAATTTGAAATATTATTGAACATCAACATACAGCTGTTCTTAAAAAGGTTGTCGAGTTGAAATACTGATTTAGTAAATAACAATGTCATTTGAATATATAAAGTTTTTAGTTTTCTTGTTTTTAATACAAAGCAGCACATATTATATTAGTTACATAGTTTATTATAATTATGTGAAGAAGTTATTTCTTTACATTTTGACTCATCATTTCTTAAAAAATAAAAATCATGAAATATGCAAATGACTTTGCTATTTACTAAATCAGTATTTCAACAAGACAACCATATCAAGAACAACTATATCTATTATAATATAATCAACCTAATTTGAGTTTTGTTGTTACATGTTTTTACTGCTCTCAACCCCAGATCAGTAAAATGTGTTTGCAATGGATGGGCACTATGTTTCAACATAGTTGTTGATTTTTCCAAGCTATTTATTTATCGACCGGTTGTTCATATCAACTTGTAAATAATTTGTAATTAATTGTAATTAATTATAGATTAAATTATAATTTTTACTTTAATGATTTGTTGTAGTTGTATTAATTGTTGTAGACAATAAAGACTACAAATGTCATCCATATTTGCTGATGTTCTGATAAGCAAAGGCTATCAAAGTGACAGGGTGCATTAATTCATTTTTGTGCAGAAAGGAAGGGGGAGGGGGGTTAATAGCTGAAATAGGAGTAGGTGTTCAGGTCATATTTCTGTAAAGCACTTAACATTAAAGTTGCTGCAAAGGAAGCATTTTTGTTTTGCCACAAAAACATATTAAATTATATAACATTGTGCTCACACCAATTAAAATTATCCGAATAATATTGATTGTAGCCATCTTGTTGGAGCTCCGCTATTAGGTTTACCTAATTTGTATATTACATCAGAGTTTTATGCAAAGAAAACATTTGATATATTTACATTTTAGTAATGACTAAATAAATTCATATTCAAATATAGAGCAATATGCTACCAAAGAGTTATGGGGTACTCTGTGTTGGAAGTAAACGCGAATTAAATTGAGATGCTCATTTCAGAATTCGGCTTTTAGAACATGTTATCATCATTATCAATTCAACATTTAGTGGTTCGGTATTGTACCGAAAAATCCGCTGCCGACGTCCCCACATACTGTTCAAGGGGTCCCCTCCCTCCCCTGTCAATTGATATGCAAACTAGTCATCGACGGACCTTTTATGTAGTCAACATCATTGATCTGCTTATAATTGGGAAATTTCAAAAGCAATTTCACTACAATTTTATTAAATATTTTGCAATCAGAATATCTACTACAAGCATTTAACTTCTTGTATGTAATCGAAACGTCGTAATCTTTCAGTGTTAGTATTTATTCTAAATAGTAAAATATTTAATTAAATTTTAGTAAAATTGCTTTTGAAATTGGCTGAAATTGCTAGTTTTCAAGACAAAAGGACCTTAATGATCACATTTTCCCAAAGATTTTCTCAGTTCCTGAAATTGTTCTTGCGACTATTAAAAAGGCAAACTTAAGATTCCGATTGAGAGAGGAGGCAATTATAACTAATTATTCGCTTGTCATCTTATCTCCAATGACGGCAAAAATGACGGCAAATTTTCGGGATTGACTATATTGCGAGGTACGAGTTGAGTTAGAGTTGAGATAGAGTTAAGATTGAGTTACGGTTGAGTTATCTCTAAATCAACAAACAAACAAACAAACAAACAAACAAACAAACAAACAAACAAACAAACAAACAAACAAACAAACAAACAAACAAACAAACAAACAAACAAACAAACAAACAAACAAACAAACAAACAAACAAACAAACAAACAAACAAACAAACAAACAAACTAATAGTAACTAGGAGTAGAATTTCGTCGTTATCTAAGTTTAATATAAATCGTGTACCAGACACAATAATTGTAATAATTATTAATTCACTTCTTCATTCCACATATAATCCCATTTTGATTATACCATAATTATATAATAATGTTCATATTTCATTACCGTACAAGCAGAGTCTAGAACTACCTCCTTTTCTCTGCTTGCAGGTAACTGTTTTTTCTGCTGCAATCAACAGTGTAACAACATACAGCTATTTAAAATCATTTAGTCAATAACAAAGTCATTTGCAACGGCATGGTAAATGAAATCAAAACTCATTCTACCAAATTAAAATGACATTAAAAAAAATTAATTGTTCAAGCTCATCCTATCCCGGGCAGTAAACATCCTCAAAAGAAATGTTTGCTTAGCAAAGTTCAGGATGAAAGTTCAATGTCACATGCAATCATGACTACTCAAGACACAATAGTCCCAAAGACCCGATGCACCACAACTGGATAAAGTTATCCATTGGATAGAATTTGTATATTGATACTTTATGTTTATAAACAATTATGCTAATGTGTCAACCAGAACTATAATAGGCTCTATTGAAATAACGGCCAATAACTGTCTGGTTGGCACGCGAATAACAAAGGATTACGTCATCTCAAATATCGCTGTAGGATTTATCTGTTGGATAGAGATTATCCAGTGTTTAGTGCTATTCAGGCGTAGAGCCAGCAATTATAGATATTTGTGGTCAAAGAGACCAAAAGCTCTTCATAAACATCATGTTGATATAGTTGCTCATAAAATGCAAAGTAGCTCTGACATGTAAGATAACAAAAACAGTTTTTTTGACATCTTATGATGCAGAACTCGGGTGGTTTATTATGATTGTATTTAAAGTTTAACTCACTTTCAGTGTGAAGGAGGTGGGTGTTGACCCAATGTGTAAGGAGGTGGAGGATGTTGTCCAGTTTGGTAGTTCACTGATGGGGGTGGATGTGATCCTATGGGATAGTTTCCTCCAGAGGGTGGGTGTGATCCTATGGGGTAGTTTCCTCCAGGTGGAGCACTAGGGGTGGGATACATTCCTGCTGGTGGTGCAGGTGGGTAAACTCCGCCTGTTGGATATCCTCCAGGTGAGTACCCTCCACCAGGAGGGTAATTGCCTCCTGGATGAGGTGGCTGGTATCTTGGTGCTGTGTTGCCACCACTTGGACTGGGAAGTTGTGGGTAGAGTCCACCTGATGCTGGGTAACCTCCTCCTGGTTGTGGATAACCTCCAGGTGGTGGGAAGCTTCCTCCCCCTGGCTGAGGATAGTTGCCTCCCCCTGGCTGAGGATAGCTGCCTCCCCCTGGCTGAGGATAGCTTCCTCCTCCAGGCTGAGGATAGCTTCCTCCCCCTGGTTGATGATAGCTTCCTCCTTCAGGCTGTGGATAGCTGCCTCCCCCTTGTTGTGGATAGCTGCCTCCCCCTGGCTGAGGATAGCTGCCTCCACCAGGAATATGTCCTGGATAGCCACCAATGGCACTATGGTCTGCTTTATATGTCTGTCCATATGGACTGAACTACAAACAATTCAATAACAAGGGAATAAGTGAAGGTACCTTTAAAAATTTAATTGACTAATGTGTTGCTGTGGATGCTGCTACCCAATTCAATGCCTTAAAGACGTTTGTGTCCTACAATAAAGCAACCACTACTATGTGGAAATGATAACAAAATGTTTCCACAAAATTCCAACCAACTGGTATTCAAGAGTTAAATTTTTTTCATTCCCACCACTAATATGTTGAATGTAAATAAATCCTATATTTTACCTGTCAGGCAAACCCTTCATTGTCACTGATCAAATTGCAATCATATGGGTTTATATTATTTTCAAATTGTCCTGTTCAAATCAAGGAGGCATGTGCCATATTAAATTATGTAGAGCTGGGGAATTGATTGGTTATGTTATGTAAATAATACTGTAGTTGGATTTGTACAAACATGTCTTGTATTCAAAATGTATTTCTCAAAAATTGAATTGCCTGCCGTATCGTAGCAGTATCCTAACCATATAGCCACTCAATTTAAACTTACCAATAATTTGACTTCAAAGCAAGTCTGTTCTGACGGCATGTTTCTAGAAGGTGGCATCAATTCACCATGGTTACCAACACCAATAAACTGTCCAGGACACATACATATGTTAAGAGTCACATAGTGGTCTGGTGTTTCCTGGACATGGAAGTTACATGTCTTATCATATGCCTGAAACACAAAATTGTTGTGATTATTATCAGTGTTTATAACCTAAACCAGAGTAGCTTAGGTTTGCTGTATACTGATGATGATGGTCATAACTTGATCATGTATTGTGCGATATTTCAACAGATTTGCCTAAATATTCTTTTAGCAACTCCCATCTAAGACCCCAGGGTAAACAGTGAAATGTCAAGAGACTGAACACTGCTGATGGGTGTCCAGCCATTAAACATTACTTTGACCATTTGACATTGTTGAGTTAGCTCTTAGAGACCTGAATGTAATTCTGCCAGTGGCAATGTTCAGTTATTGAAAGTTTAATGGTTAAAAGTTTTTTTCGCCTACCTTTCCCACGACTCTACCTTGCTGAACTCCCAAGAAGTACAGAGGGAAAGCAATACTTCTAAGAGCAATGGTATTTCTATCAATACTAACAGCAGAAAACTGACCTGAAATGTAGAAAAATGTCATCTACTGTAAGTATGAAATAGAATGTCAAATTATTTCTAACTAATATCACAAATGAACAAAAAAAATGTGCTATAAGTTCTCTCAATGTAAAAAAATATAAGTGATTTTGTAGTGACTCAGAAGAATAAACACAGCTACTGGTATATAGGAGAAGTAATGATGATGTTAAAGGGGTACTTGGACATAACGTATGTGGTTATTCATGCATGACATTTTGATGATGTCATACACACAAATCATACACATGGTCCATAGATTTTTACCATGAGTTTGTTTTGTAAATTATTTTGTTCCTTTCGCCATAAACATTTTATAAAATAAGTGTGTTGTTAAGTGTTTTCAAAAGTTTCATATTCTGATCAATTTTCTTTGCTTAGAGTTAATTATATTGACATTTTTTTACTTCATAGTTACAAAGAAATGTATGCGATCGTAGCTATGTTGTGCTTATGACGTCATCAATATTTCTCAAAAAGCTCAAAAATATAATACTAATTCTCGTTGAAATTTTTAAAAATTAGCCTTCAAAATGGCTAGTATGACTCTTGGGCATTCTTTTTACAATGTTAGATTGTTGATTGTTTGAAATCTAACTTCATCCAAGTACCCCTTTAAAAATCCTATGAATAGGAAACACTGTTTTGTAACCAATAATTTCTACAAAGGTATCATAACTGTGGCATTTCACAATCATGCTCATCATCTATGTGTAACCTGTGTGCAGAATTTTCTCTTGTAAACTTGCAACAATGACTTACCTTCTGAACAAGGCCCAGGTACTGGAATCAGTTTAATCTGATTCACATAAACCCAACCCTTATCTCCATCATCATAAAGAATGAAATAGCGAACACGATGAGGATTGGAATCATCAACCTTCTTAACAGTACCAGGGTACAACTTTGACCTTCCTGGCCACTCAGCTATAACACGGCTACCCTTGATGACACTTCCTGGATTGGGTGTGGTGTCTAGTATAATTGCTGTGACATCACTGGGTGAGTGCGCAATTCTGTCCCCATCATCAAAGAGTATGTGAATCTTGGAATCCACTCTTTCAACTTTTCCTTTATAGTATTGGTCGTTAGTCCAGCGTCCCCAAACCACTGTGCCAACTACAGAGAAATAAATTGATATATATTGATACAATATATATATGAAATGATAATATTATTGTTTGAATTCAATAGTCTGACATTGTCTATGATGCTAGAGTGAATTATCATTATTATCCAGCAAAACTAATTCTTTTTCTTTGATGCAGTTGTAAAATGTGTAGATAAGTTATACAGCATATAATAGTCAGTAAATACATTTCGGAGGTTAGTCCTTTGTCGGAGTAATATCTTTTTTTCTATGATAACTACTTATTGTCGATGACCTATACTTGATCAACATTCATGTGTTTTGGGTACACGTTGTTGCTATTGTGGACAAATAAATGTTCAGTCCATTACTGTTTGCAGCAAATTGACGATCAATAATTCATGTACAAACAAAAACATAGAATATGAGGGGTCTAAGGAAAAGGACATCTTACTAGCTGGGAAAGATACTTTCAGTTGTTATCAACCTACCTACCTACCTACTATATCAAAGTAAATCTACAGTGAATCACATTAATGCGGCAGTACCTTCATTGACTTTTGTTGGCATTAATCTAACTTCATCAAAATTTACCCAGAAGTCACTAGTGTCGTCATAATGCACACTATAACGAGGATAATAATGATTTGTCTCGTCAACTTCTTTGATATAACCAGGCATAAAATGAGTAGGCATCATCCATTTGCCAATTACTCTTGTCCCAACTGTAACATTAGCAGGGTTTGGCACAGTGTCCACTATAATTGCTTTCTTGTCGTCAATGTCATGTGTGGCACTACGTTCAGGTACTTGCATAGTGTCAGTGTACGTAACCTGGAGTTTTCCATTGCTACAGTTGGTAATATGACCACGGAAGTAGAGATTACTTGATGTAGATAACGCCCATACTGCACAACCAACTGTGGAGATTAAAATGTCACCATATAATTGCACCAGCATGAAATAGACAGTATATTGCTTCATGTTATCTTAAAAACTCAAAAAGCGAGTTGAGCTTACCAGTTTCCCTTCTGATTGGCAGAGGTCTAATCTCATCTATCTTACACCAGCCCTTATCACCATCATCAAAGTTGACAAAGTATCGAGGTGAATGAGGGTCCATGTAGTCCATTTGAGCAACTTTTCCAAGGTAGAAATGACGACTACTTGGCCAGTATCCAATCACACGGCTTCCAACCTATCAAACCACATGGAAATAATAATAAAAAATATCACTAACTAAAGATAGATTATAATCTTCGCATTTAATCAATCAATCAATCAAACAATATTACTCCGAAGAAGGACTAATGTCTGAAATGTCGGTATCGCTATTGTTACTATACAGTGTATAATTTATCTACACATTTTACAATAACTGAATCAATAAATCAATCAATCCATCAATCAATCAATCAATCAATCAATCAATCAATCAATCAATCAATCAATCAATCAATTAATCAACCAATCAATCAATTAATCAACCAAACAATCAATCAGTCAATTAAATGTAATCCTCTCCTCTCTATTCAACAATACTATAGCTACTTCTCCTGGCTTAAACTACTAAATGTCCCTCCTCTCCACCTTTTTTCATTCAAGTCAACTCTGCATCTATTTTATATTCCACTCCATTTTACCCTTTCATCATACAAAACATAGGATCTACAAAGAATTTCCAGACAATCCCTGTCTGGAATTGGAATATGAAAAAAGCATCCAATAATTTTTTGTCATGCGTAAAATTGGATTTGATCCAATTAAGCCATATTTTTCTCTTTTCATATTTCTTTTCCTGGACTTTCTATATGGATGGCATGCATGATATCAAACCATCAAATGATCATTGATGAACTTGTTTACATTTGCAATATTTTGGTTTTGTTTCAAAACCATCACAAGAAAATGAAGTAATGTGTGTAAGTTCCATAATAAAGTAAACAGGTTTTATACCTGGATAGTTCCTGGTCTTGGGTTTACGTCATAAATAACAGGTTTACCTACCTGGATAGTTCCTGGTCTTGGGTTTACGTCGTAAATAACAGCACCTACATCAGCAGGATCATGCTGTATTTTATCACCATCATCAAACGCTATGTCAATCTTGCTGCCAATACTGGTCACCAAACCACGGTAGTATTGATTATTGGTCCAGCGACCAAGAACACGACTATTTGGTACTATAGGAGCAGTGCCTGAGTCTAAAGAAACAGGTCATCCAAAAATGTACTAAGTATTAATTTACCCATTTTATGCACATTTCATACCAATTTTGTATAGATCCTTTCAAACCAATTTCATACACATTTCATACAGTATTCCATACTCAATTCATCCACTTTTAAAATCCATTTCAATATTGAAAATATTTATACTCACCAGTGATTGATACAACAGGCAGTAATCTCATTTGGTGGACATGTACTCTTCCTTTATCACCATCATCAAACTGGATAACAAATACAGGGTCACCAGAATCTTCCTTTTTGATCTTCAACACACTACCAGTGTAGTATTTTTTACTCCCTTTGAACTGGGCTATTACTCTTGATCCTGTGTGATAAGCACCAAAATAGAGTCTAATTTATGCTAGATAGTAAAGGGAAGACAGAGTTGGAATGACAAGGAGGCTATACTTTATACTTGTCTATGGAATACTTAATGGAATGAAACAGGCGATTTGTAGGACTTGGTCAAATGACAGAATTTACCTAGCAATGAAAGTTTGGTAGACAAACCCTAATTTGTGCAGGGAAATAAAATTGAAGATCAAATACAAAAAAAAAAAAACTTCATCTTTCAAGTTTATCATTTTATTCAATTAGCTACACATTTTATTTTCAGTTTAACAACTGAAAGTATTTGTTTGTACATCTACTCTTTTACTTTTCCTTGTAATCAATCAATAAAGTGCAATCACTGTACTCATGTCATACTACATTCACAATATCATACCTATTTGAATTGCCTCAACATCTGGATTAACATCAGCAACAACCGCAGTTTGATCACTAATATCATGTGAAATGGTATCACCATCATTGAATTTGATATGGATCTTACTATCAACATTGGAGACTTTTCCTGGAAAGTATGTACTGTCTGTCCAACGAGCCCAGACAGGCATTCTGGGACCAAGACTTCCAACTGTATAAAAAAAAATTAATATTAACCATGAGTGATAAAAATGACGTCTTAGTGACTTGCATATACATAAATAATGCATAATAGGTATTATTTATTTATTATTTTTGTGCATCTGTTACAGCAGGGCTCGAAATAAGGGCAGGTCAAGGGACAATATGTCATATCCCTCCAAAGTTGCTACTTGACAAGCCAAATCAGAGTTTGAAAGGACAAGTTGACAAGCCATATTTTTTAGGGAAAAAAACTTATCCTATAGATGTATTTAAAAAAAAAGAATCATTATTGTAACAAGATTTTCCCAAAATTATTATTAGTAGTATATATTAATTATTAATAAAAATTAATGTGGAATGGTAGGTCATGTGAGTATCCAGTTTACTAGTAATGGATGAATCAATGAAAGAATAGATGCATGAGTGAATAACTGAATGATTTTATGAAAGTATGAATGAATACATAAAAAATGGCAAAAACAAAAAAGAGAATGAATGAATGAATGAGTTGATGATAGAATGTTAAAGCATTCAGTGAAGAATTGAACAGATCAACAGAATTGATGATTAATCAATTTGGCAAACCATTAATAAATTAAAAAGGAAAAACAAAAAAATTACCATAAAATCCGACGCGACCTTCACAACTGGCTAGACCACTTTCATTTATGGTGATAGTCTTTGATGTGATTTTTGACTTGAGTTGGATTATTGAACCATTACGGAAACAGTCCTTGCAATAAAAAAAAATATCTTTTACAAATCTTTGTTCAAATAGAAGTTTGTAGGTTGTAGTTGATTTGATGATGCCTTAGTGCATTCAACCTTTGATTTTACAATTATTATACCAAGCTTTCAGCCCATATAGGTGGCAATTTTCAGGGCATATGCAATCTTATTCTATTATCTTGTCCTGAAGATGGCTACAGGGGCGGATTGAGGTAGGGGGACTGGGGTGACTTGCCCCCCCCCCCCCAAAAAAAAGATATACTTCTTAGAATGTTGGAAAATTCCCATTGGTCCCCCTCCTTACAAAAATCCTGGAATGGGGCTATGAAGTTCAAAAGGTTGACATAATTGTAAAATTAAAAAAAAGTTTGAATACACTTCTAAGTCATCTTGATGAGATCTTTTTTTCCTTCATTCACAGGGGAATCTCCTAAAATCTTTTAGTGGGATGTACATCACATAAAACAATTCACAAGATTTTTCTATTTAAATTTTAAATTCATTGTATGAGAAGAATGCAGGATAACCCCCCTAAAGCCAACTTTGCTTCATATTTTTTTTTACTCTTTTTCTTCTTTTAATATGTTCCTCCTTTTTCTTTTTTCCTGCATTAAAAATACAAATGGCTATTGCATTCCCATTTTTATCTCTTTCTTCTATTTCTTTTTTTCATTCCCGACAATATAACAAAAACAAAAAACATACAAACACATACCCCCAATAATTATTTGCTGTTTGGGTGATATGTCCTAAAATGGTGTTTTGGTTAAATAATAATGTATAAATTTAAAAGCAAAATGTATCCCCAAATTGTCTATGTTTAGAAAATATACCTCCCCCCCCTGAAAAATACCGCCCCTCCCTGCGACGTAATAAACGATAGGTCCCTTAAAGTCACTCAATTAAAAATACTTACAAGAGTTGGACTTCCAAGGCTTGCCATGCTAATATCTTGCTATAATTCTAATTATCTACAACAGTCACGATAAGTATTAAAGGTTCTAGGTCCGGGGGGTTTTCGTCCATTCAATTTCGGGAAAAATTGAAAAACGAAAATAGCACATCATTTTAATTTTCAACTATCGATTAAATTGAAACTTATATTACATTTTTGCTATCCTTTTTTAATTAAATCTGTTTTCGAATAGATCAATCAGTAGGACTAATTTTAATAAAACGGTTATTCAAAATCAAACTTACTCGCTTACGTATTGAATTATTCAAAAAATGAATTTCAATTTTAAAAATCAATTTTCAAGTTTTGATTTTTTCAAGAAAAGCAAATCAGAGCTGCACAAGTTAGGGGAGGGATGTTGGGACCATGAATTCTCTCTAGGGAGGGGTAGAGAGATCACTTTTATCGATCTGTCAGCGGGCTCACAATTGGACACAAAAAACAAAATGGCCAAGATTGTCCATTGGCTGTACGTTCTGTTCTTAACTTGGTATTTTCCCATGTGAACAAGCATTTTTTTCAATCGTCAGTTTTTTAGAACATACAAAACATGTTTAAAACAGACCGTTTAGAACAGAACGTACAGCCAGTGGACAATCTTGGCCATTTTGTTTTTTTTTGTGCCCAATTGTGAGCCCGCTGACAGATCGATAAAAGTGATCTCTCTACCCCTCCCTAGAGAGAATTCTTGGTCCCAACATCCCTCCCCTAACTTGTGCAGCTCTGATTTGCTTTTCTTGAAAAAATCAAAAATTGAAAATTGATTTTTAAAATTGAAATTCATTTTTTGAATAATTCAATATGTAAGCGAGTAAGTTTGATTTTGAATAACCGTTTTATTAAAATTAGTCCTACTGATTGATCTATTCGAAAACAGATTTAATTAAAAAAGGATAGCAAAAATGTAATTTAAGTTTCAATTTAATCAATAGTTGAAAATTAAAATGATGTGCTATTTTCGTTTTTCAATTTTTCCCGAAATTGAATGGACGAAAACCCCCCGGACCGTTCTATGAGGATCGACTCACGACTTCATGAGGCAGCAAGGCCGATTTTGCAAACGCAACATTGCTCAAGCATAAAATCAGCTGTGAGCCTTTGTTTTCTAGATCAAAACAACATGAATGAATGCATGAATGGATACTACATCGAACTATAACTTCCAGGTAAATTACAACAAAATAAATTAGTTATAACCAATTGTTTTTGATAGTTTGATTGGTGTCCCGTGACTTTGGAATAACCGCCTAGCGCCTCCCTAGCGCCAGGTTTTACAAGAATTTTCTTACCTTTTCAGCTGAAACTTTGTTAGTACCGGAAACTGTGGGTAAATAATGTAAAAAAGTATATAATTGGACTGACGTTTTTGCAGTTAGGGTCCCACTGGTCGATCGGCACGTACATTACAGGGATCAACCAGTTTCCTTGGCCGGCTAGGAATATACTTCATGGTAGCGTGCCATTAGTCTCCCCTCCCCCACCCTCCGTGACCGCTATGAACGTGACTTTCGCATTATTGCGTGACGTTGGTTTCAAAAAAGAGCAAAAGCCTGGGACTAGTTTGTTGACAAAATGGACGGAGGGTACGTTGCAGCGTTCAGCTTTAGGACCTTTGAAGTTTGTTCTTTTTAATGGCCGTGTTTATCAAAAACATTGAAACCTAATGCCTTTTTACAAAGGATGAATACACAAGAAGCTTCTAAGTGTTATTAGAAGTTTAAAAAAATTCCCACAATGGCTGGTTGGAGCGGTTTTTCTGAAGAAGATTTACATCAGCTGAAAAAGAATCACTCCAACGAAGAGTTTGAAAACCAGAATGTTCGCAAAGTAAATCTCAGTACTTTACCGAAACGACAGAAACCAAGAGAAAAAATAAAATCAAAGAATACTGCTATAAAAAAGGACAAAGATGGCCAACAAGAAACAGCTGTCGAACTAGTAAATTCAACAACAACAGCAAAATCGAGAAGTGATTCTTCAAAATTTAATCCAATTCCAGAAGGCGAGCGCTCATTAAATCAAGACAAATTTGTGGAAGATAAAAGTGAGGATAGTGTGGATGATCAAAAAGAGAAGATACCAGAAATTATTTTGGAGCCAGAAAGGTAGTGTTTGAATTATTGTCTGGTGTACACGTGTAAGTCTCATTTAGTATTTGTTATCATATTACCAGACCTGAATATCGTTGCCATAGTAAACTCATATCTTTCATCAATACATTTCAGATTTATGTGTCTTAGTAAAAAAGTTGTTTATAATTAAAAAGCTTCTATGTCAAAAATGACACATATTGAATATATATATATATATATATTTATTTATTATTTATTAATTCATAATAACCTCAATCATTCACATGACAAACGAAGCTCCATTCAAACCATTCAAACTCTTTTAGATTAAACATAGTTGATGCACATTGACTATGGATTAAATCAAGACCAATGGAAGTACTATACAGTACAATGTTTGTAATGGAACAATGGAGCACTTGCACTAAGACATCATGTGACCTCTCCCCTAAATCGTCAAGTGCCGTAAAAAGCAGGTCCAGAGATGAAAAAAGCATGCTATACTGTCTTAATAACAAGACTACATTTCAAGTCACCATACACAAAGAAACAGAAAGAGCAGTGTTTCAAACTTAATGATAATATTTTTCTTTCGTTACCTGAAGCCATCCATATCATTATGTTGGTATACCAAAGGTATAACAGACACAGTAAATGGGTACTATTAACAATAAATTTCTTATATTATACCCCTTTTCTCAACCCCTATCAAATGTAATACTCTACAGTCGTCCATTACAAGTTAGTTACTTCTCAAAATAATATTTGACATACATTAACTTAGTATTGAATGGATGTAATTTGCAGAATTCAAGAGATTGAGCTGACTGCTTTACAGAAGATGCAACAAAAGCAGAAAGAAATAGAGGATCAGAACAAGAAAAAGAAAGCAGCCTTACAGGAAACAATAAAAGAAAGGTGATGTGATGTAAATCTCAGGGAAACCTCCATATAGGAATACACTGGCTTTACGGTACATATTTAACGTTATCCTAATGCTTCCAAACAATAGGAATCCATTGATTTTTTTAGTACAATATCAAATCAACTTAAGGCCCAGAAAATTGTTTATGTCAATTGCAGAAATTCTGCGAAATGAGGATGAGGGGCAGTCTCGGTTTCAGACATCTTATGTGGTTCACCAAATAAAAGGTTGGGAGCCTTCTGCAATGGACGCTAGATGAGGGGAGATAAAAAATTTCAGTTATTTTTCATATATTTGTTGGGACCTACAACTGCCAGATTGCGAGACCAAGGCTCTGACCACTCTGCCATGCCACCTCCTCCTATCAGCAGGCAGGAAAGAGCAAAGTGCGAGTGTCTGAATACGAAGAGATGTTTGCATGAGTGGTAATAAAATTAACAGTTAACAATATGAATAATAATTTTTTTATATTAAAAAGGTTCAAGAGGACTCAAGCAGAGGCAAATACTTTGAAATACGTCCATAAAGAGCTGGCTCATTTGGATAATTTACTGACAGCTGATGTGGCTTTACTGAGAGACACAATTGAAGAAGCTGACAGGGAATACCATCATGCATTGTAAGTAATGAAAGTCTACAATTTTTGAGTTGCATTGGTGTGATCCAGAATAAATCATCCCTAATACATGACTGAATTAGAGTCGGATTAGTTTCATATCAAAATATGAAGCTATGCATTTCTGATACAAGTCTGGAACAACAAGACAATTATTCAGAAAATGTACACTTCACACAAAGAGAAAGAATGTAATTTGAGCAAGTTATAGAAAACTCAATTGGCATAATTGCACCACTCAGGTATCCCTTCGAGGTACATGTTATGTTCATGTGTGAGGACAGGATTTACCCTTAAATACAGGATTGAATATTAAACAATGCTTTCTTAGAATAACAGTTGTATGTATATATAGTGAACAATATTTTTTTCAGGAAACGATATGAACATGCTGAAGCAGAGTTTGTTGCAGCTAAACTAGATCTTCACAGAAAAACGGAAAAAAAAGAAATGCTTACTGAACATTTACTAGCTGTTATTCAACAAAATGAGGAAAGGAAAGCTAAAAAACTTGAAGAACTTATGGCAAAACTAGATGTTTCAGATGTAACACTGGATAATACAATTGATAATCATAATGTTATTGATGATAGTGAAAAATGTGATGTAGAAGTGAAAGGGATTGAACAAAATGGGAGTGAGACAGAAGATACAAGTCTGAACACAATAAATGGTCAAAGTAAGAATAATGAAAATGAAATTGGGAAAGAGAAAATAGAAATAGACAAAATAGAAAACACTTAAAAGGTTAAAGGAATTGAATCACATCTCTCTGGATGTATTGTGCTCTTCAGAATAATGCAGTAGATAACCCAGAGGAACTCCCATATATTTTAATATTGGAGGGTGGGGATGCTTGTTGTACATCTTAGGAGTAAAAATCAGAGATCTGGTACCTTTTAGGATCTCTTAGAGGTTTTCAGACTCTCAGAATTAAAGTTGGTAACTCTTAGGGTTATTCACAGATATTCGAAAACAAGGTATCAATTTTACAACCATTCTATCCAATTGTCTGTATTGAGTTGGTACCTATTAGGGGTAAAATCAGGTATTGCCACGCTCTTCTGGATAGAACTTTGGAACCTTTTGGGAGTCATTCTCAAAAATTCAAACAAGCATCCCCACCCTATTCTGATTGGAATCCTTCCAAGGTAGATAACATTTTCAAAAAAACTAAAACTATTGAATAGTGTGTTTTGTAATCTTTTACTTTTTGTATGGCATAAAAAAACACTTGTGCATAATGTATCCTTGAGTAGACAGCTCTTTAAGAAAAGACATCATTTCTAAAGACTATACCGATAAGTTGCATTCCTTCATTTTGGATGAGTGCAAAATCTTGATTTTTAAATATTAAATACACCTGGTATTACAAGGGTATGTTTTGTTTGGAAAAAGTTTGGTAATAATTGGTTATGAATAAATCACATTTTTTATATTGATAAAAAGTTTTAAATGAAACACAAATGCAGTTTGTAAAATATTTCATATAATTTTATTGATAAGCATTATAAAAATATATTATTAAAGATATATTTAAATATTATGCTTTACCATTTTCATTTATAATTAAAATTCAAGTATTTGTCATCACGATTTTTCAGCTAGACCCAGCCTATATTATTCTTGATATCTAGGCAAAATTGTTGCACATTAATTAATGGCTTTGATTAATTTAATTTTGCTATCACTATAGTACAGGGCTGTCAACTCTCCCGGATAACCCGGGAGTCTCCAGATTTTGGGACAAATCTCCCGGTCTCAAGATTTCAGTGCCAAATCTCCCGGGTAAATGTGAAAAATCGATTTTCCTGTTTATTTAACGTGATTTCCTCTTTTTAGAAGGTAAATATACGCTGGAATCTGTAGATTATGAATAGAAAGATGCGTAGGATGTTTTTTTTTTTTTTTTTTTTTTTTTGCTTCGGAAAATTCCAATGGGAACACAAAATGGCGGACATCATGGCGATCTCAAGATCAGAAACAGCCAGGGGTTGACAGCCCTGATAGTATGTATTTTTTAACATTTAGTTCTTTCTGATATTTGTTGTCATAATTTTCAAGACTGTGGATCCATCAGAATTTTACATCCTTCGCCATTAAATAGTAACTTGAAAGCCTAGAAACAAAAATTACAAACATTATTACCTATTGACCATTTAAATGTGTACTTTCGAAAAAGATAGTGTACCAGATAATATTATATGTCAAAGCTCAGCCAATCAGAGCGCATCATTTTATTAAATGATATTTGATTGGCTAAGCATACGTTATGATAAATAATATCTATCACACAATCCTTTTAAAAAGTGCACATTTAAATGGTGAAGTACATATTGAAATCCAGAGGTGGATTCAAGGGGGGTACATGGGGTGCCCCTTGTGTTTTATTATGACAAAGATGATTTACCTCTTCATATTTACTCATTGGTAATTCATGAGAAATAAGAGGTGTGACATCAACCCTGAAAAAATATTCAATTCAATCATTAGTTTTGCACCTGAAATATGAAGATGAACTTTAAAAGAGGAAAAAAATAGTTGATAAAAATTAAGAGTTAACATGCCTTTTCAAAAGCTGATGATAAAAAATCCATAGAATATTAATATTACTAAAACTCACTAAAGCGTGATTTCCATTAATCGAAAACGATCGAGAATGGTCACAAACGACAGAGGAAAAAAAATTTGATTATATGGAAGCCTATGAGCTGTTTCGATCCAGCTCATTTGTCTACGATTATATGGATTAAACACCTTTTTTTGATTGAACGATTGAAATGCTATCAATCTCGACTGTTCTCAATTATATGGAAACCAGGCTTTAGTGTGTTTATTATTGTTAAAGAGATATTAGACTGTCATTCCCACCAATATGTTTTGCTACTTTATTTTCCTGCACCTCAATAATTCATTAGCTAATATTACTTGTTCTGATGAATAAGCAGCTCTGACTTCTCCCAAGTGCTGAATATCTTACGACCATGGACAGTCTTCAAAGTTATTGACTTGAAAATGACATCAGATAACACATTATCTACATGCAGAGGAGCCTAAAACAAACCAACAATTACAAAGCATTCTGGGTGAATGGATGAATAGCTAGGTGGATATAAAAGAAATGAACAAAGAAATGGAAATTCTTCAACAATTATACACAAAGACAGGATGAAGTAAATGGATGGATGGACAGACAGACAGACAGGCAGATACGTTTATTTGAATAGAGTAACTAAATCAATGTAAAAGCATTGTTATCTTTAGAGGCCTTAATGGATGAATGAATTGATGATGTGTGAAAGGCGCATGGATGGGTCAATGCCAAAACGCTTGTCTGAAATCGCAAATATTTTTATCTAAAAAATGATTATTTCATTATCATTATCTCTGATGAACTATTTACTCAAGAGAAGCTATCTTTATAGCAAGCAAATGATCAACTCCACTATACCTTTGGTAAGCCAACAAGCACTATTTGTCCTCCCTTCCTGAAATACGAAAATAAGATAGTTCTTCCTTTTCAAAATAATATTGTTGTAACTATAAGACAAATGATTATTGTTGAAAATACAGATTGAATAAGATTGTAGCAATATTAAATTGCTGTCTACCTGAGAAATGAAAAACTACTGTTGACCATGGGGGGTGCACCAGAGCACTCTATCACTCTCCCTGCACCATCGCCAGATGTTTCCTTTAATACTGAAAAGGTAAATGGCCGGTTAAAGGATTGAATGAATGAATAGATAATTGAATGGATGAATAATGAATAAATACATGGGTAGATGGATGGATGGATGAATAAATGAATGGATGGACTGGAGTGGATGAATGAATGAATACATGAATGGATAAATGCATGTAGAAATGAATGGACGAAAAAATGGATTTAATAGTTATCAAAAACTAAAGAACGATTAGATGAATTGAATGAATAGATGGATGAACATATAAATGGTTAAATTAATTAATTAATTGTGAATAGTGGATATAAGACAGTATGAGTGAATTGTTTTTAAAGGTCAAATGTCGTTACCTATTTCTTTAAGATTTTCATTGGCACCGTTAACTGTTAAGTCAGCTCCCATTTGCTTTGCTTTCTCCAGTCTTTCTGGGTTGATGTCAGTAGCAATGCTAAAAAGATGAAGAAATAAATTTCTATTTGTAAATGGATTGTTACACATTTATTAAATACATTCATACTTTCATGGTTTATAATCACGATTATGTGACACAAATTCATTTTATTAATGGATATTAATATATGTGATAATTATCGGATAAGTGGCATGATCATTTTTCTCTGCTTTGCCCACAACAGGAAATCCAATCTCAAAAATATACCTACATTGTGTGAGCACCCATGGCTTTTGCTATTCCTATAGCTAGCAATCCAATCGGTCCACAACCTGGAATACCATGAAATAAATTATATCAACACAATGACTTGTTACATGCCTTGGATAATTTGATGATTGATAAATAATATAACTGGCTGATTGGTGATATTGGGATATTGATGAATTAGTAATTTGAAAATTAGAACTACACACTGACCTATCACTAGGACGTTCTCATTGGATGGTTCCAGTGCTTCCATAGCTTGATGTGCAACCCCAAAAGCTACAAACACATCTATTCATTACAATACTCAAATAACATACTAGGCAATATACTATTCATTGTAATAGAATTTATAATGGGTAATTCAAACGGCTTCTACCAAAAATGTGAAAGAACTAGCTATATACAAAAAGTAAGTATATATAATATATTATATTACTACAGTACTGTTAATTCAACTAGGACCGTGTTTTATTCATCACGCCAATTGACATCATTGTAATTTGATTGGCTGATAAAGACACAAAGTGCATGTCTTTTGTTCCAATTAAAGTACCAACCTGATTGGCTTTATTACAATGTGGTCCTAGTTGAACAGTAGCACTGTAGTTTTTTTTGACTCACGTTCCAGTAAACAGGCTTTCCTGGGTTCAAGGTCTGTCTTGAGAAGATATGCATACCGTGCAGGGATGATAGTATATTGTGCACAACCACCATAGATTGTTCCTCTACCATGACCAAATTGGTTCAGGTTTTGACAAATATGCCTTTGATCTAAAGAATGTAAGAAGGAAGGATGGACCAAATATAAAAACAGGAAGGAATAAAGGAATAACTAATAATAGGAAGTTAGTGTGAAAGAATTTTTTGAACTATATTGATGAGTTAGTACGATAATATATAAGACAATATGTAAAGATGACATCCGTAATGACTGATTGAAATGGCTAATCGATAGGAAGGAAGAAATTAATGAAAAATAAATCATTGATGTGTGCATACATGGTCATTTACCATGTAAGCATTGGTAGCATTTTCCACAAAAATAGTGATTTTCACAGCATACTTTAGAACCAACTTGAAATTGTATATTGCATCCAGATCCCACCTTGACAACCTGTTAGATATAAATTAAGAAAGCCATGAAGGTATTTGAAATATGAAATTACGAACTATCTGTGCACAACTGGTTGTACAAAGCTTGGATATCACTATCTAGGTACTTAATAAATCTGAACTTATACAGCAAATTTATCATAAAAAAATCTACAGTACACAAAATAAATAGCAACAAGATTATCTGGACTTCAACAGTTCAACTTACCAATTATAACAATTTAACAAATATAACCAGTTCAGGGGACTAGCCCCTGTAGATCATGGAGTTCTTACCTCACCAACACACTCATGTCCAGGAATGAATGGTAGAGTGGCAATTGCTTTTGCAACTGAAAAATACAATATTTCAATTTAAAAACAGATAATGAATATTAATGATCAATGACAGTTCAATGCCACTCAAAAGTATAACAAGATTAATGCACCTATCAGCGGCTTCCCCCTGGGGTTGACCCCCAGGCTGACCAGGGAGATTGGTGAAGGAATATAGGTAGTTTGGATCCAGTTATTGCCCCTGGGGTAGGGAAAAATAGTGACATTGATTTTGTTGTGAAATTTCTGGGGTTGGAGATTGTGATTTTTGTTATTACGATGAATTGTACATTACTGAATGCCTTGACCAGGGGACATTGGAAAGGACATTTTCCCTTCCCCAGGGGAAAATTATCAACATTGTTTATGAATTTTTACAATCTCCCTGGTCAGCCCGGGGGTCACCCCCTGGGGGGTACTGGTCGGTACTACCCTATATCAACTATACGGGGATGATCCGCTGAACACCTGGTATGGTTTTTCGACCTTGGTGTCATGAACAGGGTATCTAATTCTACTCTATTTCCGATTTAATCCAAACTTCCTGTCATACTCAGGGCCCAAAAAATGAGAAAAATTGTTTTGCATTCAAGAAATCGGCAGGAATAAGATCGTTGACTTTAAAAAAAGATAAGAGCAGCATGTGCGTCTGAATTGTTATATTTATACAAATCATATAATGTTTGTAAACAATTGTAATTTGTCATAAACAGGGTATGGAAGTTAGGTATTTTTTGTCATAAACAGGGTAACATCTACAGGATCCCAGCGGAACACCCCTACCCAGATCTGAAGGGAGTACCCCCCCCCCCCCCCCCCCCGGGGTAAAAGCTAGAGGTAAAAGTATTATATAACTACACTATTACCCATAATATACTTTTGAGGGCTGCAATGTAAAAATTAAATAAAACAACTAAATAAATGAAAAATATGATCCTAATATGATCAGCTTATAAAGAACATAGATTTACCAACTGTACAAGTGTACAAGAAATTGCCTCTAATATCATATTGTTTCATGAAAATGAAAAAAAGGTTCAAGGTTATGAAAAACTTGTGATTACATGACATGTAATTTTAATATTAGTTCAATTATTTTATAACTACAATATTTGAACATCATTTTACCTTCGTTCCAGTTGTACAATGCAATATCCGAGCCACAAATAGAAGATACTAGTACTTTCACGAGTAATTCCCCTTCTTGTGGCTCAGGAATTGGCCATTCTTTGTATTCATACCCAACTTTTTCATCCTCTTTTATCAAAACCTTCATCCGTTTTGTCGCCATTTTAATTATTGCACAGAGATCCCAACATTTTGGAAGCTGAAGTCACTGGATGCATGTTTCGACTCTGCATGGGAGGGGAGGGAGGGGATACAAGGGGATGCAGAAAACGAGCAGAGAGGACCTAGGGACGAGACTCTTCCCAGTCCTCGTATTGACGTCACTGCCACGAATGCAAAATGGCGAGATATAATGAATGCCATTAGGAAAGGATGCTAGTTTTTTTCAGCAAAAATGTACTCTTTATAGCCAGGAACACAAAAAATCCATCGGCTTTACGCCGCCTTTGAGTGATATTGCTCTTCTATACAACTTTTGCTGTTCAAAATGCTGAACACAAGTTGTTTAGGAGTTGTTTGGGTTCCGCTTTTGGTGGCAGTTGTTGTGGTGTTTTGTTCTGAGTCCCAAGCAATGTCTCTTGAAGAAAAACACAAATTAAGGTAACAAAAACCTCCAAAACAAGAGCGAAAATTATAGTCTTTGGTCTTCACTACTTTATAGGATGTGAAGTAATTTTTCTTTTGTGGCAGGGACCAAGTGAAAGAAATGTTTCATCACGCTTATGGCTCTTACATGGTAAGTGTTTCATGTCAATTTCATGTCAAACAAATCGTGTTTTTGTTTAAAAGTTGTCCGTGTTGATTGGTGATCTGATCTTCATGATAGTGGAAATATCGCACAAGTTGTTAATGAATACAACTCAGCTGAGAGCTTTGCGTTTAACAGCTGTGTAAAACAACAAAAACACGGATACACTAACAATCTATTATTTCGCCTTTTGGAAAATGTAGCTGATAATTTCACTAATTTTTCAAGTTGTCTTACTTTGTTTGTTCTCTCTTTATTACTGATAATAACGTTGTTAAAGGCGAAATTGTTTTATTATTGATAAATGCAATTGCTAATGATTTCAAAGCGAATTTGCCATTCTGTGAAATCTTTCAATACACCAAAGTACACATATTGTAATCTTCGAATTATTATGACTATTTTATGATGAGATTTGTTCAAAATTTGCTCATTGGATCTAATATGAAGATAGTAATTTTGCTTTATTATTTAATACTTTTTGGTCTTGACTTTGTTGGCATAGAAACTCAAATTACTTTGAAAAATGTACTGAAATGTTTAAATTATATCATTACGAAAAATCCTAATTAAAGTGAATTCAAATAATTAAAAAGCATTTTATGAGATTACAACTTCATCATGGTTTCTAAATTGATGTGACTGAAAAATATTATGCACAAATGTGCATGTAGTTAATCACTCAGCTTTAGAATTGCAAAATATTATGCTTATAAAAATTAAACGTTTGTATTGTTGGTAACCATAATGTACAAATGCCTATGTCCAGTAAGGGCATGGGTTTCGTTATCTTTTTGAGTAAGCATTTGAGTAATTGAAGTAAGTGTCTGTGCCCCAAACATTTTCTAAGGGGGGTCTGGGGCATTTTTATTAAAAAGGTAAAATAGGCATTGCTATAACTGCTGGTAGCCGACTATTATAATTGAAACCCCTGGTAAGAGTATGATGGATTTCAGACCCACTTCATTTCACTGCAATGTAATTTATTTCCTCTTTTTAACTTAGATAATTATTATACACAAATGTATTAAGATTTATAGCATCATGCTATAATTTTAGTTAATGTTTATCTATTTGTTACTTTTTTAACAGAAATATGCATATCCAGCGGATGAGTTGATGCCGTTAAGTTGTAAAGGGCGTGTGCGAGGAGTAGATCCTAGTCGTGGTGATGTAGATGATGCATTAGGAAAGTATGTACAAGAATTCTTAGAGATTACAAGTAGATAACTGGGAGTGTTATATAACATTGGGTTCAAATTTTCCCATAAATTTAAACCCAATGTTGGATTTTGTAGCACTTTCCCAATGATAATCCAAAATAAACCCATTCTGGGAATCACAATTTTTTTTTTCCTGTGGGTACATGAGAAAGAACAATGGCATATGATCATGAAATAAACTCAGTTTACATATCACCTTGGCCAACCTGGTATCATATTATAAAAAGTTGGCACTTTTACAAAATGGAAACCCATATGCCAAAGACCAGTTGCTGAATGCATTAAATTGAGAGTATTTAATGGGAATGTTAAACTTGTTGGTTTACATCAGCTGCCACTATTCAGCTGTTCAGTGTACATTAAAATGTTACCTGAGTAAATAGTATGTGGTTTTGTCAATGACATTGCAAAACATGCCATTTTGTAAAACATGGTGTTAATATAATTGGATTAAGTAATAATTATTGCAGTTGTGCATTTATTAACAATGATTGTCTTTTTGTTTAAGATTTTCATTGACTCTTGTTGATACCCTCGATACACTTGCTGTAAGTTATACATAACTGATAAGAAATTCCTTGACCTTCAATTTATTGACATTTTACTGTATTATGTGCTAGGTGAAACTATTGATTTTGTCATGCTCCACATAATTCTGGGCCTCACATTTATATTACCAATCTGTTTAAAATGCAAGAAAACGATAAGAGGTATAAAATATTGTGTTCTCTTTTTTGTCATGGTAGGTTCTTGGTGAAGTAGAAGAGTTTGAGAAGGCTGTCAAACTAGTCATCAAAGATGTCCAGTTTGATAGTGACCTTGTAGTATCAGTCTTTGAAACTAACATTAGAATGGTGGGGTAAGATACACATTGTATTGATTTATTATTTGTTTGTATTGATTTGAATGTTTGTGCTCTAGGCACTGGTGTACTAGCAATAGGACATTCTGTCCCATACAAGGCTAGTACTCCATCGACCTCCTGCTTAACATCCTTATTTCTTCTCAATTATTTTATGACCATGAGTCAAACCAATAACCACCTACACAATAGACCGGCACTCAACCAACTAAGCCAACTGGGCTGTGGTTGTACAGCAACATATATACAAACAATGCACCATTTGAGTATGTACTTAACCATTTAAAAGTCTACATTTGAAAACAATTGTGTGACAGATATCAAAGCATATCCTATGAAAACTTGATGCATAATTATGATTGGCTAAGCTTTAAAGAGATTTAAATGGTACAATGATTGGTATTTTTTTCACTTCAGGCTAATAAGACAAGTGAATAATGAATTAAGTAAACAATTCAACCAACACATCAATTCTGATCAAATTCTTTCTCTTATGCAACAATTCAATCATACAACCGATGGAAGGATAAATTGCTGAATGAATTTTATATACCAATCAGTTACTGAATTAGTCAATCAATCAGTCAGTTGGTCAGTCTTGCAACCAATGAATCAATTTGTACTCATGCATCTGTAAGTAATAAACAAAATGTTTATGACATGGCTACAACTGTAGTATTTGGTTAAGGATTGTGAGCTTGTATTGTTCATTTGACAGTGGTCTTTTGGGTGGTCATGTAGCAGCAGTTGCCCTTCAAGCTATGGGTAATGGTATGGAATGGTATGCCGGTGAACTACTAGAAATGGCTAAAGATATAGCTAATCGTTTACTGCCAGCATTCAACACAACTACAGGAATACCATACCCTAAGGTTAGTAGCTCATTTCACTGACATAATCACTAAAATTACAATCTTGGATTCATGCGCATTTTTCAGACATGTACCTCCCCCTCCCCCATCCCAATATTGTTGTCTGGATAGCAGCTATCCCAAGGGTCATTTCTAGACTAAAACAACATTGTTCTGGGGCGGGGGATGGGGGGTAAAATCTGATTGGAGAAGCATTGGTATTTCTCTGTCATAGCCCTTTATTTAGATGGTCAAACACAGATTGAAATGGTATAATGTTAAATATGTTTTCCAGTTATGTTACCAATCCACCTACAATTGAGGCTTTGCCTGGAAAATAATGATAATAAAAAAACTGGATGTGATTTATTTCTAATGCATGTTTTGTTTATGTGATAATGTCTCAGATAAACCTCAAGTACGGCATCCATCATCCAGACTCTGGTACTGGTAGTGAAGTAGACACCTGTACTGCATGTGCAGGGACTATGATCATGGAGTTTGGTGCTTTATCAAGACTTACAGGGGACCATATCTATGAGGTACATAACACCTGAATTGGTGTATCATTTAATTCAATCTGAGCCAATAATGATGTACAGTAACAGTTAGAACTTTTATAAGAGTGCTTTATCATAACAAGTTATTTTATGGTGATGACTTCTAAAAAATGAGCCAGAGAGGCTGTGCTAATGAGTATTGCATGTGGGAATGTACAGCTGATTATAGGAAACGTTTTACTTTTTGTTGGACCAGCATAAATGTTTGTTTTGCTCCTTAATGTACTAAGTGCATTACTTCTGTTATAGTGTTGACATTGCAGCTTGATTTCTGGTTAAAATGTCAATGAAAAAGTATAAGTCAGGATACATTATCTGGTCATACATTTGAATATTTCACTGCAACACGCCCTCAAATGTCCAGAGAAATCCTATTCACTGATGTGCATTTGAAATGCTCTAAGATGTCCAAAGTAACCTTAAATTAATTATGGATTTACATAAGTTTTCAAAAAACATTTCAGGAGAAAGCAGGTAAAGCTATGGAGTCGCTATGGAGTTTTAGAAACCGTGGTTCTGATCTAGTTGGAACTGTTATAAATATACACAATGGAGACTGGGTCAGAAGAGGTAATGCATCTAACAACCAACCAATGAACATATTGTTCACCATTTTCATTGAAGTGTGACCCTTGGAAGCTAAAAGTCTTGTCTGTGAACTAGACAAACTATGGGGCAGACTGTCTTCACAGTGAACACCTTTGTTGGCATTTTGATTGACATCTATCAAAATGCAAGGTTCTAGAGGAGACGTTTAGATTTGAGGGTCGCAATTCAACAAAAAATTGTTGTAATTATAATATATTGTGAACAGGGTATCAGTTAGAATTTTGTATTTGTTCTTTTAAATTACAGACTTGTAAATGATACCCTGTTATAAATAAAATTGATAAATTAAACATTATCATGACTTGTATTACAGATAGTGGCGTTGGTGCTGGTATTGACTCCTATTATGAATACTGCTTGAAAGCTTACATTCTACTTGGCGATCACACCTACTTGGACAGATTTAACAAAGTATGGGAATGTAATATTTGCTGAATGTTGAACTAATGGTTATGGTGATGAAATTAAATTATAGATTAGCTTTTAATATGTAGTCATTTTTTTTATAATGAGAATAATCTTGTGCTTCAAACTTGTATCAACTGCAGCAAAAGTAAGAATCATACGATCTTTATTACAGATACAGATTTATATATTTTATTATGATCATGGTAATTTGTTTATAATGATAACATTAAAACAAGGATTGACTACAATCTTAAATAAATAATGATTTATTTGTTAGCATTACAAGTCCATCATGCAGTATATCAACCAAGGAGCCATGTTCTTCAGTGTTCAGATGCATCAACCAGAAAGAACATCACATTCTTACATGGATGCTTTACAGGCATTCTGGCCTGGATTACAGGTAATGTAGTCATTTATTCATGATTCTTTATTCCTACAGCAAAATACGCAATATGTACAGTGTCTTGCTCTTATTGCTAGCAAAAGATGTTGTGTACTTAACAACTTACTTTGAGGTTTTATCATCAAAACTAATATCCTCTAGCATATGACAGGATAGTTTCTTCTCAGCTAAAGTCATTGCATCGCGACCAGACGCATTTGCAACTTTGACTGGATTTTGTTTTTTTTCTGCTACATCAATGATGCCGTCTTGGTGGATCGATGGTTGATGTCACAGAAAAAAAAAACAATCCAGTCAAAGTTGCGAAGGTGCCCGGTGGCGATGCAATCATTTTAGCTGTAATTATGAATCCTTGAAACCATTGTTATTATAATAAAGATATAACAGTCTTATATACTTAGGTTGTACAATCAGTTACTTTATAATATTTACAGTAATAACAATGGTAATAATAACTTTATTAACACTTGACTTACTTGACTGACATTCTGTTGTGCTGCTGTTTTCAGGTCCTTAAAGGTGATCTCAAGAAAGCAATAGAAATGCATCACATGTTGTATGAAGTAGCAAAGAAACATACTTTTCTGCCAGAGGTAACACTCATTGTCATCATCAATTCTGCCCAAGTGACATGCAATTGATCTTAAATTTATTTGTATTCATACAGGCTTTTACCATGGACTTTGAAGTCTATTGGGGTGAACACCCTCTACGTCCAGAGCTTGTTGAAAGTACATACTTTTTATATGAGGTAAAACATTTAAATTGATGCAATGTTTTGTTGAGTGAAAATTTACAGCATATACCGAATGTGAAAAATGCACATTTTAACAAGTATCACTAGCCTGTTTATTTTGACATTTGATCATTTGTTCATCCTACTTCATTGATCAGAAATGATTAAATACATTAATTTTGAAACAGGTAAATAAAAGATTCTGATTTGAATCATATTGAAGATTTGTTGAGAATTGACATTTCAGACTTTTGCCCTGCAACTAAGTAAACAATAATAAAAGACTAATGTCCAAAATGTCAGTTCCTAATGTTCCTATAGTCCCATATAGAAAGCTACAGATCACATGCAGTGCTCGGTCTAAGCCAGCTACAAAATTTTTAATGCAAAAATTGTCCACTAGATTACAATAAGATATTATCTTTTTACAATATGTGGTGGTCGGGCTAGGCAAACTACCCTGTACAAAATCTCAGCAAGAATACTGTGCAATATCTAACTGACAACGTTCTCTCGTAACCTTATTTTGGCACGTAAATATAAGTTAAGTTAGCGAACTTAGATTACAATGACATAATCAAATTCATTTCTCTCCTAAGTACACAAAACCTATTTGCATAATGGCATATGATACTTGTGCACAGTCCAACGTCACTTAGGAAATTATTTCTCTCTCACTCTTATTGCACTCGCTCATACAAGAGAAATACATTTCTCAACAAACTTTTGGATGAATCAAATTACAATCTGCTATATTGTTCCTTTAGATTGAAACAATGACGCACTCCAAACAAGTATTTCACCAGTCATTTTCCACATTCATTTTGAAATTAATTCATTTTCTTATTCATTTATCTGTCCATCCATTCATTTATTCACTAATTCGTCCAATGTATCCACACATTCATTCATTGCATTACTTATTTATCCATCCATTTGGTATTTATACATAGCTTGTTATATTACTTATAGTACTTATATTGCTGTTTGTATTCAGGCAACAGGTGATCCACACTATCTAGAAGTTGGTAAGAACATCATAGAGAAAATTAATGAACATGCTAGAGTTCCATGTGGCTTTGCTGCACTTAGAGATGTCAGGACATTAACACATGAGGACAGGTGAGTTTTAGAGGCTAAGTGATGAAATCGATATAAACTCAGTTCAGACACAAAGGAAATACCTCTATTACAGAAGAATTCTCTTCACATGGAACAGTGTTTTTGGTCCCCGCAGTATACAAAAGTGAGGCATAATTAGGACTTTTCAATGGCTTTTCATTAACAATAACACTGTGTCTTTGGTCACAAGCCTTTGCTTGTTCACATATCAATACATTTACTACATTCACTCATTCATTTCTATGGAGATTAACTCTTGGCTTCTATTTCATAAACAGGATGGATTCATTTGTGTTGGCGGAAACCTTCAAGTACCTTTATCTGCTGTTCTCAGAAACATCAGAGCATGTTCTACCAATGAATGAATTCATCTTTACAACAGAGGCTCACCTCTTACCACTAAGCCTATCTACTCTACCAGCTAACAAAACAGCATATCAGGTATGATTTTTGCAAAAATAAATTTATGCAGATGATATTACTAAGTTCTTAAGTTGATTATTTCTTATTGTCATTGAAAACCCACAGTTTTTTTATTTTTTGGTATGGCAATCAACAGTCGACTGTTTGCCATTCTTATATTTCTTGCAGACAACAATTGT
Organism: Diadumene lineata; assembly: GCA_918843875.1. Taxonomy (NCBI): domain Eukaryota; kingdom Metazoa; phylum Cnidaria; class Anthozoa; order Actiniaria; family Diadumenidae; genus Diadumene; species Diadumene lineata. Next base: position 14,527,148 of record OU974075.1, on the reverse strand, counting down.
ACTAATATTTGTGTTAATTCTTGTTTTCAATAGCAAGTCCGCTATAATGTAACTATCAGTGAAGAGAATGAGCATGAATACAGCTGCCCAAACACTGGTCATTCCCAAGATAGATTAAACTATGCTAAGGACATCAGAAATAAAGTACTGCTCAAGTCTCAAAGTAGCTGTCCTACCAAGAAATCTTTTGCATTCACCACTAACAAGTAATTACAATTATAATATACTTCTAGTCAGTTATTTTTTCTTTTGTTGCCTCTCATGTTTTTCCATTTTGTTTATTTAAATTATTTATTGTTTCATTTTTCATTTCATTATTATTATTATTATTTTTTTTTGCTTGTTTGTTTTCTTAATTCACTCATGAATTTATTTATTTATTCATATTTTAAATTAATTCATTTGTTTAATATTTATTAATCTGTTCATTCATTCTTTTATTTATTTATTCATCCATTCATCTATCCATTCTTTTATTTATTCATTTATTAATAATATTATTTCTTCCTCTTTTCTTTTGTATATTTACTAATTAATACTATTGTTACCATCATCACATCTGTTTCTTCTTGTAGACCTCCAAGGCTGAGAGCAGAGCAGTTTGTTCCTGGTAATAAAAACCATCTAGAGATTCTCAAGTCCATGGGTATCACAGTAGCGCATACTAAAGAAGGCAGGATACAACTGATGCATTCAGCTGCTAATGTAAGTAGACTGTTACTTAAGGAACTATAATCTCCCGGAGGGAAGGCGGGTTACTACTCTATATTGACTATACACGGATGATCTGCTGTTTAGTGTCAGGAACCATGTATCAAATTCTACTCTATTTCCCATTTAAGGATGGTGCCCCCTAATTGCAACCCATTTTTATTTTTTCTAAATCCTGTCAGTCATTTGAAATACCTCATGGGCTATTGGAAACAGGAAAAAACATTGGGGGATCCCATGCATATAAGCGGGATAATTAATGCTAAAGGCATGATGACGTAAGCGCCCAGGAAATGAAAAAAAAACAACAACAACAACAACAACAAAAAAAGGTATAGAAGTTAGGTAAGCAGGGTGACCCCTACAGGATCTCCATGGAACACCCCTACTCAGAACTGAACGTCCCTTGAATACCTGTAAGGCTGAAATAGCTCAGTCTATATCCCGGGGGGAGGATGGAGGGACTATGGGGAGAAACCATGTAGTCAAGCTTATTGCAGTAGGTTACCCATACAAACTTGTCTAGACCTTGACAGGCCAACATCTTGAGACACTGGTTACATTCCTCAATTTCTTTATGACAGGCTTATTCTCAGTTAGAAGCAGAAGATGGCATCAAGTTTATGCAAGAAATGATTGAATTAGCTAAACAGAGGAATGATGATGCAGGTACATCATGAATGGGATTAGTAATGAGGGGAAAATATTACTTCATATTTTCTATTCTTTGTTTTAATGTCAGTTTATTTTCAATGGACAACATTCCCTTGAAGTAATTTTTCATCAAGTGTAAAATTGCAGATTTAATTAATTAATTTGCAGCATAAACCAGGTGACAAAAACACTTTTTATAAACTTGTCCTTTGTTTATCCCATGTGGATGGCTAAACTGTGTGCCACCATAGTTTTCCTGTCAGGTGGAAACCAAACCTCTTCTCATCTTAGCTAAAGCCACCAGTTGTGAACTTGTGACAAGATAAAACAAAAGCTTGTAATTTTATCTGAGTGGACTAAACTAGCAAATCACAATATTTTAGTAGAGTTCAAACACTAAATGTGTACAACAGTTGTCACTATTTAGTAGAAAATAGCACTAATTAAACAAAAGAAAACAATAGAATTAGCATGAAATAGCACTATTTAGTGGCATTTACGTTGCACACTTTCAGTGTGTGCACTCTATTGTACTACATGTGTTATGTTGTAGGTGCTACTGCCAACCCCCGTGTTGTACAGCTGATGTCTCCACCGTACAATGGCAGTATTGTGTTGAGTGCAGGACCTGCACAGTTTGGTCTTGACTTAAGCAAGGGCGATGTAGGGGTATGTAAGGCATTTAGTCATGTCAAACCATTTGATCATTGCAATTGCCCGATTTCATACCGAGAGTGCCTGGGGCTAGATTCTCTTATATTATGTCAATCAAAAAAAAAGTCTCTTCAGCTATATAATCCCAAACGATTGTGTTGATTGAATGAAATCAGAGTGAGATACGAGCATTCAAATTTGCAAAGAAATGTATGAAACCTGGACGCTTTGTCCGGCTCCCATACATTTCCTTCTAAATTTTGGACTTTTGTATGACTTGTATCTCATTCAAATCTTACTCTATCAACACCAAACTTTGTCAAATACAACCCTTGCTGTGATCATTCAAAATATGAACTCATTTGATGATTGGCAAAATGCAAGGAAAATTCGCCCCAGGCCTCACGGTATGAAATCAGGCAATGTAGTAAGATCTCAAGATCTTCCTTTATTATGTAGTCCCTGAAAACAATCACAGACGGATTTGGACATTCTAGAAGGGAGTGGGTTTGAAGGTTAAATTAATGTTTGGAGGAAGACTGAAAGTAACAGAGGGCAGGGAAATAAGTGTTTTGTAGGCAGAGAATTACATGTCCGTCTGGTAGGTTATGGATATTCTTGAGCAGGAATTAAAGATTCTTTTGTAGATTTGTACAAGAATTAAAATGAATTTTCAAATGGTTAAAAGTTAGGACTAGGAAATTAAGCAATTGAAACTATACAATTGTAAAAAACCCAGTCAAATGGTGATATCATTTTTAGTGACTGAATACTGCCCATCCACTGAACAATTGACTGTCTGGTCACCTTGTTCAGCGCTGTTTAGTAGACTGAACAATATAAAAATGTTCAGGGGGGACAATGTTCAGTGAGGGGGGATGTTTGGTGGGGGGACAATGTTCATTTGGGGGACAATGTTCAGTGGGGGGACAGTGTTCAGTGGGAAGGGTCCGGGACAATGTTCAGTGGGAAGGGGGACAATGTTCAGTGGGGGGACAGTGTTCACTGGGAAGGGGCCTGGACAATGTTCAGTGGGAAGGGGGACAATGTTCAGTGGGGTGGGCAATGTTCAGTGGGGGAGGGGACAATGTTCAGCTGTGTTCAGTTAGAACATGATAGAGCTATCTTTTTGAAGATCATTAATTAAGAAAACAAGCATAAGAAAAGTTCTTTACAATCATATGATATAACAAATAACTTGTCACTAATTACATGTAGTTAATTGAGCCTGGGCCACATGGGTGAACAACAGTCAATAATTATTTTCCTGTTCCTCTCTTTAGGTTGGTGCAGAAGTAGTTATTGGAGAGCCTTTCAAGGGCTGTGCTTCATTTACCAATGAAGAGAATGTTAAGCATAGAATTGTTGTTGTAGAACGAGGTGACTGTATGTTTATTGACAAGGTAATGGCTAAACCTATACTGATGGTTTGATGTGCTTCATGACAGTGTTTATGTTGTAGATGATGTTGATCATGATGGAAATGAAACTGTGTGACAACAGTGTTAATGCTGCCTGGTGATTGTGATGATGATGGAGATAAACAGTCCTATGTTAGGCTTTTATGATTCAGATGATGATAATAATGATGGTGGTCATGATCATGATGAGGATGGGGATGATGGTGATGGCAATGGCCCTATATATATAAGCTAATGGCTGTTGTACATTGTTGACTTTAACAAGCGTTTAGCAGTTATAGTATTGCTCACCAAAAATAAACAGGTTTTCCTTATTTGCATTGATTGTGTGGTGTTGAACCTGCTGTGCTAACATTGACAACAAACACTTCTTGTAGAAGTTTATTCAAATCAACAGTCATTTTTTTATAAGCATTCTATAATCTTTGTCAGGTGCGTATTGCTGAAACAGCAGGCGCAGTAGGAGTCATAATTGTTGGTAAGTATAAAAAACAATGATGGTAGACCGGCCAATCTATCTTGAAGCTGGTAGAAATGATATGATAATATTTTTATGTATTTTTTATCCTACAAAATTTTATAATATGACAGCCAGCCATTCCATGAAAAATTGAAATAATTATGCTACTAGTCACCATTTGCTTACATATGTAGCAGCGATTCTTTGTTGTAAAAAATGTGTATAAAGACCTGAAGATTATTATTTTATTTATTTATGATTTGCTGCAGTTTGTGAAAGCATCATACTATAATCCCATTAATATGCTATATCATGTCATTCTATTTCCTATCAGACAATAATGATGGTAGTTCTAGTGATACACAACCAATTTTTGCCATGGCTGGTGATGGTACAAATAATGATGTCAAGATACCTGCTGTTTTGTTATTCCATCAAGAAGGCTTGATATTACAAAGAGCTGCCACTTCTCTAAAAGATAAAGGACAGATCCTTAAAGTGAGAGTAGCTGCGAAAGCTGCAGGTTCAGGTATGAAAACAAAATGAACAAAAAACTAAGAAAATTCACTCTGACTATGTTATAAGGTGGACGTAAAAGAACCGCTGAGGACGTACTAAACAAATCTCTGGCAGTGACCACCCTCAGTGTCTGTCTCAGCAAGTAGCATTGAGGTTGGCTTGGCGCGAATGTTCGAATAAAGGTTACTAGTCAATGAAACCTCGTACTAAAATACAGCTAGTAACTCAATGGACTTTGCCAATTAGTGCTAGAAGCATGTAGAATAAATGGTGTTTTGTCGTGTCACTTTACATTTGTATACATTTATATACATATCAACCAGAATTTGAAATTGGAATTATTGCACAGAAGAAGAAAAACAAACACAAAATCAAGCACTCATCCTTAAACGTTAACCTGAAAAAATTTACATCAATTTCCATAATGATATATTTAAGTAATGATAATGTACTTGAATGCAGTCAAAGAAGGAGGTTGAAAATTTTTCCCAAGAAACTACAGACAATGCTGACTTGTGATTGGGTGCAAGGATGGAACAAAGTTCATTTATTTTGTATGGTTTTGTTTCTCAGCTTCAAAGAAAACAAGTTCTTCTGAATCTAAAGAAAAGGCATCTCAAGTGAAAGAAGACACAACTGTTACAGAAGGAAAAGAGAACATTGCAGAGGACCAAGAAGAAGAGGAAAATATTAGAAAATTAATGTTTGAACTTGAGAAACACTCAATGGTAGGGTTCATTGATTGCTCCATCTATTAATTTGATCCCTCCTCCATTCATGAATGGATTGATTTATTTGTTTCATCAATCATTCATTGATTCACTAATTCCTTCTTTGATTCATTCCTATGCATTCATTCCAATTCATTCATTTTATTCATTCCAATTCATTCATTTATTCATTCATTACTAACTATTCATTTGTTCATTCATTTATTCATTCATTCATTCTTTCTTTTTTCTTTTAATACTTGCATTACATTCTTTCATTCATTCATTCACTCATTACACAAATCCATCAACCCACCTGTTCCATATTGACTTTATAAAGAATGCAGAGTTGCATTGAGACTTGATCCATAATTGAGGACAAATTGCTTCCTTTTTAAATTCATCTGCAAATGGTTAGAATATCTTGTCTTCTTGGATAAGGACGTTAAGCCGGAGGTCCATGATGTACTAGCCTTGTAGGGGACAGGATGTCCTATTGTGAGTACACCAGTGCCTAGAGCACAAATCCTCAAAACAAATCAAATCAAATCACACTCTTGACTATTAATTTATCTTAGTTATCTAACATATATGAAAATGACTTTTTCAGGTGTTCAATAAAGAAATGCTGAAAAGACTAGCAAAAACTATGAAGGAGTTAAAAACCACTGATACCGGTGATGGTAAAAACAGTTACGACAAATTAAAATCAAAGATAATTACGTTAAAAAACAATGAACTGCTCTGTGCAGCAACAGGCAAGCCCTGTCTTAAAGAAGACCTTTTGAAGGAGATAAACAAAGAAATAGATAGCACAAGTACATCTGAAAACCAAGAAGAAAGCTCAAGTATACAACAACAAACTAATACTCAACAGCAGACTCCATCAAATGAAAAATCAGATGAATAAGTGAACAAATTATTAGCTAGTCAATTAGCATTACATATGATTAAGGAATTAACTCTATTGCCCTGTTTTGCTTAAAGATAATGTCTAAAAAAGTTTTTGATTTTTAATGCTGTCTTGTTAAAAGGCTCTTGTTTGTGCCATTGAATTAAACCATGACGTTCATTAGTGAAACAGGGAAATAGATTTTACATATTAGGAATACATTACCCATGAAATTACCAAATTCATTCATTTGAAGAAATCAGAATAATTTATGGGGTGACGGTAGTCAAAAAGGGAAAGTGGAGGAGACAGGGGAAGGGAGGGGAGGGAGAAACCACAAGTTACAGTTGTTATGAGTCTTCTTAGGTGGTTTTACACATCTTTTAAAACAATAGCTAGTTGTACAAAGTTTGAATATAAACTTACAATGTGATAACTTTAACTGAAGCAATCTCTGGATTTTAAGCCAATCGTGAGACTTAAATCAAGAACACAACTGGATATTTAGCTGAGCCCCTCCCAGTGGGATCCATGTTCCCTTGTTTTATCCCTTGTTTCCCATTAATCATATCATTATAATTTAGTTCCCTGAAATTCCTAAAACTGTTCCATTGTTTTTTAATTTTTTTTTTAAGTAGTTCGAAAAAATATCTGACATTCCCTCAGACTCCCTAGCAGTCGGTTTTAGTTTCAGGCACATTCCCGTACAGTCCATGCACTCATGAATAGACTGTAGGGGAATGTGCCAGAAACTAAAAACAACTGCGAGAGAGTCTATGTTCCCTAACTATAAATGACTATGCGCCCTTGTTCCCTGAAACCTGTGGGAGGAGCTTTCAGCTGGATATTCAGACTTTGGATTCATACCGTGCATCCAACACTAGGATGCTGTAATAGTAAGTTTTCAATGTGTATATTGTTTGCATGCACTTCAAGTAGCCCTTCACATTATCACATACATGTTGTGCATAAGATATGTTTCCATTTTATAGTGAAACCTCTCTATGCCAGACTGTCAATATACTGAACTATTATTACAAACATTACAAGATATATACTTTCATTCCTTCACCATATCACAAAACAAATACTAATTTATATTTATATTTTTTACACCAAAAATGTTTGGCATGAGCCAAATAATAATTTATGCCATAAGCATACAATGAAGCGATACTTCAGCTGACGTAAGCCTTTGTTATTCATGTGCCAACCAGACAGCGATTGGCCGTTATTTCAATAATGCTTATCACTATAGCGATACTTCAGCTGACGTAAGCTTTTGTTATTCATGTGCCAACCAGACAGTGATTGGCCGTTATTTCAGTAATGCTTATCACTATAGCGATACTTCAGCTGACGTAAGCTTTTGTTATTCATGTGCCAACCAGACAGTGATTGGCCGTTATTTCAATAATGCTTATCACTATAGCGATACTTCAGCTGACGTAAGCCTTTGTTATTCATGTGCCAACCAGACAGTGATTGGCCGTTATTTCAGTAACGCTTATCACTATAGCGATACTTCAGCTGACGTAAGCTTTTGTTATTCATGTGCCAACCAGACAGTGATTGGCTGTTATTTCAACTCATGTTCTGGTTGGCACATTAGCATAACAATAATTTGTTTGTTGGTAAACTGGAAGTATCCCTATATTGATATTTCAATGTTTTGGTGGTACTTATTCCATTATTACACTTGAGTAAATCCTTGAAACCAGATGTATGTATTGTAAATTGACAAATCACCTAAAAATGCAATATCAAAGATTTTGGGCGTGTAATTGCCCTATTTCATTATGATGTCACATCAAAACATCTATTGTTTAAACGTAATGAATCATGGTCACCAAAGGGAATACAGCAAGTATAAATTATTGAAAAATAGGCTATAAGACTGGTTATAAGAAAGGAAGAAATTCTATGTTCACACATAATACAAAATGCACCAGAGGAAGACTATTTAGCTTGAATTGGGTCTGTTCTTATTCATGTAAACAAACCAGGATATCATAGTGAAATAGGACAGTTTAGCATTTTTTTTTGTGCAAATTTCACTTAGTACAAAATACCCCATTTGAGGTATTTTTTCCCTCATTTATGAAGACACAAGGTAAGCGTGACTTCATAAACATATGAAGCTAAGTTGTAATCTTAGAGTACTCCAGACCTTCCATATGTCCCCAAAAATAATGGGAAAAAAAGCTATAGAAGTGGCTGCAAAATTCCCAAACGAAAGAAACTGTATGCAATCTTTTGATATTTTAATAAAATGTCCATGGAGATGGGTTACATGCATTCCTCATATATATCTTGCTCAGCTGGCTCAGAGTTTACAATACTGAAAAACAATGGGTATTTTCCAGTGTTGTATACAAAAACTGCAATACAGCTCATTGACTTTTGTACTCTATCAGATAGTACCATTCTTGAACACAAGTCACCCTCGTTAAACGCCATGTTTTATATTGTGTAATTTGTGAAATCTTGTTGGAAAAAGTGAATTCCAAATAAACTCTACCCTCACATTATCACAGCACTAGAGTTGTTCAATAATAGAAACAGCATCTAGTCCAGTGATGACAGTAGCTAGCCTTCGTTGCAGATTTTTATGTAGTTCGCCGAAAGAAAAGCTCATAAGACGTCTGCAACGGAGGCTAGACAGTAGCATGAGTACAACAAAATGTAAATTGTGAAAAGACAGTGACAATACAATAAAATAAAACTAGGGATTTGTAAACTTTGTCAATTTTTTTGTAATATATACAATATGAGCGGCCAATCTGTATGGAATATACAATGTCGGGCCAAAGGCAGCTATTCTAGAGTAATGTTTTTGAAATAAGATTTAATTTGGCCGAGATATTTCAAAATAAACCAAATAAATGCAAATCAGGACGATTTCTGTCTAAAGTATACAGATGCCTTCATGGTAGTGATTTTCTATTGTTTTGGGTTCATTAATTATTCATGAATTTTATAAGTAATCCTATGAATGTGAAATATGATTGAAATTATTTTAAATGGAAACATATAGTTTGTTTCTGGTGATTTGAAGTAGAAACAAATCATATGGTTAGCATACATGCTAAAACTTATTGATGCGCTAGTTGTAGGCTTCTAGAACCTTGTGAATTGTTGTATACTATGAGCTGTACAAAACTAATTCACTTTGTAAATCAGCATACTAGTCCACACAGGATTCAATATTGATGAATGTTGAATCAATGGTCATATGCCTTATATTCTGTGCAACAAAATGACAATTTATAGCAATTACTTCCAAAATAATAGTAGTATAACTACTTTAATACTTTTACCAGTTCATCAGTTCAAACAATTTTTACATTTATAAGCAAAGTCAATGTCAAATTGTTTTAAAGATGTCAACAACACCAAATGTATTGTTCTTTACACTATCTTTTACACCGCCTCCATTCTTGATAGGAATGGACCATTCTAATAGTGATGAGGGAAGAGGAATATTGATCGCATTTCAATAATTTCTTTGTCTTCTTTTGGTTGCACAGGATTTGTTGTTGTCGCTGAATTAGCATTTTTCTTTGATTTTCTTCATTGCATGAATTTTTGTCTTCTCTAACAATTTCTTTTCCTGTATTTTCCCAACCTCCACTATAACCTTTCTGACAGTGACTCCCCTATAAAATGTCATCTTATCATGTCCAAAATCATGAGTTTATCCACACTGTTTAACTACTTCTTGCTACTGCCAAAGCCAGAAAACCCCATCATGGCAGCCATATCTGGATCAATATCTTGATCATCTTGTAAGCTTTTTAGTTTCTTTTCTCTTTTGAAATCTTTTCTCTGCTGCTTTCTTTGTTCCTCCTAAAAAATGGTAAGGAAAAGTTAAGTATCTATATCAATTTACTATTAATGGGCACATTTAGTAATTACATGAGTCAACATTATTTTTTCGGTAATCAGGCTACAATTCTTCGGTTGCAAGTTAACAAATTATTCCTCACTAGTTTCTCTTGTTTGTTCATTCATCACAACAGCAAGAGCTTTGTTCTTTATTTCTCAAGAGATTCTTGGTCATGTGGTTTCAACACAAGAATATTTTGTCAATTTGTTTAAATTTGATATCTGAAGAAGTTTTTTCAATTGATGCTTTTCAACTTTACTTTTCTCTTTTCCCTTTTATTGCTCATCTATCAATAATAGTTATTATTTGTCAATAAACAGCTTTAATATGAATTTTTCCTGATTCTGGATTTTGATTCTGGAAATATTCCATATTTAAGACAACGATCAACATGATAGAATTATTGGTAAATTCATTCAATACTGTAAAAAGAAAGTAACTTTTTATTGTTATTCTTTAAATCACAGACAAAAAATAACATGTTAACAGTGTTAAAAATTACTCAATTTTGACAACTGTTTCTATAGAAATACTGCATCTCGCGGCTAGTAATTGATGACGATGATGATGATGATGATGACCTTTATTACTGTGTCATATTATTTAGCTAAGTATAGCTAATTGGGGGACACAATTTACTGGTTTTCTATTCATTACAATTTTGGGTAAAATGTAGATGTATACCTTTTTAAGATATGACAGGTTAAAGCCATCTCTTGCTCCACAGCCATTATAATGGAGTACCCCCCCCCCCCCCCTCCCCGTGTCCCTTTATACTGCTATCTTTTCATTGAACCTGCTAAAAGTACATCATACTTACTTCTTCTTTCAGTATAGCAACCCTTTCATCAAGATCATAGTCCGCTTTTTGTTTTTCCTCCTCTTCTCGTTTCCTCTTGTTAAACTCAAATCGTTTTTTAACTTGATCCAGTGAAGATCTTTCCACTTTCATCGACATTCCTAAATTTCTTTGATGTTTTTTACCATTTATGTGATCTAGAAAATTGATGGAATCTTTAACAATACAGTCACACACATTGCAGTAATAACCCCCACTCTGTGACATTGTCGAGTTTTTAGTTATAACTACAGATTTTCCTAAGTTTGATTCAAGATCTACATCATATTCTCTCTTCTTTAGAAGTTTTCGTTTCACTGGAGCTTCTCTTTTTCGACTTGTTTCTGCTTCTTCTTCTTCATCTTCGTCTTCTTCAAGTCTTTCTCGAGCTCTCTTTTCGTATTCTTCCTTGTCCCATGTTCGACGAAAACTGTCATTTTTCCCTGGTGCATTAGACGCCATTTTAGAGGTAATAAAACGAGCCCTTTTTATAAAAAGAGTAAAAGCGAGGGAGCAAAAGATTTTGTGACAAGAAGGCCTGGCTCCACATTTGGCCTACATTCCGAACGTATTCGGAATTCACTCGGCGATGGCTCGTTTTTGCAATGACGATGAAAATTACATGACCTTGCATGGGGGTCGAATGTAGAATGTAGTTTGCATATATATTTCAAGCGGTGTTACGTCTTTTTAGTCAGCTTTTCATCGAGATTTAATGGAGAGAGAATAACTATGAGTTTAATGCACGCTGTATGTACCGAAAAATAACTTTATTGAACTTACGTCAGTAACTTTTTTTTATTTTTCTTGCGGCGCAATGTTCAGAGTCCTCAGTCTTAGAAAGCTGAAAACAAACTTTCTGCAAGAGTCACTGGAAAGAGAAAAGTGGGCCTACTGGTACCACCGACGTTCTCTGCCTTCACATCAGAATTACGCATTGCAAGAATTCTTGAAAAAGAATTAGACACAAGAGCAAAAAAGTACACTTATTTTGAGCTCAAAAATGTTGTTATAAAAGAAAACAAATCCATTGCTAGTTTGAATATATGAATAGAGATATTTCATAGTTTACTATGGATAAATATTTTTCCCCGGGGGGGGGGGGGATTAAATCGGAAATAGAGTAGAATTGGATACCCTGTTCATGACACAAAGGTCGAAAAACCAGCGGATCATCCCCGTATGAGTCAATATAGGTTAGTACCCCCCCCCCCCCTCCCGGGGGTAAACTATCGGTGATGCTCGTCGTGTCTTTTATGGTTATAAATCAGCGATTTGATCTCTTTTAAGGTTTAAATGAAGATTTGCCAAATCCTTACTTTCTGATATCTTTTAGGGGTTGAATAGCACTAAAACTCATGTTTTAGATACTTTTATATATGAAAATTTTGTGTAGCCACGCCCTTTTGATTGTACACTTCCGGGTATTAACTGTGAAAATTATTCAATTTTGGTGTAATTTCACTAATAAATATATAGCAAATAGATCAGCAAGTCAACTGATTAAGATTTAAAGTTACATTAATTAGTTACTCTTTCACAAGCTAAGTTTCGTAAAATGTCTAAATCTGTCCCATACTTGCACCCCTTCCAATCCATCCCCTCCATCCGGCCTGTAGGCTCATATGCACTACAATGAGCGAGAACCTTCCGATGACGTACGACTTTTGTCCGAACGAGGATGAATTTCCGTGATCATTCCGTCAGCTTCGGCTTCATTTACCATATATGGAAAATGTAGCGCCAGTCTCCCAAGGTCAAGGTGTGACGGTGACGTTGAAAGCCTCGTGGATAATTCGCGGAACGCGCCATCTTTGTTTCGTGCTAGTTAGAAATTTTGTTACTTTTCGCTGAATATGGCGCACTTCTTTAACTAATATTTACTCTTGATTCGACATGCTTATGGCCTTATGATTTTTAAAAGTAACTCAAGCCTTTCTGGAGGTTCTAGCCTTGCTAATAAGGTAAGAAAGTCGCCAGCGAGTGCGTTGCAAAGTGTTCGACATGTAAAGTTTTCCTGCGTGATTATTTGACCGCTGGAAGTCACCTTCGCTAGAAGATAAGATTGAACCATTTCAGCTTGACTTTATTTCTTTTCTGAAGTATCTAAAATCAAAGACAATCTCGTCATTTTTTTCCTGTCGTCGAAGAAGCCAAATTTTTCGGCTTTGTGTAAGCTCACGCAAGTTGTCGAGTTTGTTTTTATCTGAAGATTGTTAGCGATATGAATTTAATTTTCCCTTCGTGAAACCCGATATTTATTTATATAATTTTCAAGTGAAACTACTTTAGACATTTTAGTTTTTCTCGGGTAAAAAGATTTGCTCATGAATAATGACTTTATTTGACTGGTAACTTGCGGGTTACGAATTCGATTGAAACACACTTTATGCATTGTGTTTACACCAAAGCATCGTTTCAAAACTCTTTTCGACGACCAAAATTCTGATCATAAACTACCACACAAATTGTTTCTTTCAATGATAATTTTTTTTTTCATTTATGATTGAGTATAGTTTTGCATGGATTGTATTTTATTATTTTGAGTTTTTGCGTGATTTTTGAAGAGATCTCATATTTGTTCAGGGCGTATATTTTTTGTACACTAATTACTAAAATAATGCCCAGAAATTTAAGGCCCCCTACCGAGAAAAAGTATTATGTTTCATATAACAATCAACTTTCAAGTTGTCAACTGTATGAAGGTCATTTGTATTGTGTGTTTTTGAACCTTCATTCAACTTTGAAAGATACAAACTAATGTTTATGTTTGTTAAACCTTACTTGTCCTAAAACTGTCAAAGCTGTCTAAATAGTGAGATCCTAATCAGCCAATCATTGCTCTGTAGCTTATTTAGGCATATCCTCTTGTGATTGAAGTGATATTGGTTTAAAATAATGTATTCTAGTAATTATTGTCCATGTTTAAGTACTACTGTCTTGTACTTTGAGTAGGTGAAACACATAGAATTGAACCATTTCACTATTAAATTTCTGAAAAGTAAAGAAAAAACATTTGTGATGTATAGTGTTCAAAGTATCATATGTGGAAAGTCTGTCTTTGCAATCATTGACATTTGATAACAACCAAGTCTGATTTGTGATAAATGTTTATCTGGCTTTTGACCAGTTGATTAAAATTTGTACAGGTCTCCCGGCTTTGATTTATGTGGTTGACTAATTTGGAATGTAAAAGTAGCCACAAATTTTGTTCCAAGCAATCTTAACTAAACAAACTTTCAGTTATATAGTTATATTCACTTCTTCAAATAAGGTATATAAAAAATTTTCCATATTATATTTAACTAGATGCTCTACGAATGTTTACCAGTGCTTGAAATAACCTTGTCTCATTGTTGTTGGCTTACTGTGGAATTTTTGTCAAATTGTAGCGTAATTCAGCTTTTCAATGGTGTTAAGAAAATTGCCTAATTTTGACTGTTGTTTGTAACACTTCTCCAATGAAGAACTGCTCAAGCAATGCAGCCAACATAAATTCCTTTGGCAAATCCTATTTTAATGCTAAGCAAAGTGAAAAAAAAAAAACAAAGAAAAGAGTACCAACATTTACAAAATCAAATGATTTTAAACTGCTTTGTTCCTTGATTGTCCACATTTAAATCCAAGGAATAGAATATGTACTTTAAGACCCGTTTCCAGGCTCTGCCTGCACAGTTAACTGCGCTCATACCATTCAATGGAAAATATGATATTAAAATGACGATATTTTTTGTTTCTCTTTAGGGTTCATCAGTGTCAGGGTTCCTATTTTATGCTGATTCCAATGGCTTGCACTGGAGCTGGACACAGTGTTGACATTAACAAAGCAACACCGGATCAATTAGCACACTTAACTGGTATTGGACGAACCAGGGCAGAGACAATATGTGAATTCCGTGATGCCCTTGGTGGATTTAGCAGTGTGAATGACTTAAAACAAGTGCCAGGTATTGGACCGCATGTTGTTGAACAAAACAAGGATGAATTATTATGCTCCGCAATACGACCAACCTTCACAAGAAGGGTGACACGGTCTTCATTCAAGACTAAAAGACGAAACCTCTTTGGGAGGTTATTACCACAAACTAAGACAACCACCAAGTTTCCACGAAAACATAAGCTTGCTGGCAAGCCTGAATCAACAACAGAGACAACATCAAGTCCACCTAAAAAGCTATGTACACCAACAAAACAGGATCCAACTGTTCGAATACTTCCGGTCAAAAGTTATGGCCGTATTAAGACTGATTCAACACTTTCTCAATCCGGGGAATCTCGGTGTAGGAGAACATCATTATGTAGCAACCCTCCAGCAGGTCTGAAGGAGTGGCTACAAACATTTCATCAGTGGGGACTAGAGGAAAAGAAATATGCATTGGAAGAAATAATAGACACTTGCGAGCCCATGTTAGTTAGACATATGATGGGCACTATTGAACCAAGGTTTCAAAGGGACTTTATTTCTTTGCTGCCAAAAGAACTAGCTCTCTATGTTCTTTCATTTCTTGGGCCCAAGGATTTGCTACAAGCTGCACAGACGTGTAAATGCTGGCAGACATTATGTGATGATAATCTGTAAGTAATTGGGTTGACAATAGTAATCTTGAATAGTCTGTTTGTTCCTGAATTTTTCCAATAACATTTCCCCTAAGCAATTTGTTTTCCAGATGTGCTGTTTCACTTCAAATCAAAACATTTCACATTGATGCATTTATCACTGTAGTGTTTAGTAAAGCTACAACTACAAGACTTTGTTTACAACACCAATTTGTAGTTGCTGTTATTCAAAATATTCACACATGTAAAAAGGGGAATATAAAGGATGATAGAAATCTGAATGCAGTATTGTCTCTCTACACTTAGAG
Source organism: Diadumene lineata (assembly GCA_918843875.1). NCBI lineage: Eukaryota > Metazoa > Cnidaria > Anthozoa > Actiniaria > Diadumenidae > Diadumene > Diadumene lineata. The sequence continues at coordinate 14,511,535 of OU974075.1, read as the reverse complement.
TAATAATGATAAAAGATTATTATGATTATTTATGTGTAGTGTTTAGTCTAATGTAGTAGAGTCCAGAACTCTGTGGTTGTTGTACTCTAGTTTAATAGGATATTGAAACCAAAATATTGTACTCTAGCATTGCTATGTTTTGTATCACAAAGATAAGTCTGTTATTGTTGTGAGAAATACTTTGTTTGTGCTGGTGAACTTTGTAAGTTCAAATTTATTTATGCAAACATTTGTGTATTTTCTCACTTCTAAAATAGTAAAAAATGTCCATCAAGATAAATCTTACTGACATGTTTTCATCTTCTTATACAGGCTTTGGAAACAGAAGTGTAGAGAAGCAAGGATAGATGACGAACCAGCTACCATTGTCAAATCCCCAAGAAGACGCAGCAATAAAGACAACAGTACAACACAACCACCATCCAACACAAAGCATGTCCCGGGTCCATACAAGAAACTCTTTATGATAAAGCAAAAGATTTACTGGAACTGGAGATGTGGACCTCTTAGACCTTCAAAGATTCTCAAGGGTCATGACGACCATGTCATAACATGTTTACAATTCTCAGGATCTAGAGTAGTTAGTGGTTCTGATGATGGCACTCTTAAGGTGTGGTCTGCTACAACAGGCAAGTGTCTACGCACCCTTGTAGGGCATACGGGAGGAGTGTGGTCTTCTCAATTAAGTGGTAACATTATCGTCAGTGGTTCAACAGACAGGACACTGAAGGTGTGGAATGCAGATACTGGCTATTGTATTCATACTTTATACGGGCATACATCTACAGTACGGTGTATGGACATGAATGATGGAAAAGTTGTTAGTGGATCAAGAGATGGTACACTGAGAGTATGGGATACAGCTAGTGGCAACTGTCTTCATGTTCTAGTAGGGCACTTAGCTGCTGTTAGATGGTGAGTCTTTATGTTCTTGTCTATCAGTTTTTGTTTGTGATTCTTATATTTTGTACAATAATAGTTGTTACACAGTTTTTTCCAGCCATTTATTCCTTTTTTTGGCCATTATTCAAAAGTTTAATGATTATTCCCACCCAGGTGAGAACTAACCAATCACGATTCATCATGACAAAGTTTTTATAAACAGCATTTTGAGTAGGCACAGGGAAGGTGGATTTAGACAAAGTACAAAAGCATGGTACAGTTGTTGTGAGCTGAGTTTTGATTGATGAAAGTAAAAACAAATGGTGATAAGGTTCAAGTGTTCAAGTTCGAGAAAACAGAAAATGTTACTTTTGAAAAAGAAACCTATAGTTTAAGTTAATTGTTATTGTTTATCCTTTCTTAGTGTGAAGTACAATGGCCGTAGAGTAGTTAGTGGTGCTTATGATTTCTTAGTCAAGGTCTGGGATCCTGAAACTGAACAGTGCATTCATACATTGCAAGGACATACAAACAGGGTATACTCGCTACAGTTTGATGGTGTGTACATAGTTAGTGGTTCACTGGATACATCCATACGTGTGTGGCATGCCGAGACAGGCCAGTGCCTGCATACATTAGTAGGGCACCAGTCATTGACCAGTGGAATGGAGCTCCATAACAACACACTAGTCTCTGGCAATGCCGACTCTACTGTCAAAATCTGGGACATAACATCAGGGCAGTGTTTACAGACCTTAGCAGGACCCAGTAAGCACCAGAGTGCTGTCACATGCTTGCAGTTTAGTAGCAAGTTTGTGATAACTAGTTCTGACGATGGAACTGTAAAAATCTGGGACCTACATACTGGCGAGTTTATTAGAGACCTTGTGAAATTGGAGAGTGGGGGCAGTGGTGGCGTAGTCTGGAGAGTCAAGTGTGATGAAAAGAAGCTTGTTTGTGCTGTAGGTAGTCGTAATGGCACAGAAGAAACAAAGCTACTAGTTCTTGATTTTGATGTACATGAGTAAGCTCTACAAGTCTTACCACTTTGCTATGCATTTGTCATTCATGCTGCCACAAAACGTTCAAATGTGTTCTTGTGTACATTTACTATAGTAACTCGCTGACAAGTTGTCACTAAATAGCAACTATTTGTTAGTGTTTTGTTTGTTTTTATTTCATGGTTTTCCTGCATTGGCTCAAAGAATTGCAGTGGTTGCTAGTTTAAATTTGATGGTAGTTTTGAATGAGAAACTGCAGATATTTTGTGCTTAGACATTACTGTCAGTACTTAGTCTGTAATTTTTTGGATGTTTTTTTTTACTCTCACAGTGTTTATATAGTGCTCTTAATTTGGAACTTTATCTTTGATATTTAGCCAGGTGTCTGAAATAACAGTAATAGTATTGGTACTTCAGCCACAATAATAAGCATAGGGTGTGAAAGTACACAAGAACACACAAGGACTGCTTGTTCAATAAAGAATATATTTCATTGTTTGGAAAAACTGCCAATCAAATCATTATCCATAAGGTGAAAAAAGCATTAATAGTAGAAATGAATGAAATATAGTATTAAAGAATTAGAATCCTTTGAAGTAAAGCATCACATTGCAGTAGTTGCTACCCAATAATTTGATCATTTTTCAATAGTGTTCTGATGGAAAATCTGAAGTCAAGGAACAGCTCTTGTATTCAGACTTCTTTGCCTGTTACAACTTTATTTTAATATTAGAATGGGACTGTAAAGTGGTTTTCATTTTACTTACTGCTGGAAAATTGTGTTTTACAATGACATCATTTTGTGCATATGTACCATGAACATTTCTCAATGAGCTTGGATGAAACATTTTGAACAACTAAAACATGTTAAAACTGAGGATAATCCAAGTCAGGAAATATGTATTTTAGAAAAACATAAGATCAACTAGCACAGGTAATACAGAATTAGAAGTACTCGGCAAATAGTACTTGCTGTAATAATGCCAATAGAATAGCCAATAGAATGCAAATGAATTATAGTGTTAATTGGATGCTTTATAAATAGATGCTGTGTATACAAAATGGTTTTTATAAACCTTAGAAACAAAGTTCCACTTAATTTTTTGTTTTAGAAATGTCCAGAAAAATACATTGATGCTCGTGAGATATTGAATTTATAGCCAAGTTTACTGTTTAACATCTCATCATTTTAGTATTTGCTTTTAATTCCAGTCATTTTTGATCATAAGACAAAGCTTACGCCACCATGTTCTGTCATTGCACAATTTGAATTAAGCTAAAATTTATTGACCATACAGAAATGACATAATCAAAATGAAGTTTGGAAACAGCTCAGGATAAGTCTATTTTGCTTGTGACATTTAAAGATAAATGTCATATTTCCAGATGCATTTTATAGTTTTCTGCATTTTATGATTAGAACCTTTTCAGTCTTTTACTGGTTGAATGAAAATCACTTTACATTTATCGTGTATAATCTATAAGTGTGACTTGAGGGATTCAGGGATGGGGTCACTTTCTGTTATTAAACAGTCCAATCATTTCAAATATTATATGGTGGTCATAAGAGATTACCATGGCAATTTTGTAAACATTATTACATTGTACAAACTAAAATTTATTATCAACATTTGAAAATTTCACTTTTCTAAAGTTGCAACATTCTCCAGTGTACATTATTATACATATGCATTTACAATACATGTATTAGTTTTCTCTACTGCATGAATTATCGAATTAATAAATCTATTTTGAATATGCAAAGCAATGTCGTGAATAACTATTGTCCATGCTTGTGTGTTTGTTGTTTTTCAGTTGTGTTGGGATTTATTGTAGTTGTTGTTGTTGTTGTTTTTTTTTTTTCTATTTGAAAAACAGACTTTCAAACAGTGGGCTCTGCACAACTTTGGCACTTAATGATGTTTTCTCAGCAGCGTTTAGAAGCAAGTGTTTGCAAAAAAAAATAAAAACAAACAAAATTCAACACAAACCATCATTGCCATTCTTGTTAACAGTCGAGGTGCCAAGCACACTGGTTGAACCAGTTTTCTAGTTCCATGCCTGTTTCACATCGGAAAAACACAGGAATCCTTTTTTAGGATCACTAAGAAGCAGCAAAGTTTGTACCTTTACAATCACTACCAGAAAAACAGGAATTTGCTAATAAACTAATAAAACTAACATTCACTATCAATGATATTCACAAAATACAATCACCAGAAGTGTACAACATTAATATTTGTTTGCTTTTGTTTAATTAGTGCTATTTAGTTGTACTACTGAATAGTGCTAATCTTGCACACTTCAAGTGTTTGTACTGTAGTTGTCAGTACTATAATAATAAATGAAATCTTCTATTTGATTTACATAGCATTAAGTGTTACTATGTTGTCTGTATAAACAGTAACTGGATCGCTACAATCAATAAATGTAAGGAATTAACCTAGTTCTTTCCTTGGGATATTCCTTAAACTTTTCACAGTACCAACGATGAGTAACAGTCGCTGCAAGTGTTAGGTTTTGCACCACAAACAGTAACATCAACCACAAATACACACTACATCCTCTATGTAATATCACAAATGAAATATATATCACAATTTCTACAAAATAGTGTGGGCTTGATACACAGCTGAACAAGTCACCATAAGGTACCTTATAGGCTTTTGTAGAGGATGTAGTTTTTGTGCTGGTACACAGGTTTGCTAGTATAACATGACATTTATATTGGTGTATGCTAGCCCATGTAAAGAGAGCAAGTGACGCTGCATGAGTCCAATGGAAATTCCTGTAGATATTTGTGCAGGTTTGGTACCAATCTGTTGAGGATAGAAAAGTGTAAACATTGAAATTATTGCAGAAAGAAATGCAAGTGAGCAGGGGAGGATCTAGGATTGCTTTCTGGAGAACATGCACCACCCAGTGAACATGAAATACTAAGGGCATTTTGCAAAAATATTTAAGAAAAAAAGGAGTTGAAATCTTTTCAGGAGGGGGTGTGCATGCCCTGCACCCCTCCCCTAAATCCACCACTGAGTGAGTGAAATTGCATATCAATAATTATTTTTTTGAAATTAAATCTGCAGAGTTTTCCAATTTTTTCAGCATTCACTCAATCATCTATCTCAAAACTTGGAACTTTCAAAATTGGTGTTTGTATCTTTTGACTTCATTTTTGACAGGCCATATAAGATCTTATCCCATGCTTATAAGCCTCTCTAAAAACAATAGTTGACAAATACAGTAAAAATGAAAACCAAACAAGGTGTGGTTCCAGGATTGTTTTCATGAGGAAGTGTACCACCTTGAGGAAGGGATGAAATGTAGACATTAACACTTAGAATCCCTACACTCATAATCATCTAACCTTAATTGATCCTATCTAGAAATAAAAAAATTAAAAAACTATACTAAAAAGGTGGCCTATTCCACTGCACATCCTTGTATAGCAAATATAAGGGAGTATCCTTCAAAGCTTTGTAAAGAGGTTGTGACCCTGCAATCTAATACTGTACCTGTATTGTTAAGTCTAGTCAAGTATGGGTGTGCTAAAGATGTCCCAGTTAAAATATAAAACACAATACCAACAGCATAATGAGAAATATGAATCTTTCCAGAGAAAACACTAACAAACAGGCTTTCCAGTAATCTACGAAATACTTGAATTAATAACATTGCTAGACCAAGTAAAATTGATGTACAATCATATTTGTCTTCTGGGCGTCCTACTAGTATTGTTGAAGTGATGTATTGAAGCCAATCAGGAGTTTGATTATTGGAGCAAAGTATAGCAAGTGGATATAGCAGTGTTAGGCACCATGATACACCAATGGCATAAAAGTGGATAAAATAACTGAAAAGAGAAGAATATTGGATGTAATGATGATTATGCAATGCAATAACGTGTCATTACACTACCATCATTAATACTGTCATCATCATCATCGCCCAATGAATATTACACTACCATCATCACTGTCATCATCATCACCCCAATGAATATTACACTACCATCATCACTGTCATCATCATTACCTCAATGAATATTACACTACCATCATCACTGTCATCATCATCACCTCAATGAATATTACACTACCATCATCACTGTCATCACCATCACCCCAATGAATATTACACTACCATCATCACTGTCATCATCATCACCCCAATGAATATTACACTACCATCATCACTGTCATCATCATTACCTCAATGAATATTACACTACCATCATCACTGTCATCGCCATCACCTCAATGAATATTACACTACCATCATCACTGTCACCACCATCACCTCAATGAATATTACACTACCATCATCACTGTCACCACCATCACCTCAATGAATATTACACTACCATCATCACTGTCACCACCATCACCTCAATGAATATTACACTACCATCATCACTGTCACCACCATCACCTCAATATTACATTACCATCATCACTGTCATCATCATCACCTCAATGAATATTACACTACCATCATCACTGTCATCATCATCATCACCCCAATGAATATTACACTACCATCATCACTGTCATCATCATCACCTCAATGAATATTACACTAACATCATCACTGTCATCATCATCACCTCAATGAATATTGCACTACCATCATCACTGTCATCATCATCATCACCTCAATGAATATTACACTACCATCCACTGTCATCATTATCACCTCAATGAATATTACACTACCATCATCACTGCTATCATCATCATCACCTCAATGAATATTACACTACCATCATCACTGTCATCATCATCACCTCAATGAATATTACACTACCATCATCACTGTCATCATCATCATCACCCCAATGAATATTACACTACCATCATCACTGTCATCATCATCACCTCAATGAATATTGCACTACCATCATCACTGTCATCATCATCACCTCAATGAATATTACACTACCATCATCACTGTCATCATCATCATCACCCCAATGAATATTACACTACCATCATCACTGTCATCATCATCACCTCAATGAATATTACACTACCATCATCACTGTCATCATCATCATCACCCCAATGAATATTACACTACCATCATCACTGTCATCATCATCACCTCAATGAATATTGCACTACCATCATCACTGTCATCATCATCATCACCTCAATGAATATTACACTACCATCCACTGTCATCATTATCACCTCAATGAATATTACACTACCATCATCACTGCTATCATCATCATCACCTCAATGAATATTACACTACCATCATCACTGTCATCATCATCACCTCAATGAATATTACACTACCATCATCACTGTCATCATCATCATCACCCCAATGAATATTACACTACCATCATCACTGTCATCATCATCACCTCAATGAATATTACACTACCATCATCACTGTCATCATCATCACCTCAATGAATATTACACTACCATCATCACTGTCATCATCATCATCACCTCAATGAATATTACACTAACATCATCACTGTCATCACCATCACGTCAAAGAATATTACACTACCTTCATCACTGTCATCATCATCCCTGTCATCATCATCATCACTCCAATGAATATTACACTACCACCATCACTGTCATCATCATAACTGTCATCACCATCATCATATAACAGTTTGTCACCCGTGTATTACTGACTCTTTAACTATTAACAGAGTATTACCTGTTAGGGACGTATAACAACCAATCAAGCCGCGAAGAAGTCTTTTTATGAGAATATGTTTTGCCATAGCGAAACAAACCGTGCAGAAAACCGGGTACGAAGTCTTCAAACAAGTATAGAATGACAACAACAAAACATCCAGCATTCAACACTATCCACGACATCAATAAAAAATCACAGTCCTTAATTATCAAGCTCAAAACTGCCTCTGCCATTTTGGTCAAGCTTCAGAAAATGTATAAATCATCAAGCAAAAAAATAAACAATTTGAAATTAGTTCGACTACCAGCAGTTAATATTTGAGCCCGCAATAATGATAGTCCAGCAGGTCACTATTTCCATGGCTCATGCGCAATCCACGTGTCCTTTTCACAAATAGCAAGTTTCAGCAAAATAAATCAAATTTTGGAAGAAATTTGGCTTTAAGATCGTCAAAATGGTGATTATGACAATGATAGGCCGTGTAAGGGACGGTCTGCCTTTAGCTGCTTCAATGCCAAGCGACCAAGAAGTAAGGAAGATCTAGTTTCTGTTGAAATCTCTGCTCGCAAGTTTGTTGTCAAACTCTAGTCAAATCTTTCGTTGCATATGTACTAGCTTTCTTATTTCAATGTACCTATAATTTTAACTTACACTTTATTGAAATTAATATTATCGACGGATAGTCCAATATGCTAAACAAATCAAGTTCGTAAATATGTTTGCATAATTTAACTTTCATAAGTTTATTTACATTTTGTTTGTTTGTGTACTAAGCTTACTAAAAGGCTCATGAGTGCAAACTCTGCCAGTAGCATATACGACATGCAGTGTGTGATAAAGTATGTTATAAAATAACTATTATATAACGCGTGCTCTGATTGGCTAAAACGTCCAAAAAACCATGTTTCTATAAGAGCATAGAAACACGGGTTTCAAGGGTGTCTTCAAAGGATGAGGCCGTATTAAAAAGTTAATAATGTAAAAATAATTTAAATCCCAAAACTGACAAACTTCATTTCTTTAACACTTTAATATCGAGCTACAAGAATCATTAAATCCTTAACAGAAACGCAATAAAGACCAATACAATCTGAAAGAAACAAAAAAGAAAATTTCCAATGTGAAAATGCACGTTTGTAGCGAAAATTTCACCATTTAAGTCCTCTCGCAACGGAAAAACATGCAAAAGATAAAACTTTATGCAAAAACATTACCAGTTAGCACTTGAACACATAAGTAAGGTATCGTATTGTTTTTGTACAAAAAAAAAGTTTTGGTAATAAAAAAAAGCACAAATTCAAGGGGAAAATCCTCTACTTACCGACAAATAGTGCAAAGCCGGCCTAATTCAAACAACCTTGATCAGTGCAGCGACATCCTCTCAAGTCAGTTTTAATACCAAAACAACGACCAACCATTACTCAAAGCATCCAAAGTCCCACAAATTCAAACTAGAGTACCACTTCAGTAGCTAAATAGGCAGCATTTTTTTCGACTTGTAAGAATCATCACATTCACTTGGCAAAGTTCTGCAAAGCACCGGCACATTTTGAAAGTTGAAGCGTTTTTGCTCGACTCTAGACTATTTTCCTTGGGCTGACTCTGAAATCCACTTTTAAGAACACGTTAACCAGATTATCTTTCATTCTTTCCTTTAAATTAACACTTTGAGACGAATAAATGTCGATTTTTCCATCGAAAACAAGACTATTTTTTTCAACAAACTCGTAAGTTGAAAATGTAAGGTGCTTTTTGATTGGTCGATTTTTGCATTTGACGACGTATGGAGAATTTATTGTGTGATCAGGCGTATTAAATTCAATTTTTACCTATTTTTTTGTTATTACATGTTGTTGTTATTTTATAAAAGCATTAGAAGATGCTTTCCGTGTTTCTATACTCTGTTAGAAACACTTGGGATTGTTTGGAGAACACTCGAAAAGGTTTTGAATCACTCGCTTTCAGCTCGTGATTCAATACCTTTTCTCGTTTTCTCCCAACAATCCCGCGTGTTTCTAACAGAGTATAGAAACACGGAAATCATCTTCTAATGCTTAAATAGAACAACATTAACAGCTAAAAAGCTATTTAACATATAATTTCAATGCAAGAAATAGCAACCATATTTATCTCCTATTTACACGTAATTGAATTCTTCCTTGTGCTAAGTATTTACAGCATTAGTGTTTGATTGTTTTGCAGAAATTGTATACTAGCACTTTTGGTCACCAAGTTAATCCTGTTATTTTTATTTTATAAAAAAATAGATAAATTATTGTTTATAGAGTGCATGCACTAAAAGTGTGCAACAGTTGTCACTATTTAGTAGTAAATAGCACTAATTAAACATAAGAAAACAATAGAATAAGCATATTATAGCACTATTTAGTACTATTTATGTTGCACACTTTTAGTGTGTGCTCTCTAATCACTTCACACACATTCTCATCTTGGGAAAGAGGACATATTGTTTTGATGATTTAAATTTTATTGTGTCATAGACAAGTAGAGGTTTACAAGAATACCAAGGGCAAGCTAAGCTATTGTTCAGAAAAATAAATGAACACTCTCCAGCAAAGAGCAGCATTGAATCAGGACCTATGATGTTCCAGTGAGTATTGTAAACAATATACTTGTAAGTGTAAGGATAAAAAATAAATGAACACTCTCCAGCAAAGAGCAGCATTGAATCAGGACCTATGATGTTCCAGTGAGTATTGTAAACAATATACTTATAAGTGTAAGGATAAAAAATAAATGAACACTCTCCAGCAAAGAACAGCATTGAATCAGGACCTATGATGTTCCAGTGAGTATTGTAAACAATATAGTTATAAGTGTAAGGATAAAAAATAAATGAACACTCTCCAGCAAAGAGCAGCATTGAATCAGGACCTATGATGTTCCAGTGAGTATTGTAAACAATATACTTATAAGTGTAAGGATAAAAAATAAGTGAACACTCTCCAGCAAAGAGCAGCATTGAATCAGGACCTATGATGTTCCAGTGAGTATTGTAAACAATATACTTGTAAGTGTGAAGATAAAAAATAGAAAGACAGATGAATGGGTAGATAGAAGGCTTACATACAACCCAGACAGAAAACCAAACAGACAGTGTACCACTTAAAATTGCACTTGTGAAAGATTGTGAAAAAGATATATATCAAACCTTAACCTTAGCCAATCAAACTTATTAGAGTGATTTTTAAGTATTAGAGCGATTTTCAAGTAGCTGATAAAGAACACAAGAAAACAATGGGTTTGGTGTTTGCTACTAACTATTAATAGTTTGTCTATTCTTTCACGGTCACATAAAAAACACTCTATTCAATAGCATGAGGCATTCTGATTGGCTCACATATTCTCTTTCAAAAGTACAGATTTAAATGTTCAAGATAAAGCAGAGATTTAAATAGTACAATGTTGCAGATCTTTAGATAAAGACAGGGTAGCCAGATTTATACATCAAAAGTAGTTTGATAGATAAACACAGACAGACACACATTTTATACACAAACCATTATACTTGCAGACAGGCGCAGTAAAACTATTAAAGCACAAAGTTAATTTTGTTTCAATTTTACTTCACAGTTACGTTATTGAAAGAGGAGTGTGTTTTCTTACCTTAACTGAAAAAGCTTTCTCTAAAAGAGCTGCATTTAGTTTCTTAGAGGATGTAGCAAGTGAATTTCTTAGAGAATATGGCAGTAGGGTTGGTGCAGCATCTAGACCTTATCCTTTTATTGAGTTTGGTGAGTACTTGGAGATACTGCCAGATTTTAAATACCATTACCTATACATGTACTGGGACCTTGTGTACCTTCTGCCATATCTTTTGCTTGTTCACATGTTAAAGAATAAATAGTATAGGGTCCCTGTGTATGCAAAAGGGACCTGGGGACGACAATGTTTGAGCAATGTTAGTTTCTCGAACATTCCTTTGCATGAGGGAGTTTATCTGGATGGTAAGTTAATGGAAATAGGTACAACCTTATCTATGTTCAAGAAACTAACAGGGACCCCATATTGATTATTCTCTATATATCATTGATCCTTTTTCACTCCATTCTTTAAATTGATCCTTCCTTTCTATTTTCTTGAAGCTTTCTTCCTTTATGTGATTACTTATCCACACAGTCATATATAATGTTCTTTTTTTTTTTCATTTGTACTTGAACATTTGAATCTGGTCCTTTGAAAAAGATTGTGTTATGGGACCCTACCTGCATTGCTCAGTTATTGGCTGAGCTCTTCAATATAACTGTTACATTTTTTAGGCACAGATTAAAATGATACAATTCATTCATTTATTGAATTTGTCTCCATTTTTTCATCAATTGTTTCTAAAGTAAGAAAGTATTGGACTGATGTTTTTTTTTGGTTTTTGTTATTTGACATAGACACATACATACAAAAAGCCAAGAAAAATTATCAAGACTCTAGAACAAGACGGACATTAAACAGAATAAATGATGAGCTAGTTGATGTACAGCGAGTCATGGTCCAAAATATAGATGATGTTTTACAGAGAGGTGAACAGCTGTCAGGTATAGTGTTTTTTAACATTACAGTGGTTTTATGAATTTATGGTCAATTGTTTATTGATTTTGTTTTAATTATGGTTTTTGAAAAAACCATGTTGTACGGTATGTAATAATATAAAAATGTTAATCTACAAACTCGAAAGAAAATGTTATGCAATGACAGTTCAAACTTATCATCCATAGCCTCAATATCATTTAAATAATAATTATCTCCTTATTTACCATTTATTGATTTTATTAGAACCACTTGGAAGGTTATTCTTATATTCCTTCATTTATCTATTTCAGTTCTTGATGACAAAGCAGGTAACCTCCGTTTCCAATCAGAAAAATACAAAAAGGATGCTACTTATTTAAATCTTCGATCTGTCTACGCCAAGTATGCTGCGTTGGGAATTGTCTGTACCATAGTGATTGTATATCTAAGATTTTGGTGGTTCTAATCTTTCACACAGAGTCAATAAGTATTATGATAACATAGTCAATTATTATAACTATAGAATCTTACAGCCATTAAATTATTGTGACCAAATAGTGCAGTTTAATATTCATAAAGAAATGAGCATGAAATTGCCTGGGTGATGAGGAGAAAATTTCCGAAACGAAATTGTGAATTGATCCATAACCCAACTAGTACTTTTATCATTATGCAATATTTTTGGCATTATTACTTTTAGCTTTGGACAAATAAACAGTGTCAAAATCCCAGGCCTATCTGGAGGTCTACAGATTTCCAAGTTGTTCCACAATGAACAACACAAAGATTATAATCTCAAGAGTAATAATGAAACTACATATTGCTCATGATCCCAGACATCAAAGTGAAAAATGTCACTCTTGATAAAAAATTGCAATTGTGTACTAGTTTTATAAATGTGTAGAATTACATATACATGTAAATTATATGACAAAGAATTTTCAAAATTGTCTTGAGAGCAGCATTTTATTAGCGCAACATAATACCTAATACATTGCATCAATATTGCATGTGGTTTTTCATTGGATTGGGAAATGGTATAGTTGTGATACTGCAACACATTGATTTGATTGTTTTCTTAAAAATTAAAGATAAAAATGGTATGATACTGTTTTTAATCTATACAAATTAAAATGACCCTTTATTAACGCAAAATGTTAAAAACATCAGAAAACCAAATAAGTTAGAAATTGGTAATTTAAATGTACAAGAAAGTTTTGTCATCCATCACAATTATTCTTAATTAATATACATTGTTATGTCATCTTTTATCACTAATCCACCATTGTAAAATATTGAAATAAGAATAACCCAGAAACTCTGTACTACTTCAGTTTTCCATTTTCTGCAAATCAGACACAAATAATTTATTGGTGTTGATACTCCAAATGGCTATAAGCAATGGAATGTTAAGGCTGATTAAGGTACCATTTGTCGCATGTGATTTGTAGTATACGACTAGTTGTGAGGTTCAAAATGTTCTAAAACTAGTTGTAGCACATTTTAAAACACATTTTGCTAGTTTTAGAAGTTACAACTAGTCGTATACTACAAATCACACCATGTAAATCACACTTTAGAGTTTGCAGAAAACAGAAAGCTAATGTAAACTTGTTGTACTGTATTAAATTTAATGAATAAAACAAAATTATTGACAAAGCACTTCTCCTCTTTCAACTTAAACTCAAAAGTGTGAGTTTCTGAATCAATGAATGATATACCTCTAAAAAATGTCTGAACTCCTTTGGATAATATAATATTTTCATTTTCTACTTTCTGGATAGCACAAGCAGCCAATCTGTTTGATCCCTGGATTGGCAGAGGTGATATGTAAACTGATTTTGTATGTGTTGTTTCTCTCTCATGCCACAAGGGTTTTTCTCCATGTTCTGTTTACTTTCCTCATCAAATATCAACATTCAAAAATAACCACTATGGATGAGATGAGTAAAATATTGAATTTGATATTCTGCTGTCACTAATTTTGCTCTGACAACGGAACTTTATATTTCAAACTTAACATCATCATAATTTGAACTGTAGTCTTGAGGCATTCCGTCATTGAATTATTTGAATTATTTTCAAAATGACTTATAATAAGAAAAGTAGGTTGAGAATAGTTTTGTATTTTGAGCTATAAGTGTTTATCATTACTGGGGCATCACACAAGGGCCACTTCTTTTGTGCATTTGTTCATGTTTACTCTTCATTGCTGCAAGGTAACTTCTGCAAAATAACAAACAAGGAGGGTTACAGTAACAATAAATTGCTGACAACCTGACTTTTGACACAACCTGTCATTTTCTCTCAATTTACATCAAGATGTAGTCTGTTTTATTTGGTCATAAAATATTTAATTTAACAAAATTCACCTATTTTAAGTATACCCCTTCAATCATTATTAATAAGGAGGGTGACACATTTCACACAATGAGCTACCTAACAAGTGCCCCCTCATTCACTGATTATTAATCATACAAGACTTTGTACACTCTGCACTCATACATTCACTTATCAGCTAACTTACTTCACTGAAGATAGTTCTCTGATTATTTCTTGCACAAGGAAAGTACCATCTTCAAGCTTGCAATCACTTGTTTTAGCTATGGATGTCTTATCTGGCACTTCTTTCTTGGAGTCAGTGTCTGCTCTGAAATGAAGAAATAAATGTGAGGATGTGAGGCAAACATAATCTATATTTCAATGATGCTCCTCTGGCCTCCCCTGATAAGGGCCTATACTGTATAATACTTAGGATGATATCATTGATTGTATCAAAAGTGTTTTAGCAAGTATCACAGGAAAAAAATTAATTCCCAAGTCTTCAAAAAATGAATGGGAATTGTATGGTAAATGTTCCCATTTAATGGGAAACATGGGTAAATTTGAACCCAATATTGGTTTTTGTAGCATTTTCACAATGGTAACCCAAAATAAACCCATTATGGGAATCCCAATTTTTTTCTTGTGATATATGCACATAATAAGAGCTATTTTAAAGATTCTATGTAGCTTATTTGTTGCAGAAATGTGAAATTTAGACATAGATGAACTTCTCAACTAATGCATCTGTGTGCAGTAAATGCTACACGGCCGTTGTACAGTACTTAAAAACAAAAGTACAGAGTCATTGCTATATCTGATTTATAGATTGAAAAAAAATAATGTTTTCGCTTGTCAAGGGTAATATCTTAAACTTTGAAAAATGTCTCATTATCTAACCTATACTTTATTCATGAATTTTAGAAGAGAACTTGTTTTAAGTGTTGATTTGCTTTGAAAATAGTCCATCCATACATTTTAAATAATCAGTTTTAGAATTACAGTACAAATAATACCTGAAGTTTTCATCTGCAGTACATGTGTAGGACTGCTCTAAAACCTCATCACCAATCAGCTGAGAGTCAGTGCAATCCATAAGGAATTCTATATCATCCATATTACTGACATTTGATGTTTGATTTTGGATGGCATCTGTATTCTGATCATGAATGACCTCACTTTCATTTACTAGATTGGATTTGTCTGGTTGAATGTCTTGTTTTTCTGTTTCATTCACTTTTGGTACTTTGGTTTGGGAAGATTTATTGGTAATCTCTTCTACAGGTGCTGGCTTGGATTTGTCTGGTTGAATATCTTGTTTTTCTGTTTCATTCACTTTTGGTACTTTAATGGTTTGGGAATATTGATTGGTAGTCTCTTCCACAGGTACTGGCTTGGATTTGTCTGGTTGAATATCTTGTTTTTCTGTTTCATTCACTTTTGGTACTTTGGTTTGTGAAGATTTTTTGGTAATATCTTTGATAGATACATTTTCCAAGGTAGTTATTAACTCATAATTACTTGATGACAAATCTCTACTGTTTTGCTCTTGTGTAAACTGCTGAAAGGAAATTCAAACCATAATGACCTCTGGTCTGCAGCCTACTCTTACTTTTAAGTAACAGTGGGGTGACTAGGTCCTTGTGATAAGACATGATGGGGGGGGGGGGGACTCTGGTCGTAAACGAACAGGGATGCTTGTCGTTTTTTTTAGGGGTATAATTATGTGAGGAAGTAATTTTGCAAATTTTGAGTGTGATCATTTCTTAAAAATGAAAACCATGAGATATGCATAAACAGTACTTCAACTAGACAACCATTTCAAGAATAGCTGTAGATTATTTTGCTTATAATAAACAAGGAAATTGGAGTCTATTTTTTGTTACCTTGTGATTTATATCTTCTGTTTCAGCATCTGCTAGTTAATATAAACAACTAGTCAAAAGAATTTTCAAAAGCCCTATAAAAATTGTACCAGTCCTGAAATGTATGGGTCAGTACCCCATTCTAAGGGCGTGACTTGTTCCTCTCCCAACTTGTTTTATGTGACCTTAGATTTAATTGCCAGAATCACAACCCATAAGTTTAACAAAAGATTACAGGCAATTCTCACCATCACAATGGAATGGTCTGCTCTACTTTCTCTAATGGTGTTCCTATACTATACAGTCATTATCATATGGTCAAGCGTGCATGGACTTGTAATTCTATTTTGACATCTACTGCTCGATGGCCTGGTTATCCCTGCATGGTCACCAGTGTCAATTAGAATCACAAACCATGATTTAGACCACTTATTCAAGTCAGTAACCCATTCTAAACATGGGTTATGGATGTGGCTTGTTCCCCTACCCCTTTACCACACACCTACCCATCACTGACAAAATATTCTATCTAATTACCTTTTAGATCTCGTTCTACTTTTTCAATGAGGTGAGTCAGGCAGTATTTCACATCATCAATTAGAGAACCCTCTTCACTAATATCATTATTGTTGGCACTGTAGCTTTTTTTGATAGAGGCTAAGCTGGCTATGCTTGTATCACTGCTAGTTATAAACGTGGTGGTCATAATTACACTTGTCTGATCTTTGTTATTTTTCGGTGTTTCTTCAAGTGGCCTAGGATTTTCACAACCTTGAGAAATGAATTCAGCACTTTTCTCTTCTTCAAACAGTTGTAATACCACTTCTTCATTTGCATTACTCTGCCGAACAATATCTTTTGTAATCATCTTACCATCATTACAAGCTGTAGCTGACTCTTCTCCTGTTACAGTCGTTTTGTCATCTGTTCTGTCAACATTGGATAGCTTAATTTGCTTGCTTGGGTGGGCTGCAGCATCTTCATTGCACTAGATTGAGAATAGGATAATGTCATGCATATTGAATTGGCCTAATGCACTATGATGTCACATGACAGCAATCTATTGTTTATTGCAGAGGATCATGGTTGTCAGAAAGGGTCATCTCAACACAAATAACAACAAAAATCCATCCTAAATCATGTGAGATAGTTATAAACAGAATGTTAATCAGATGTACTGCACATTTACACATATTATATCAAGGATCATGGTTGTCAGAGGTCATATCAACACAAATTTAACACGAAATTGTTCTAAAATCTATCCTACTTTGGAAAGAAGTATTAAAGTGGGATAGTGGTAAAATGTACAGAATATTAATTATGTACTGTACATTTACATATATTATATCCTTAAACCAGGGCATTTGAGAATAAAGTCTTTTTCAGAAACAAAATTTTGTCAAATTTTCTTTTGAATTTGGCAATTCTTTTCCCCACATAACGAATCGTGACGTGCAAAAGGGAGAGTAACTAATAGGGTCTGTGCAGCTGGATCAAAAAAATCTCAGAATACCAAGGCCATACAGCCAAAACATGACAGACAATGGTAACATGACCTCTAGCTGCACAGACCCTATTTTAAATTAAGTACATTTATTTTGTAAATATTTTTTCTCACCACTTTTGTACTGTTTTGCACTGTTTGGTCGATGTCTCCTTCCTCAACGAATTTTGACAATGAAAGACGTCCATCCTTATAAGTTTCCTTTTCTTTGCAGACCTCCGCTATAATTTTAGTGTCGTCAAGGAGCGAAGCTTCACTTCGCCTTTTACGCGTGTTTGGAGATCTTGTGAGACTCTTTTCTTCGCTTTTACAAGAGTTCTTGCCAGCGCGAGAAAATCGTGGCACATATTTTGATGGTAATGGCGACAATGACCCATTTTGTTTTGCATATTCCAGCAAACATTCCTCCTTTTCGCTCCCATTTTTTGCTTTTGACGATCGTATACTCGTATTCTCTTTTCCTTGTGCAGTTAATTCTTTGTCTGTCTTTTGCGTTTTCTTTGACGTTGCTTTAGCTTTTGCTCCCCTCTTTGTCCTCCGACCGCCTGCCATTTTGTTGTCACTTTTTGGCGGGAAAATAGCTGTGGGCGCGCGCGTCAAAGAAGAGGCACGTGACATATTTTCGCCAATATAAACATTACTTTTTTACTGAAAGGGTCAAGGTAAAATTATCTGACAGGAAAATCGAAGTAAGTATTAATTCCTTCAACTATCGCAAGATTTTGCTTTTGCAATCAATAATTTTCACTATTTATTTTTCATTATTTATTAGCATTTTTTTTTTCTAAAAACAGAATCCGAAAAAACGGAATTCGATTCAAAATTACGTTCGTATGACTTCATTTGTAACATAAGGTTTCATGCAGAAAATGGATTATTAATATAATTATTTGAAAAGATAGAGGAGGTTAGCATCTCCGCCCATGGAGTAATATAAGTCGCTATTTAGTTTTCAAAAAACTTCAAACGTATAATTCAAACCAGGTGCCGCTTTAAAATAAAATCAAATTTACGTAACAAATGAAGCTCACCTGCTCACAATGAGTTGGAAACCTCGCTTTTATGACTGTGCCGTGCGGGTTTAAAAGCTTATAATTATCTTCAATTGTATCTTCAAAGCTTCAATCTATATTCAAAACATCAAGTGACAGTTCCATGTGATACCCATATTTTTCTAACGTTTTTTTACATTAGGAGTTTATATAAGCGCGCGAATTTCTAATTTACAAACCTTACTTGCCAGATGCCGGTTGTATGAAGCCTGAATAAAGTTATCCACTGGATGAAAATCATCTATCCTATAGAATTTCTTTAGAATTTATCCGTTGGATAGCGATTTATCCGGTGGCCCCAGGGGTGTTATGACAAAACGGGTCCCGTACCCCCATTGATTTTTTATTCGTTATTTTGAACGCCAAAAAATGAACTTTGCCCATGTGAAATTTTTTAAAAAATCTGAAAATATTCAGTTTACAAGGATAACTTTGAAAAGGTATTTTTTTCAAAATCACTGTACATTTTCCAATCAATCAATCAATCAATCAATCAATCAATCAATCAATCAATCAATCAATCAATAAATCAATCAGTCAAATCAATCTATCAATCACACAACCAATTAATCAGAATCAATCAATCAATATAAATATTTTTTCTTCAATGGTGTGCACTTGGCAATATTTTGTAGTACAATATCTTCAATAACTAGGGAGCTTCACTAACAAGATATCAGCAACACAACAAAGTTTACATACACAGTCAGTTCGTGAATGAGGCCTCTGATAATCATCATGTCAGTATATCACGACCCCATGCAGTATCTCCAATTACACTACGCTCCAGTCCACCAATCACGGCCACGTCACATCTCATCCCAATCATCGAACATTAATACAGTGAGAGCCTGTGTGCCAAGGCGACTCGCGAAGGATAAAATTGCAGAACTCGCAAATCGCGGTCCGTAGCTGGGCCGAAATAGAAGCCAAAGATGGCTAATTGGTAAGTATATTCCAACTCTAAATGCCATGTATCCTCTATAGAGATTTTGTACATTATGTAATTGTTTTATATCTTTGTTGTTTAGGACACTAGGTATCGTTGGGTCTATGGTATTATTGGCCCTTGTTTCTTCTGTCCATGGCATTTCGTCCCAGGACGTACTCGCGGCGAAGACCAGACGACGAGGTATGTTACGTTTACTTCTGTCGTTCTTCTAGTCCACTCCGGGCAAATAAAGTGTAGAATAAAGGCTCTTTTCCACTGCACTATAGTACACATGAATTAATCACTTAGCAGTGGAATGAACTCTTTGATTTTGCGCGAATAATTGTCCGGTGTTTTATGTACAATATCTACCTTAACTCAAGGGGAATAATGCCTTTACTTCGTTTTTACTGTGATTTATTTCTATAGCGTGCTCTCTAATTATGTTTTTGTCTATGTTTATGTTTATTAGTCTACGGTTCTTAATCGTATTTACTTTATATATTTGTTTATTCTATATTTGTTCGTTCATGTGTGATGGAATAATTTCTAAGAATCAATAATAACGCTAGATGATTCCTAAAAAGCTCCACGTCTATGCGCTTATAATTCATCCCTTGTTCAAACTAAGCAAGCAGTCTCGTCAGGTAGTTCTAATATCATTTTGACCATTCCGAATTGCGTGAATTTCTTTATCTAATAACAGGACACCCGAACCCACTAATAACCTTACAGTATTTCAAAAGCATGCATATGCTAATATTTTGTTGGTTATTTTAATGTGAATTCACGCGAGTGTTGCATTGAATACTGTTTTGTATGGAGGTCTTTCAAGGATATTTGATATTAGGAGATCCAATGGTGTAGCGTAAAACACGCGACCCGACCTATGTGTCTGACCTTTGGAAATTTCTATACATACTAACCATATATCTCAACCCTTTTACTCTCTCTAAACTCACATCAACTCTTCAAAGCTTCATTCAACTAACACGTATAATATTTCGCTGTTTTTGTATGAAAATGAGTCGTTTCTGGGTCCATTAAGTTAGTCTTACAAGCTCTGAAGCAATTTCAGTGTTGTGTTACGACCGCTGTTGACCTCTACTGCTAGGGTAACAAAAATGTGCTTTGTCCATGAAATACTAAACCTAATGCATACAGTCAATCATTGTTACTAGATCGTCCGCCAGCGCCACAGACTGTATTGTTTAGGAACTGGACATTCCTCAAATAACATGAGAGGGCACCATTGGCTTCTTTAAAAACCGACATACAATCACCCCCATAATCACAATTTTAGATTTCTTGTATTATAAAATTAACAGTCTCTAATTAACGTTTGAAAGTGAAGGGAGATGTTTTCATGGGGAATTGTTTTTACTTTTTGTGCGCTTCTTTTTTACAAGGTGAAATGTTACACCGGCGCATCGCATATAATATATGTACAGCGTGACGTGGGATATGTATTTTGAATATTTTGAATATATTGATTATTGCGGGCTATTTTTAAATGTTAAAATTCGTAACTAACTTTCGAAACATGATATGAATTAATTGCCTTAAAAAAACGTATATGAACAATTTTGGGTTTATTCGTCTTTTCCAGAAAACAAAAAGTAATTAAAGACAAGCTACCGTCTGTCCTCTAAAAAATGTTGAATAGTTTCTCGTTTAGTTCTAACAATTCCCAGTAGCTTCCAAGTGATGTTGGATAGTATCGTAATCCAATTATAATATTTGCATTTAATTCCGATACATATCTATCGTAGATTTTTGACCTTTTCTTGAAATTGTACTTTTAATATTTCAAATATTAAAGTATTTTTTAGTTTTTTGAATAATGTTACTATGGCCGTTTTATTTACGTTTTAAATTTGTACGTACCTTTAATTTATATTTTTTTTAATGCAATTCAAATGAGTGAACTAAATTAATATGAACCCTTCAGAGTTAACAGTTTTTACAACTGCCAAGATACAACATGTAGTATTACTTATAAAATGAGAATGATCGACCAACGAACTATTAATACAAATGATTTTATCAGTGTTCAATGATTTCAAAATACCGACTTGACAGTGCACAAACCAATATGTTGTAACATGCTTCTAAAAAAAATCAAAATCGCTGTACTCATCTGTGTTTGCGCTTCCATATGAGGTCTGCACGTATGGACATGTTGTCGGCTATCTAGCAAACACCAAGAAACAATAAACTTATCAAATGTTTAAAAAGGAAATGAGATAACCTAACGGATGCAAGGATAGAAAGATGATAGCATGACAAAGAGATAATAGGTTCATCAGGTGTATTTATTGTATTGTGATACTTCTCTTCTCTTCTCTTCTCTTCTCTTCTCTTCTCTTCTCTTCTCTTCTCTTCTCTTCTCAAGAACGTTGTAGTATACATTCATACAAAAAATTCGCTTTGTTTATTGTTTGCTTTATTCAATAAATGTCCAATTTTTAATATTTTCTGTCTATTGCATGGTACAGATCATAAAACAGTTGGTTTCTTGTTTAACAAAATGCTTGTATTTTGCATCTCATTAGATATTTGTATAAATGTATACTACAACGTTCTTGCATATCGTGACGATAAAAATCCTATCCTGCGCGCTGTGCTAATCATATTTCTTTACAATTACTGATTAATTGTTGATAATGCTAACAAGCCCAATGAAAGAGTTAAGTACGCTAGTTAGTATTGTCTGACATTATGAGATAGAGATTACTATAGTATTAGTCAAAGATATTGACAGAAATGGGCTATAATTATCAATATGTTTCTGACGGATAATGCTCGTTATGACTGTATTTAAAACGTTAATTATAAATGAGGTCGCAATGTGCTTAACCGTTAAAAAGTAAAAAGGATATGGAAACGCGCATTAAATGATGTTTTTGGTTTGATTGCGTGCTAGTTTCGTATAGACTGTCTGTGTGTTTTTACCGATTCCCTTCAATCATCCTGCGATCCGCTCCACTCTGACACGCAGCCATAAGAGGTCGTGTTTAAAATAAAGTTATCACTTGCGACTGACAACGATGATGACTACTAATACGATATAGCTGTGGTAAATACGGCAGGTGATGGTGCAGTAGACAATATTGACATGCAGATATTGAGGATTAGAACAGTGATGTGATGATGACATTCAAGGTTGATGATGATGATGGAGAAGATAACGGTGATGGTTTTAACAAATATGATGATCTTGATGATGACGACAATATCGACAGATAATGATGATGATGATGGTGATGTTAAAGATATGAGGATTTATTGATAGGTTGATTTTTTTAACTGAAGTGATGAGGGCAATGTTCGTGTATGGAATGACGTTTATGTCGGCACATTTTGTGTTCCATATTTTCACCATTGTGTTCATTTCTTACCAGTCTATGTTCACAAAAAATAATATATTTGTACTTTACATGATGTGTCTCTTATGCTCTTGGTGATGTTGCTGGTGAAATAGTTCATGTGCTCTACAAACATTAATAAAGGGCCTGTTTATATGAGGCGAGCCAGCCCGGTTAAGCGGGCTGGTTTCTTTTGTGTTCAAACTACCAAAGCGGAAAAACAAAAGAAACCATCCCGCTTAACCGGGCTGGCTCGCCTCATATAAACAGGACCAAAGTAATGTTAACACTGCTTATATGTCTATTATTCAGGTAGCGATTTTGTGTGGGTATTTGGTCTAAGGGATCTACCCAAGAACACAACCAAAACCTCTGGAATGTGCACTTCAAGGCCTCGCAGTGATGGCGATGGATATGAACAAGATATCGCCTACAGACTCGAAAACTCGCAAACCGCCATTTCGACGCAAGAGCTCTTTCCTAGAAAGTTCCCCAAAGAATATGTGATTATGACAACTGTGAAGACAGAGAAAGGAAACTCTGGCAGCCTGTTCTCAATCTTAACCGCCGATATGAAATTGTCACTGGGATTCACAGTTAACCCGGTTGGCTTGTGGTATGGTAAGCCTGATGGTAGCCATGGTGAAGTTGAATTCCCAGTAAGCCTGGCTGATGGAAAGTGGCACCGCATAGCAGTGAGTGTTGGAGAAAGGGCCATAGTCATGGTTGCTGACTGTGCAGAGGAAGTGCCACGTGAATTTGTGCTTGATAAACCACGCGATTTTCCTGCTCGCATTAATACAACGGGTACCACTGTACTTGGCAGTTCCTTCTCTAAAGGATCTTACTTCAGGGTAAGCTTTGGACATTATGTTGTATTTACACTAATCAAAATAAATTAAATAGATTGTTATTTGTATTGTTTGAGCACATTGATCATGTTTATTAAACACCATACGATAGAAATGTAATCGCATCTCAGTACATCCAATCACGTCACATCAAGTTCACATCAAGTTCACATCACACCACATCACATCGCATCGCATCGCATCACGTTACATCACATCCAATGATAAGATTACATCACAATGCTTTACGTTACCTTACGTTACGTACTCTCAGTGAGTCCAATAAAAGCGAGCTTTACTGGTTCTTGAGTCACAAAAGCCGTTTATCTTTTACCACACAGGGTGTTCTACATGATCTGAGAATTGTACCAGACTCCAAGCAAATGGGTCTTTACTGTTCGGAATTTGTTCCAGACTGTGACAGGCCAATACCAAGAATGGTTCCATTTAGGAGCAGAACGCCAAGACAAGCTGGTGGTGGACCAGATAAACCTGGAACTGTTGTTGTTGGCACCACTAAATATGTAAGTAGTCCTGGAACTAGCCAGGAAGCTCTTTCACATGGCATGAGGTATAGCTCTAAAAAAAGTTTGAGATTTTCAAATGAATAATGTCTAACACGAAAACGTATTGTTACTTTAGTCAGTGAACATTCACAAATTGAAGATTATTATATATCACAACTATATAAAGACTCCTATTTATAATTCATGTTACATCTTGAATGAGGCCCATTTGAAGTAGTTCGATATCGATTGAGAGGTCTAGTCGGACATCTGTTAATTTGTTTTATACATTATAGATACCAGGAGACCCAGGCAACCCAGGCGTCCCAGGACCTCCAGTAAGTACACATCTCTTACTATGTACTGTTATTTTTTATTATTGGTTAATGTGTCTTTTGTGGTGTACAGGGAGACACAGGCCCACCAGGACCAAAAGGTTATGACGGAGAAAAAGGCAACCGAGGACCACCAGTAAGTTACTATGGCACATTAGATATATTTGTTAGTATTAATAATTATATTTTTAATCGTAAACGGGAAAGATGGGGAAAAAAACTGTAATCTTGATCTGTACATCCAATACAGTTCTTTATTATTATTACTATTCATTTATCGATCATCATCATTTTTTCTTCGTTTTTGTCGTCATGATTATCATGATTATCATAATCATCATCATCACTACCATCATTATCATCCTTGTAATTGCCACCATGGATGTCATCACCATTATCATCATTATATTCAGCATCATTGTTATCATTATCATCATGTCACTAGGTCCGTAGAAACGTATATTCAATTGTAAAGCGCATTGCGATTTGCGAAATTATTATTATTATTATTATTATTATTATTATTATTATTATTATTATTATTATTATTATTATTATTATTATTATTATTATTATTATTATTATTATTATTATATTGAAGAATATAGCTACAATCATATGATCTAGCCTATAAAGAAAGACTACCAACAATTTTGCTAGCCTTTGTTACAATAGTTTTCAACATATTCATATTCTAAGAATGTTAATCTTGACTTTGAAATAATCCTGATATAACTTTTCTAATTATTGATTCGCTGTCCATCAATACCGTCTTCTGCATTTCTCCTAAAACTTTACTACTCTTCTCTACTTCCTTTCCAAATACCATTTCAACGTATTTTGACGTCTCCTTCACTCCTCCACCAAGTGCTCCTATTATTAATGGTACCACTGTGATTTTATATCCCGGTCTTCTTTCACGCATTTCAAATGCCAGCTGACGGTACTTGTTTAGTTTCTCTACTCGTTTGTCTTCGATGTTAATTTCTTGAGGACATGCCATGTCACAAATCCAAATTTTCTTTGTTATTTTGTCCTCCAGCGTTAAGTCTGGTCTTCTAGCCTTTGTTGTTTTCCTCATTTTAAATTCAAAATCCCAAATTAACTTTGCATTCTCATTTTCAAGAACATGTCCTCGTTCCCACCTCTCTCTGTACCACCTAGTGTCAGCTTCAATCAGATTATAGCATTTGGCCCATGTAGTCGCTAAGATCATTAGTGCTCTATTGTGCCTTGATAAATATTCTCCACTGGCTAAAACCTTGCATCCAGCGAGAAGATGATGAACTGTTTCTTTATATTCACCACACAGTCTACATTTGTCATTATCACTTAAACCTCTAGCTACCTTCCAGGATCGTGTTTCCACCATTTGCTCTAACATTGTCAATATAGCTGCAGTTTTTCTTGGCTCCAATTTTTGTTTTAACCACAAATGGCATTCATTTTCTTGCTTTCTATAACTCTCACTCTGCATCTCTTTCGTTGTGTAACGAGCGATTCTTTTCTCCTGCAGACCTTTATTCAGCCTTGACTTTACTATTTTCCATGTCTGTTTCCAGTCCTTTTCAATAATTTCATCTTCTAGTATAACTCTTTCTTCAGCAAACTCTATTTTCTTTTCAACTAATTGCATTATGGTTACTGCATCATCTTTGATTGAGCCACTCTCCTTGAACAATTCTCTTTCCCAAGCTGCTTTTATCCATCTGTTGCTTGATGTTGCCATATAACAAGCTACACGTAATCTTGTTTGTGTGTATACATCCCTTAACGATTTCAGTCCCCTGCCACCTGCATTCCGTTTCATGTATAACCTTTCATCACTTGACTGTCTTCCTAACATGTTTTTCGTTCTCAATTCTCTCTTGACGACTTGGTCTAGCTCAGTCAGCTCTGACTTTGTAAATTTACAAACGTTCATCGGATATGCAACAACAGGAATCACTTTAGTGTTAATTGCGTTCATTAAATTCTCATCATTCAGTCCCGTCTTAGTAATCATCTTCATTCTTCTTTCCACTTCTTCAATAACTCTGTTATATACAGCTTTGGTCTTAATGCCATCTGCTTGTTCTACTCCAAGAAATTTGTATATTTCACTTTGATCCGGATCCATTGTTTTCATTCTTTCCTGTAGTACTTGCAGGCCATCTCCCTTAACCATTTTACCGCGTTCGAAAACAATTTCTGCACATTTTGTTACTCCATAACACGCTCCAGTATCATGACTTGCTTTCACAATAGTTTCGTTCACGTCTTTCAATATATTATGACTTTCTTGATACACTTTTAGATCGTCTATAAACAAACTGTGAGTTCTTTTAACTTCTCGTCTTCCTGGTCGACCCATTCGGTAGCCTTTTGTTTCCTGCAGCAATTTACATACTGGAATCTCTGATATACAGAAGCCCACTGGCGAGAAGCTGTCTCCTTGTAAGAAGCCACATTTGATATCAATCCACCTACTTGTCTCTTTCTCTCCATTTTTCCATACTTCAAGTTTTGTTTTCCACTTATTCATCAGCTCCTTTAACAAACCTATGACGTTCTTTGGTAATCCAATCCATTCATACACCCTTAGCATCCAATCATGATGTACTTTGTCATATGCCTTCTTGTAGTCATAAAACGCCACTGCTAAATTACGGTGATACGCTTTTACCTCCTCCATGATACATCTATCGATGATAAGTTGGTCTACAGTTCCAAGAACTCCCTCAACCGCACCCAATTGACCCTCATCCCAGATGTTGTTTTGGACTGAATGGTTTCTCATATACTTGCCAATTAGGCCGGTGAGTAGTTTGTAGGATGTATTCAAACACGTTATGGGGCGGTAGTTTTTTTCGTCGCCAAGTTCTTTCGTTTTTGGAAGCAGCACTGTTCTTCCTGTTGGCCACCATACTGGAATTAAATCTGTATCTTCTAATACTTGCTTGAATGCTCTTTGAAGTGCACTTTGTGCAGATATTAGTTTCTTCCACCAGAAGTTCTGGATTCCATCAATGCCAGGCGATGTCCAATTTTTTCTCTTCTTGATCTCTGACTTTATTTCTAGGTGTTTCACGTCAAACTTGTTAACCTGCACGACTTTTTGTTTTAATTCTGTCTTCACTTTCTGCATCCAAGACGTTTGTGGTGTCATTTCATCTTTTTCCCATATGCCTCCCCAAAATTGTACGAATTTATTCATCTCTGGAATTTGTCCTTCATGTTCTATTTCACCTTGTATTCTCTTGAAAAATCCCTTTTGATCTTTTTCAAATAAAGCATTATGCATAATCCGTCTACTTCTTTCTACCATCTTCTCCAATTTCACTTTTTTATAACGCAATTCGTCAATCCATGTTTCCTTATATTTTCTTAGTAGTGAGCAAGTTGGTTCTTGGTTATTCATTGATATTCGTAATTGTGTTAATATGTTCTTCTCTCTGATGGTTGCCTTTCTCTTTATCTTTCGTCTATGTAGCTCGTTACTTATTCTTGCTACCCTTTGTCTGAGGTCTTTCATTTCAGCTTTTAATTTCCTTTCGCGTCTGTTACCATTCACAGCTTTAATCTTTGTATTTTTCTTGGCTTTTATTTTGATTCCCATTTTTCGTTCTATTGCTTTTCCCATGGCATATACTTTATCCGTTACTTCCAATATAGTATCCTCATTACATAGATGATGGCCAAGTATGTTGTCTGCGCTGTTTAAGATATCATTATTATTATTATTATTATTATTATTATTATTATTATTATTATTATTATTATTATTATTATTATTATTATTATTATTATTATTATTATTATTTATTCATTTCTCAGCATAAATAACACATTACATTTACATATATGTTTGCTGGTTTACATTTTCAACTCGAGTATTCATCCTGCACCTGAGAGTTGAAGTACCTTTCTTAAAATGTTTGCCGTTCCTAAAATTACAGATTTTTGTATTTCTATTAGACTGATGTTGTTAAGTTCAAGTCTTTCGATGTGATGTTTTAGTTGTTTAGATATTGTTCCTAACGATCCTATTACTATTGGTATAACCATCGTCTTCATTTCCCAAAGTCTTTCAAGTTCGATTCGTAACTTCTGATACTTGTCTATTTTCTCTGCTTCCTTGTCATCAATTCTACAATCCTTCGGTACAGCAATGTCAATCAGTTTAACAATCTTTTCTTTCAAGTCAATCACTACTATATCAGGACGTCTTGCTTCAATCTTCTGGTCTGTATAAATGTTAAAATCCCATAGTATTTTAATGTGCTCATTTTCCATCACTTTCTCTGGTTGATGGTCCCACCAGTTTTCTGCGTCACATGGTATTTCATGTTTTTTACACAGGCTCCAGTGAATTGCTGCTGCGACCTTATTATGTCTTTCCATGTATTCTTTACCTGCCAGAACTTTGCATCCAGCTACAATGTGGTCAACAGTTTCAACTTTCTCCTTACATAGTCGACATAATGGTGACTCGCTTGTCTTGTATTTATTTTTCAGATAATTAGTTGGTAAAGCTTGATCTTGTGCAGCAATTATCATTCCTTCTGTTTCAATTTTGATGTTACCTTTATTCAGCCATAACCAAGTACTTTCCTGGTCCATCTTGTCTATGCAAGCTCTACTATAACTTCCATGCAGAGGTTTACTTTGATATCGTTCAAATCTCTCTTTGCGTGAACGTTGTTGGTATTCTTTCTTTGTTTCCTCTGGTTCTTTAATAACTTCTTTGACTATCTTCTTTATCTCCTCATGATTGCTGACATATTCTTTCAGTGCAATCTCTTCTTCTCTAACAGTATCTTCAATACTTTTCAATCCTCTTCCTCCTTCAGTTCGTGGGAGGTACAATCTGTCAACATCATCACGTGGATGGAAACCGCGATGTATAGTAAGTAGTTTTCGTGTCTTGGTGTCAAGATGGTGAAGTTCTTCTTTTGTCCAATTTATTACTCCAGCTGTATATCTTATAACAGGTACTGCATAGGTATTGATAGCAGAAATCTTGTTTCTTCCCATTAGCTTGGATTTGAGAATGAGCTTTAATCTTCTCTTGTATTCTGATTGGACGTTACTTTTGACATTCTGATGGTAAATATCCTCTTTCTCTAGTACACCAAGATACTTGTATTGTTCATTTTCGTTCAGATTTCTTATCTCCTTTTCATTTGCGAGCTTTAGTCCTTCCTTTATTACAATCTTTCCTCTTTTAAGTCCAACCCTGGCACACTTTTCAATCCCAAATTCCATATTTATATCCGTACTGAAGATTCGAACAGTGTGTAAAAGAGATTCAATTTCTTTGTCATTCTTTCCGTGAAGCTTCAGGTCGTCCATGTACAATAGGTGGTTTAACATAATATCATTGGACAGTTTGTAACCTTTCTTTGTGTTGTTTAGTATAGTCGTTAGTGGTATAAGTGATATGACAAATAGTAGTGGTGATAGCGTATCTCCTTGAAATATCCCGCAATTTATGTCACAATGACCACACGATTCTCCATTTACATGTAGTTCTGTTTTCCACTTTGGCATTGCTCTTTTCATAAATTGTATTATTGTAGGATGAGTTTATTATTATTATTATTATTATTATTATTATTATTATTATTATTATTATTATTATTATTATTATTATTATTATTATTATTATTATTATTATTATCTTTTATTTCACAGCAAACACAAATGATTTTACAATATTAATTGCTGGCAGATGTTACATAACTCCAGCTCAAGAGTTTTTCTGATCCTGAGAGCTGGAGTACTTTTCTAATGATATGGGCCGTGCCGAGAAATACAGATTTTTGGATATTCGTTATACTACAACATCTGATTCCTAGTCTTTTTAATTGTTCTTTCAATTGAGCGGGTATCGCTCCTAGTGATCCAATGATTTCTGGTACTGTTGTTGTTTTCATTTTCCAATGTCTTTCTACTTCAATCCTTAGGTCTTGGTATTTGTTGACCTTTTCGTTTTCTTTCTCTTGTATTCTGTGGTCAGCAGGTACGGAAATGTCAATTATTTGTACTGTTTTTTTTTTTTTTTTTTTTTTTTTTTTTTTTGTCACAACGATGTCAGGTCTTCTGGCTGATATTTTTCTATCTGTGTAAATATTAAAGTCCCACAGTATCTTGACATCATCATTTTCTTCAACTGGTTTGGATTGATGCTTCCACCATTTGTCTTCACATTCTATTCCATTCTTCTCACATAGATGCCAATGAATATTCCTGGCCACATTGTCATGTCTTTGCTTGTACTCATTTCCAGCAAGCACTTACATCCTGAGACTATATGTTCAAAAGTTTCAGTTTTTTCTTTACATAGTCTACAGAGCGGCGACTCGTTGTTCTTATAGATATTATTTAGTGCTTTCGATGGCAATGACTGATCTTGTGCTGCTGTTATGAGGCCTTCAGTTTCTATTTTGAGGTCTCCTTTATTTAGCCACTTGTTCGTACTTTCGATGTCAATCTTCCCTTCAATATTTCTTACGTATTGTCCATGGAGTGGTTTGTTCTTATATGCTTGCATTCTCTCGTGTTGTTCGCGTTGATGGTATTCTTTCTTTGTTTCTGATTGTTCTTTAATGATATCTGGTGTATCTTTGATGATATGGATATCAGATAGGTATTCGTTCTTCTTTACATACTCATTCAATGCAATTTCTTCTTCATGCACAACATCTTCGATTGACTTCAGGCCTCTGCCTCCGTTAGATCGTGGTAGGTAAAGTCTATCAACATCAGCATCATTTGTTTTCTGGTCTTTCTATCCATTTCTTTGACTTCTTCCATATTCCATTTCACAATTCTAGCTGTGTATCGAACGACTGGTATGGCGTAGGTATTGATGGCCACTATTTTATTTCTTCCATTCAGTTTTGACTTTAGAATAAATTTAAGTCTTCTCGTGTATTCTGTTCGTACATTCTTCTGGACTTTATCATGGTTGATATCATCCTTCTCTAGAACTCCAAGATATTTGTAGTCCTCTTCTCCTTGTAAACACTTTATCTCTTTACCATCTGGAAGTTTGATGCCTTCTCGTCTGACAACTTTTCCTCTTTTCACGCTTATTTTTGCACACTTTTCAATTTCAAAAGTCATTCTGATGTCTTCACTAAAGATTATTATTATGGACATTTTTATTTGAATTTTGCTATGTTGCTTTTAAAGCTTTACGCGATTAACGTAGGCTAAGCTGTGCTTACTTTCTTCATGTTACATTTTCTTAGTTTATCGTTCGTTTTTTTTCTTACATTACATTACATTACATTATATGACAGTTCTAATATTTATAAAAGTACTTTACGATCTCTGCATTTTGGGATAATATCCACTTTTAGCTCTTTAGTAGAATATATTTGGCTTCTTTTTCTATGATGTTATCTTGTAGTTGTTTATCTAGGTTTCTAGAAGTGACGTGGTTCTGCACTTCGGTCTTTAGTTGTTGGTGATAGTTTCCTAGGAAGTCTGATACTATGTTAACCTGTATTACTTCGTGCTTTGGGTGCATTTCTTTGATACCATTTCTCAGGTCTCTGTATTTTTGTGTTTTTTTAGTGTTTCTGTCTTCTATCTTTCCCATGCCGCAGACTGTGCCTTCGAATAGTAGCCATTCCTTTTTCCTGAAGTCATGGACGGCGATGTCGATTTTGTTTGCGCCATTTTCGGGTGGTTTTGGAAGGTAGAATTCTGTATTCCACATTATTTTAGCTCGGTCATTCTCTACTACTGCCGTTGGCAGTCTTTGCTCATACCATGGTTTCGAGTGGTCGTTTTCAAAGTCATACAAGTAGAGTAGGTAGTGGTAGAATGGTCTTAGCATCTTATCATGTCGTGATGTGTACAGACTTTGCGCGATCGCCGATTATTATTATTATTATTATTATTATTTTTTATTTTTCACATTTTGTCTGATAGTACATTATGATTGTTGCCGGAACCAAACCTTGGTCCTTGGGCTTAAAAAAAATGAATTAAAATAAATAAATATATAAATAAATAATTTAAAAAATACATAAATAAAAGAATTGCACTTATAAAGATATTGACAGAACTCTCCTTAATATGTGAGCAGTTCCAAGCAAAACTATTTTTTGTATCTGTGTACAGTCTAAAGATGTTGGCAGTTTCTTGACATGTTTAGTTAGTGACTTCCTTACAATTCCCAATGCTCCCACAATAATTGGTATGGTAATTGTCTGCATCTGCCACATTTTTGTTATTTCTATCTCGAGGTCTTTATATTTGGACAGTTTCTCGATTTCCTTCGCTCCAATATTCTTGTCTGAAGGCACGCTCAAGTCTATTAGCCAGCATTTGTTATCTTTCTTGTCCTTTATCACTATGTCTGGTCTGTTGGCATTGATAGTCTTGTCTGTATTGATTGGCATATCCCATAATATAGTTACATTCTTGTTTTCTGTTACTGTTGATGGTTTATGGTTATACCATTCTTTGCAAACTTCTATGTTGTACTGTTTGCACGTCTGCCAGTGAATATACGTTAATGCCCTGTCGTGTCTTTGGATGTACTCAGTTTTTGCCAATACAGGGCACCCAGATAAGATATGATCAATGCTTTCATCATGCTCATGACATACTCTACATTTAGGGTCTCCTCCAGTTTTCATGATTATATTCTTGTATAGATTTGTTGGTAAGCTTTGATCTTGTGCAGCTATTAAAAACCCTTCCGTCTCTCCTTTTAGTCTAGAACTTCTCATCCACTTTAAGCTTGCTTCCTGATCTACATCATCTTTATTCAACCGTGATACATATTTTCCATGTAAAGCTTTCTCTTCCCAGTTTTTCTTTAATTGTTTCTTCAGTTCATTTCGAGCTCTCCGCTTTACTTCCTTTGCACGCTGTGATGCCAACAGGTCTGTTTCATCCTCATTTTCATCCAGTTCTAGTTCTCTTTTGAATCTGTTTGCATCCTTGCAGACAGAGCAAAGCTTCTTGCTTCTTTCATGTTGGTATACTTGTTTTAGTAGTCGGTCATTTGTTGTTTTCAAATACGTGTTCAGACCAATGGTAGTTGTTTTGTACGAGTTTTCAAGTTGTACCAGACCTCTACCTCCATCTTTTCTTTGCAAATACATTCGGTCTTTATCAGCTTTAGGGTGGTGAATTCTGTGTATTGTCAATAGCTTTCTGGTCTTTCTATCCATTCGTTGTATTTCTTGCATTTTCCAATTTATGATGTTGTAACTATAGAGGACAACAGGGACTGCCAAGCTGTTAATGGCTTCGATCTTGTTTGCAGCGTTAAGTTCACTTTTTAATACCAGCCTCACTCTTCGATAGTATTCCTTTCGTATCTTTTCCTTCATTGCTGCATGCTGAATACCATCGCCTTCATTTATTCCCAAATATTTGTACACTTCTTCATTTTCTAGTTGTTTTATAATATTGTCCTCATCTAGTGTTATTGGAGTAGACTCATTTAGTTTTCCTCTTTTGAATGTGGCTTTAGAACATTTATCTAGACCAAATTGCATTCTTATGTCATCAGTAAATAATTTCACTGTATTCAGCAAACCTTCTAGTTGGTTGTCATTCTTGCAGTATAGTTTAAGGTCGTCCATGTAAAACAGATGATTTAATTTCTCTTGATATACTTCATACCCTATGTTGGTATCATTAAGTAGGTTACTAAGTGGTGCTAATGCCAGGCAGAACAGGAGGGGTGATAGAGAGTCCCCTTGGAATATTCCATTTCTGATATCAATAGGTCTTGTAGAAGTAGTACCAGCAGTAGAGTTGAGAATCAATGTTGTTTGCCATGTTGTCATATTGTGTGAAAGGAAGTTTATCAGTGTCTTAGATACTTTATTAACCTGTAGTACTTTGATGATCCATGAGTGTGGTATGCTATCATATGCTTTCTTATAATCTATCCACGCAGTACTTAGGTTTTTTCTCTTATTCTTGCAATCCTCTAGTATCATCTTGTTTATGAGAAGCTGGTCTTTACAGCCATAAGACCCTTTTCTACATCCTTTCTGTTCAGTTGGTAGTAACTCATTCTGTTCTAAAAATGAATATGTCCTTTCCGTAATAATGGATGTCATTACTTTGTACATAGTTGGCAAACATGTAATGGGTCTGTAGTTTTTAGGGTTGCTTGTGTCGTCTGTTTTTGGAAGTAAATACGTAATCCCCTGTGTCAACCAGGATGGAGACTCTTCAGGTTTGCGTACGATGGTTGTGAGACTATTCGCAATATCTCCATGTAGTGATTCAAATTTCTTTAACCAGAAATTAGGTACCTTATCGGCTCCAGGTGACTTCCAGTTATTTGATCTTTTAATAGCTGCTGCAACTTCATCTCCACTGATATCTTCCCATTCTTGTTCATGTAACTTATCATTGGTGGTTTCTTCATGTCGTATCCATTCAGCATCATCATTGTGTTGCTTTTCGTCTTCCCATATCTTGCTCCAGAAGTTCTCAATCTCTTCTTGTGAAGGTGTTTTTTTCACTTCGGTTGGCTTCTTTCCCAGTTCCCTGTAAAATTTCTTTGTGTCAGTTCTAAACATTCTGTTTTGCCTGAATTGCTTGCCTCTCTTTTCGTATCTCCGTAGACGTTGTGCCTTAGCTTGGATCTTCTGCTTTAATCTCTCCGACGCTGTTTGTAGGTCATCTTTATTTTTGATTGAATACTTTCGTTTGAATTTCCGTACTTTCTGCACACATACATTGCTATTTTCTTGAAGCAATTCAGTCAAAACAGAAAGGTCCGCTCTCATCATTGCTATCTCTTTCTGTATCTTTTCTTTCCATGCAGGTTGTCGTCTTTTCGCTGCTGGCTTCTTCTTCTTCACTTTAACTCCTACCTCTTCAGTGATAACTGTTGCCGTTGAGTATATCAGATGATTGATTGATGTAACGTTGAGTTCTTGGTTGTATTCTTTCTTAATTAAGTCAATTGATTTCTCAGCAATTTTAATCAACCCTTTTGCTTTGTTGTTATAATTTATTTTTGGCAAGCAGTTCCTTTCCTTCATTTCCGTTTCCTGTACTTCTGATAGTTTTTCAAGTATCTTCATTTTCATTTCATCCACTTCTTTCTTTCCATCATCATTTTTTTCGTTTGTTTCATCTCCAGTTCTTTGCTGTTCCGTCTCTTGATCATCATTGTTATCATCAATATCATTCGTTCTATCATCATCAACTTCGTCATCATTTTCGTTTTGTAGTTGTTCATGTCTGTTTCCTGTTTCTCTTCTTATTTCAGACTTGATATTCTCAATTTCTAATTCCGTTAGTCTTTTGTTCTTTAAAATGTCTCTTCGTACATTTGCTAACTTATTAGCATCAATATTCAGTCGTTTGTTTGGGTTCATTTGACGCCATACGTCATAAGTCTGCTTGGTGTTTGATGTTTTAGATGGTTCTTCCAATGCTTTATAATATGCTTTAACAACAATTTTGTAATCCTCTCTTGTCCATTTAGTACGCTTTTCTTTTCCATGTTGTGTGTTGATGTTGTCCACGAGACCATTTTGACTTGTTTCATCAGCTTGGTATCCCTGTGGATCTGGGGTTCGTGAGGATCTTGTTCCAGGTGTACACTTTTCGTCCTCAGCCTGGTTCCCTGCTGTAGAACGCGCTCCATTTTTATACGCTTGACGAGCGATTCTGCGTGAATATTGGTTTGAGTCTTCATTGGTGCACGATTCCATTTAGAATTCTATTATTATTATTATTATTATTATTATTATTATTATTATTATTATTATTATTATTATTATTATTATTATTATTATTATTATTATTATTATTATTATTGTCAATATGCTGGTCTTAACTATCACAATGATAACGCTTGTCTTTATTGCCCTTATTTCTATATACTCCTGACTATAAGAGTCGATTTGGTATGAGTGGGAAACATCGTATCCAAATCTCTTAAAAAAAACGTATCATAACGGTATCACAGCTTTACGTTTCCCACTAATTTTACTATATATATCTGATTAATTTTAACGTTTCTTCCTTCCCTTGTATTAGGGTCCTGCCGGCCCTCCCGGTCCACAAGGCCCACCTGGCAAACCAGGACCAGCCGGACCATCCATTAATGTGGTAAGTACCAGCACGTGTTGGAACAGTTGATCATTTCTTACCTCCTCAAGCACGTTAAGGCTGGGTTTTTAAGCTGTACTCAAAAACTACATTTTCCTACATATCTCAAACATCTTTAATCACACGATGACGAAAGTGAACATTTCCTTAATTTTTTTAGAGTATTTGTGGTGACTTTTAGTGGTCACGTGACCTTATGGCGCGAAAAGTAGTTATTTGAAAATGGGGTGGTGGTTTTAACATGTATATAAAAACTTTCTTATCAAAACTGACGGTACTTTAGTCAGTAACAATTATCTGTTTGGAATGGATGGATTCCGATTTTGGTCTTGAAGATAATGAGGAATATCCAAAATTCTGGTTTGGTCACGTGACCTGTTTTCCTAAATATCTCTAAAACTAAAAATGTTAGACAACCATTCCAAACAGATTTTGATTGGAAACTCTAACAGTAATATCTACAAATAAAAACATTTTTGTTTTACTTTAAATTCGCCACCCCATTTTTAAAGACGTATTTTCTCGTTTCTAGGTCACGTGACCACCTAAGATAAAAAAAGCAATACTAAAAATTCAACAATCCCTTCATAACAACCTTATGATACAATTCTTATTTTGTTGTGTTTTATGTGAAACATATTACAAATAAAAATAATAAATGCAAAATACCCAGCCTTAACATGCTTGAGTCGTTCTATTACTGGCTATATGTCCCTTGTAAAGGCACAGCTGCACATTATTTCAAACGGTCAAACATGTGTCCGGTATTTTGTAAACGAGACGTGTAGAGGTCAGCAAAACATAAAAATTAAAAGCAAACCCAAAAGCCCAAAGCCACCGTGTGAATAAAACATGAGAGATGTCACCAATATATCAATATTTTTTAGCTGAAAATTACTGATTTTTGATAATTTGTTTATTATAAAATAATTGGGATAGTACGCTCGCTACGATTGGTTGAAAACAATGTTTGATGAGAGTATCAAAACACGCTGTCGTTAGCGCGCCCTAGCATTGCAACTGCCAGACTCGTATCTATCGCACGCGCTTATTGGTCAGTTTGAAAATGTAACGTAGGAAGAATTTAGATTGAATTAGCTTTTTTCAGTCTTTTCGCGTTTGTTATTTTATAAAACAAATCAAAAACAGTTTTCCATGTTTGATACTCTGTTCAAAACAAAATTGTTTTTGATTTGTTCAGTTAAACATCGCTATCATTACGTTGATAATATAACTGTTTTTGTATGCTATATCTTAGATGTGGACCCCTGAGACAAAAGGACCAGGGGCTCGACCCCCTGCAGTAGCATCACAAATGGTCATCCCACCTTCACTAGTGAGTATACTTCTTCAGGGGCTGATCCAGACATTTTGAAGGGAGGGTCACAAATCAAAAAATCACTGATTATCAATCAAAAATCAAAAGAATTATCTATGAAAATAAATCAAATAGGGGTGCACCGGTACTTTTCCAGGGGCGGATCCAGAAATTTTGAAGAGGGGGGCAATTGTCAAAAAATGACACGGAATTTTTTAAAGGGGGGCACAAATAAAAAAAATCACTGACTATCAATCAATAATTAAAATAATTGACTATGAAAATAAATCATAATGGGGGCAGCGCGGCCCCCGTGCCCCTCCCCTTAGAAGCTCCGCCTCTATTCTTATAGAGTCGTTACGCTTAAAACACTAATAATCACTCCGCACGTTGTGTTGCAATTTAATCGCTTCTATGATAATATGTAACAAGTTATAAATTTTCCAACTCGATTGTATTCCATCTAATGTTACATGGATAACTTAAACCATTATCCCGAGAAACCCCTTACGACGATGTCACGCAGAACTTTATTTCGTTTTTTTATTTCAATACATTCTTAATTGTGTATGTTTTACCTTTAGCCTGGCGACCAAGGCCCACGTGGACCTCGTGGTCAGAGGGGCTCTCCGGTAAGTTTCCACCACTGCAACAAAGATTTTTATAGCATAAACACAAGCACAGGAATTATACTCAGACTGAGTATCACATTTACTACATAGCTTTGCAGCCAAAGTCGTTGTATGGCGACCTGCCAGTTTAAAACTTTCTTTTGATTTTGTCATCTTGTCATGACTGTCAATCAATTTCAGAGGAATCAATAACTTAACATGTTATGGCAAGCTCCGCCCTATTGAAATGGATCGATGGCTCAGAAATGACCGAAATCTTCCAATCAAAAGAAAGGGGCGCGATTCAACGAATTTGACTGTAAAATAAAGTAAAAACTGCTGTTGAGCTGTTTAATGTATGTATTATCCAAATCCGCTCCTTGCTTGCGTAATGAGAATATGTACGAGCAAGTTAGTCAGAATGAATAACGCTTTGTCTACATAGGTACGGAAAAACGGACTTAATGAATTACAACGTACTATGCCCGCGTAATCGTATTTATTCGGGCGATGCGGCAATTGAGAACAGTGTATAAAACTATTATTTTTTATCCATAGAGTCGTTTTCCTCCCGTATCGTAGCGGTATCGTAACCGAACCGTTTCCCACCGATACGAAAACGAGTCTTACACTGACAGTTCTAATTCAAGACATATCTTAGTAATATCATGGTTGGTTTCTTTGTAGGGTAGACCTGGAGGTCCTGGCGATAAAGGTTCAAATGGAGATCCAGGCCCAATGGTAGGTTACGCTGTAGAGTGAATAAAATCAAACCGTATATTAAACTTGACTAAGGGATGGATCATTAGATATTTGACGGGAGCGGGGGGGGGGGGGGGGGGGGGAGAGGGCTGGACAATTTCTTGGGAGGGATACTTTTTTCCCATATGTTGGATTCGCAGGATATTTTTTTCCTCCCTGCACTGTCTTTCGGCGCATCTGCCGTGCATGATTTTTTCAGGCTTTGTTTGATATTTTTGGGTATTTGCCCAACCCCCCTCCCCCCATCAAAAATCTAATGGTCCATCCCTAAACATTGACATCTTGCGAACCCTTGAAACGCTTTACCTGCTCAAGTGGTAAGGCACTCTGCAGACCGGAAAGCTGAAGGTCGTGGGTTCGATCTCCATCTCGAGCTTATCCTTAGTAAAGAGACAATGTTATCTCACACAAATAGTATCAATTTGAACTTATAATCTTCACGATTACTCAAACAGAACGTAGTTGATCAGCCATCAGAAATAAGTACAGTACTTGTAACAACTTGTTCGTATTTGGTTTGATTTAGTGGTTCAATTGTATTTACGCAATAATTGTTCGATGACTTTAACTATTTTAGGGTTAGTTTACCTGAATCGGTTGATTGGTCACCTTCAAAACGAAAATAAATATGTCGTTAGAAAAGTTGCCTCCAATCTATAGTATAGTCATTTATACTTTAATACTTTAGTTAATTGATACGTTGTCGTGGTAGTTGTGTCGTTGTTAGATAGGGTTACACATAGGGAAACCAGATGCAGATGCAGATTGTTTTGTGGAAGACTCGGATTTCCAGAAAATCTGTCATCAAATTTAAAACAAATAGAGCTTGTGGTATTTTGCTTCGTATTTGTATTAATCCTTTGGTTAGACTGCGTAGCTGCGCAGGC
This sequence comes from Diadumene lineata, assembly GCA_918843875.1. Classification (NCBI taxonomy): domain Eukaryota; kingdom Metazoa; phylum Cnidaria; class Anthozoa; order Actiniaria; family Diadumenidae; genus Diadumene; species Diadumene lineata. The sequence continues at coordinate 14,471,047 of OU974075.1, read as the reverse complement.
TATCGTTTGGTTAGTCGATCAGAACTTATTTGTGAACTCACATGATCTGGTTTAGTAGTTAGACAGACCAGTCATAGACTCACACGATGTTTTGGTTTTATCTAGGGACCACCAGGACCAATAGGGATGAGAGGAACAAGAGGACTCACTGGTAAAAGGGTAAATATCAAAAACAAAAACAAACAAACAGACAGACAGACAAACTGACATTCAATCAATCAACTAACCAACCAGTCAATGAATAAATGGATCAATGAATCAACGAATCAAACGAATCCATGAATCCGATAATCAATGATTCAAGCAAGCAGGCAAACAAAGTAAAAATTAAGTCTTGAATTTAGAATCAACGAGATATCAACCGGAGTGCCCATGGCAGCCATCACGAAAGAATATTTTTTTATTCACTACGTATTTTTGACATATATTGTCAGATCTACCGATAGCAAAACGCTATAGAGTATCATAACAGGTTTCTAAATACTATAGACGGATGAAATCATGTGTTTGCTTTTGTTTAGGGACCACCAGGACCTGATGGTACAAGAGGACCACCAGGCGCTGTAGGACCTAAGGTACGCCAAAGATCAAAGATATGTCAAGTAAAATCAAACAGGGTTTTAAGCGTGGGTTATATTTCAGGGTTCTCGAAGGGTCTCCTTGCAAATTGTCATTTGTCATATCCATTGACATATAAAAGACTTTGACAATGCTCCATTACTTTGTTAATTTGTGGTGTAAATTTCTATTAATTAATACAACTTAAGCAAACTAACCCATCGACGTTTTTAGGGTGACAGAGGTTTGGATGGTATTCCTGGACTTCCTGGACACAAAGGACCAAGAGTAAGTGAACATTGATTCCTCTTTATCCTACAATTTTACACTTGAAGACCATCTGGAGGTTAAAATGGGCGGAACACATCAGACTTCGCTTAAATAATGCCTTTTCATTTGATATGATTTTTATGACATTGGTTCATTGTAGTCTGTAAAATCAATTATGGGTAAATAATCAGCATCTCGTCGTTGAAAACCTCTATTTACCCGTAATCCTAAAAGCCTAACAGGGCCTCGGCATCTCTGATAAGGAAGGCTTGAATGTTTTATTGATGACTGATTGTGCGTTTCATTCACAGGGTATTCAAGGACCTCGAGGTGACACTGGTGACAAGGGTGAACCTGGCGCTAGAGTAAGTACTAATTGACATTAACTTTCACTTTGTTTGGGTTTCCTGTGTCTGTATTTTACAGTAAGGACACTCGAACCGTGAACACGTTTTCACTCTGTTTTCACATGCATTCTTGTACGTCCAGTTTTTTAGGCGTTTCTCACACGCGTGTAAAACATTTCAAACAGTAGATAATTAGTGAATCGATCGGAAATAAGTTCAAATTGATTACTCATTGGATTTGAATACAATCATAGTTTAAAGTAGTAGAAAGCTCAGAAAATAATAAAATTATTGATTAAGACAAGTGTTCAGTCTTCACTGTAAAAAGAAGAATCACCTTCAACTTGTAAAGATACTGTGGAAACTTGGGGATGAAGCGGGGCTACACGTTTGCTTCCAACCTACCTATTTCGCATCCCAAGGGAAGCCAGTAGTCAAATTTCCACGGAAAGCTACGAAGAAAGTAGTGTTCTTTGAATAGACTATGTCGTAATGTTATCTTCATTTTAATGGATTTTTTATAGGGAGAAAGAGGAGAGCCAGGTGCATCCGGATTAGCAGGAGAGAGGGTAAGAAATTCGTCTTGATGATGATGATGGCGGCGATGTTGATGATAATATCGATGATGATAACAACGATGATGACGATACAAGGTCATACGTATGACAAGCCGATTGTTAACAGAATGTGAGCGATTAACTGGGTTGGATGCTTAAGAGTTTCTAAGGAGCATGACGAACAAGACAGACTTCTGTTAGAACGGAGACTAACAGAAGCACTCTTTGGTGACTTTGATGATGATCGTGTACAGTAATCTTTTAAATGGATCGGTTTTTTAATATTTTATTCACTTATGAGGATTTTGGCACCAGGCACTGGTGTACAAATAATAATAGGACATGCAAGTCTTCCACAAGGCCAGTATATCATGTATGACAATGATTGTAAAGGTGATGCCGATAATAATGCTGATACAACTGATGACGATAAATGGAACTGATTAAAGCTGGAAACGATGTACAAGAGACTGTGAATTATAGTTATGACCCAATCATCATGGACCTTTATTTCCACAGGGACCGCAAGGTGAGGCCGGTCCAAAGGGACCACCAGGACCACGTGGTCTGTTGGTAAGTTGATTTGTGGATCTTGCACGCACAACAATTATGTTGATATCATTTTTATTATTTTTATTTTTATTTGCTTTTATTGCTGCTTATTTCTCAATGTTTTTAAAAATTACAAAATCCGACACCTTCGGTTGTCCTATCGCCTTTCTCTTTGACAACGTTTTTTTAAATAAGTGTTTGAATGATGCTTTTTTTTTAATGTTGTACGCTGTCATTGTAGGGATCTCCCGGTGAACGTGGACCATCGGGACCAGCAGGTCCTACGGTAAGTATTGCTCCAAGTCATGTCATTGTATTTTATTCATGATGTAAATGTTAAATTAGGTTTGTTGTTCATTATAAAAGTCCTTCATCAACTATCAATGTCTGATTAATTTACTAACAATGTATTGTTGATTTGTGAATGATTTTTATTGTTGACTATCTGACAGGGACCAATAGGTGCCCCTGGTATTCAAGGTATTCAAGGCATGAGGGGAACACCGGTAATTTTGTTTTTCTTTCATTGGACTTATTATTTGTATGGCTTTTTCTGCCAACACGAGCTAAAACTATGTATCATACTTATCTCGTAGGGCCCACCCGGCATCCCCGGTCCTCCAGGAGCAAGCGGCCCAAAGGTACAATTTTATACTCTGTTTGTAAACTGCCAAAAGCAGTCCGTAACATAACACAGTCCCGCAGATTTTTAGACTACTGTACAAATACAGCTTGTGACTAGATATGAGTAAATGTAATTATATATCAACGCTCCCAAACAGCGAGGATCTTCCTAGAATACGTTATACACCCATATAGGGTACTTCATTACCAATTGTGACATTAGCATGAACTTAGAAGACACGCATTATCGCTGGCATTTACAAAAATATAGGGTGCCTTGGCTAACGATTGTGACATTAGCATGACCTAAGAAGACACGCATTATCGCTCGCATTTACAAAAATATAGGGTGCATTGGGTAACGATTGTGACATTAGCATGACCTAAGAAGACATGGATTATCGCTCTCTCACCTTTGATCAAAAGTTTCAATGATGTGACGTTTTAATCTTCGCATGACGTTATGTGACCTTGTGTGACCTGAAAGAACTCTAAACATCTTGAAGTGCGGTGGTTCAAACGTTCTCTAAATCGTGTTGACTTTACTGATGTTATAACAATTATTAAATATGAATGACTTAACGCAACGTGTTGTGGCCTAAGATGTACTATTTTTTCCTGGAATAGGGTGAACCTGGTAAGATCGGTATGCCTGGCTTCCCTGGTGCTGACGGCCTTCCAGTAAGTATCACTGTTTCTGGTTACCTGTCCATAACAATTGAAGCCTGAAGAAGGAAAGAGTTGCCTTAGGGGAAGCTTACACTAACCGATGTTCATAATTTCTTTTCTTAAAGGGTTATCCTGGCATTGAAGGACCTCCAGGAGCAAAAGGCAACAGGGTAAGAGTTATCTTTTCTTTGTACGTACCTTTTTGATAAACAATGGTTTCACATCGCGAGCTTGTCTTTGTGATAATCAAGGCTCGCTAATTCGATACCAAATTGTTTTTCATGATCATCAAAGCCAACGCTGAAAATTATATAGATCAAATGATTTGATAGTCACTCTCAACAGCCAGTAAATAACGTTTTATGATCTTTATGTATATTGTGAAAATACAATTCAAAAACTTCAATATTACTTTTAAGCCTGCAACACACTAATCGCGAAATGTTATTCGAATGCAGGGACCACTCGGACCAAGAGGACCACAGGGATACCAAGGCCCTCCAGGACCCAAGGTAAGTACTACTTGAAATATTCATCACAGTAGACCAACCTGTTTACAAATGCTGTTTATATGTTGCTAGGGTAACCAAGGCAAACGTGGAGCAACAGGACCTAAAGGTGATGAGGTAAGAAAAAGAGAAATATCTTAGATGATTGTGTTCACTAATTGAAGCCATTATCTGTATCAGCATCACCATCATTATGGCTCTTCGCGATCGATGATTGTCTTTCCTGATGATCAGCTTTATCGTCATAATCACCTTCATCATTATCATTATCATTTGCCGCCTTCACCATATTCAGAAACACCATCATTATATATGTTTTGAATATTTACAATTGAAGTCTCTAATGTGAGAGGCCTTTTTACTCATTTTAAATAATTCATTATAAACATTATGCTGAAGATCTGAGCTGAGAACGTCTTCATTACCCTGAAGAATAGTGCAATTTCGAATTCACAGTCTTAGCCTCAAAGGAGTGCAATATTCCTTTATTGAGTAACAGCCCGTGGAAATGTAGAGCATTGCAAAAATTGAATTTCTAAATTTTTTATTCACAAGTGAGACCAAGGCTGTGCCCAAGAGTATTCAGAACATAACTTGGATGAATTCAACGTACAATATCATATACTAAAGAAAACTCATTTCAAGTTAATCGGTTTCTATATCGAATAATATTGATTTGCGTTAGCTTTGTCCGTTGTAATCAATGCAAAACTAACTGTTCTGTTTTTTTTTTTTAGGGAACTGCTGGTTTCCCTGGAGAGAAAGGAGACGATGGACCAAGAGGAGAAGACGTAAGTAATTACAAGGATATTCAGACAACCAACAGGTGTCGAAACAAATCAGAGATATAATGAATTCATAATTATGTTGAAAATAAACGTATGCCAACAGTATGTATTTGGAATATTTTGTTATTGACAGGGATCGCCCGGAGGACCAGGATTACCTGGCCCAGAAGGTGCTGAAGGACCAAAGGTAAAATTTTGAGATAAAGTAATGTGAGTACATAAGTTTTAATCGATTTCCGTTGAAATCGTATAAATGAAAGCATGTTATGTGCACACAAGTCAGCAGCGAGTTCAAGGGGGGGAATTTTTTTCAGAGCATGTCGGGTTTTCACATGAAGTGGTGAATGTATTTTTGCAATGTTGTGTGAGAGGAGAGCGTACAAATTCGTACGAGATTGCTATCAAGGTGTCAAATAGTGCCACTTGTAGTTAATGGATATGTTAAAATGATATTCTGGGGAGCATTTTCGATATTGACTTTGTTTCTTTTGTCAAGTTTAACAGATCTTGAATGGTTTTGATTTGTTAGGGTCGTTCTGGTTTACCTGGACCACCTGGTATTTCTGGACCATCTGGACCAAAGGGTGAACAAGGTGTAGCTGGTTTACCTGGTTATCCAGGACAAGCAGGGGCTAAGGTATGTTCATGTAAATTTTCCCTGAAGGTACTCCAAACCTGACGGAAGCAAGTGCTACCGTGATTTTCATCAACGTTCACTTGGGTCAAGTAGCCTATATATAAACAACGTCCTAATGGTTGTGGCAGCGAAATAACCTTAATAGAAGTATGCCAATGCTACTTTTTAGTACGTTTGGCCTCAACACACAAAGAATTAACAGTTGCAAAATATGATGGCGATAAAGGCTGACGTTTTGCATATGTAATATTATTACTCTCACTAATGAAGGACTAACGTCCGAAACGTCAGTATCGCCATCGTCACTATATCTAATTTACCTCATATTTTACAACTGTTTCTCTAAAAACATAGCCTCCGTTGCAGACGTCTTATGTGGTTCGCGAACCACATAAGACGTCTGCAACGGAGGCTACTAAAAACACCGAGGCAGTCTTATCTAGTATTATACAATTCTTTTTCTCTAACCTAAATTTTAGATTGATTACCTCCGTATTCATCAGGATATATAGGTAAATCAGACTCAGGGAATCCCTATCAGAAGCTACGCAAATAACTACATTTACCTACACAATAACTAAAGAATGGCAGCAAGAACAGCATTTATAATCTTATGCTATTTGTTCTATGACACAGGGAGACCAAGGCCCACCAGGTTCTAGAGGACGCGATGGTCCCAAAGGATCCCGGGTAATTAAATCGATTTTACAACTCTTCGTGATATAATCTTGATCATCATTACATCATTCAAAAACATCATCTTCATCAATGTGATGATACATGCAGATGATGACGAGTATGGTTTCTTGGTCATTTTCCAGATAAAATTATTTCTCTGTATGATGAAATGCTTTTTTTATCTTTCTTATTGTATTACAATAAATTTGCTTAGTTTATGATGCATTGTTTTCATAGGGAGAACCAGGCAAGATTGGCTCACGGGGACCTCGTGGAAGACGTGTAAGTTGTTATAACTGTTTAATGGTATTGTGAATATTAGTACTGACTACTATTTTATTTATCTATAGGGTCCACGGGGTGAGAGAGGGAGCCCCGGTACACCCGGAGCCGCTGGAAACAAGGTAACCCAAATAGATTTTAAAAAATGTTGAGACGTTGTACAACACAAAAATATGATTTATAACAACGTCCCAACTAATTTTGAATCTTAGTATAGTCAACATAATGGCAGAACTATCCATATCAAAATAAAGTAACAAAATATTACTTATATTTCTTTTTGTTTCTCTTGTCATTTAACAAGTATGTACCGTTGTACACTCGTTAACAGTAGTCTGTAACTGGACACTCGAGGCAATGCTCTGTACCTACTTATTCAAATGTTCTTTTAGGGTGCTGCTGGTGAGCCCGGCGTTGCAGGAGATCGTGGTCCAATGGTGAGTGCCTAGAACTATTGTCATTGTTGTATCATTATAACGCTTCCACTCATATTGCTTGTATCCGCTTTATAACATGATTTATCTTTTATTACAATAACATTTTATAGTGTAATACCCCAGGGGGGGAAGGTGTAATACACCCTGTTTCATGGGATTTTGCAACTTACTCTATACATGGTGGCCTTGACTTACAGCAGAGGCGGATCCATTGGGGTCGGTGCCCCTTCCTTTTGATTAATTTTTATAGATAATTCTTTTAATTTTTGATAGAAAGTCAGTAATGTTTTATTAGTGCCCCCCCCCCCCCCCCCATCAAAATTTCTGGATCAGTTTTTTTATTACTTCCCTCCCCCGAAATGTTAATTTTCTAAACACATCGTGTTTCAAACCAAACAATCCGTCTATGTTGTCACTCTATATATGTAACAGTTTTATTCTATTTGTAGGGACCACCCGGACCACAAGGAGACCGTGGCGCACCGGGGCCTGCAGGAATGATGGTATGTGACATTATGTTATCAAGCATATAAGCTGTTTCCTACAATCTTGACCGACAAAAATGCTTAGGGAACACTGAAATCCACGTATTACAAACCCACTCTACTAATGACAAAGACATACAAAAGTATTGTAAGATAAAAACAACAGACATAAATGCACCGTTCTAGCTAACGATCTTAAGCAAGATAACGAGAGACGATGGCGACAGGTTTCAAATGGTTATAAAACATGTGTAATGAGACAGTTCTTGTTAAAGCCTGTGATATGTTGATAACAACCGCTGAAAATGCAATCATCACCTCAAATAAAAGATCCTCTCTGGTTAAATACAGCTTATTTGTCAGTAATTACTGCTAGTTTCTAACATTTCTGACAATAATTCACTGTTGTTAGGGTCTTCCTGGACGACCTGGTCTACCTGGTTTCCCTGGATCACGCGGTGAGACGGTGAGTTGTAATAACAATTATAGTTGATCTCCGGTCGCAATTAAGTCATTAGTTTAAGCTTTATAAAATCTTCTCGGCATTGCAGTTGAGAACTCCAGATTGACCTATTTCAACTTCTATTATCCATTACTTTGGAGGGGAAGATATCTTCCCTTTTTACCTCCTCTGTCGCCCGCACGGCAGGAAATAACATCTGTGTGCAACATAGATTGGGCGTGTCGCCATGGCTACGTTGTCTGCGCACGATACAGTCGGTATGTCATCTGCTAAAATACTTTATACAGTACATGGAATTCGAAGTCCGAAACATAGATATACAAAACAAACAAAAAAAAAAAAAAAAAAAAAAGAACAAAAAAAAAAAAAACGATCAGTTTTCCAAACCTCTAGTGGTGAGTTAATGCCTTATTTTTTCTTATTTATAGGGACCACAAGGTAAACCCGGACCTGTTGGTAACCCAGGAATGCCAGGACCTAGGGTAAATACTGCACGTCTTGCCATTTCATTTCACTGCAATCGTTACATGTACCATCTTAACCGTCTGTTCCATCGTTATCATTTGTCCATTCAGCAGCAGTTGTTTTTTGCAGGGACCACCCGGTGACAAAGGACCACAAGGCCCCAAAGGAGATCTTGGCCGAACGGTAAGCTTAGTGTCATTGAATAGACCAGTTTCAAGTTCTTCATTGCTCAGGCTAAGCCTCAATTTTAGGTAAATTAACAAAAGAGTCAAGACAAAACTTTTGGTATTTGTATTGTTTTTGGATTGGTGTATTCCCACGGGATGTACCTCGTACAAAAGAATATATCACATATTATCGAGGCTTAGCCTGAGCAATGAAGAACATTAAACTGGTCTATTAAGAAAATCTATAACTTTTGACCCACAGCTTTTGATTAAACGACTCAATGATGTCATATATGTTCAACAGAGTGACTTGTTTTCGTAAAGTTTTTTTTTCTAATTTGCTACTTGTCTTAGCAAACGCTTCGACTGGTTACTACGATCGTGGTCAGTAACTGCAGTGTTGTCAACGAACCTTTCGCATGTCGTTGGGAGGTTTATATGTTCATTCGTGCTGTTTTTTATGCTCGGGTTTTCCATGTCATTCTATCTTTTTTACGTCTTTCGTCAGGGCGAACCTGGAGAACCTGGATTAGCTGGAGATGCTGGAAAAGATGGCAAAAAGGTAAAAGGACTATCAATGTATTGAAACCACCGGTAACTATTTCAGAGATCAAGCCAGGTTTGTGTCAGGAGGGTGTACATCATCTTCAGGAGGGGGGAGGGGATACACCACCATGAAAACACAAAATCAAACCTGGACGCTGAGGATATAAAGACATATGAGAAAACAAGCTCTTGAACGTGTTTCAGCAGGTGGCGTACATTCTGCGCACCGCTGACCCTCAGCACCGCTGTATCTGCCAATGTATTTGTCTGAGTGGATTGATTTAGTTGTTCATTATATTATTTATTTACTTCTTCATTTTCCATTTTTAGGGTGAGACTGGGAAACCAGGTGTTCCTGGAAAAGATGGTTTACCGGTAAGTAAGTGAAATATATACATTCATAATTGGACCTCAATATTGATGACTATCGTCTGACATTATTTAAGGGACCTGCTGGAAAACCTGGACCTAAAGGAGCAACCGGTTTACCTGTAAGTACATGTATAATGTTTTACTAAAATGAGTTTTACAAACACCAAATTTGGTTAAGGTAATTCCGTAGTTTTGCAATGCGCATAGTTCTGCGCATGTTTCAACATTTTTGGTTTCAAAACTTTTATCATGTAATTTAGTCAAATTATGTTTGTTAAGAAGAATTGCGATATTTTCGAGCGAGAAAACGCGATAATTTTGTAACTCGACCCAGTCCTTTCTTGGTAAAAAAACCTGCTTTTTGACAATAAAATGACGATATTTTTCACAATATTTCGCAAACTAGCACGGTGACCTATGTTTTTTATTTGATAAAATTATTTGTTATAGTATAACATCAAATATATCTAAAATTGAGCATAGGTCATCGGGCTAAATTTTGAGAAATTTCCAAAATACTTTCCTCTTAGGACGTTTTCGAATGAATTAGTAGCTCGTGCGCACGTTGGTATTTCGCCAATTTCTTCAACATCACATACTTTTTATACATCTGTTCACATTTTTAAATTAAAATAAAGTGCAGACATTTCAACAAAACACGAATTTTACTCTTAAAAGACAAATTACTGTGTTTTTGCTCCCTTTCTCTACGGTTTTTGAGCTTTTTTCTTTACGTTTTCAAGTCACCAAAATGCATGAACTTTGACGTACTTTGACATACTGCACAAAAACGAAGTCGGTGACCCCCTTTTTTATTGTATTTTCTGAAAGCGTTTCTCAAAATTGTTTGTTACAATGAGTATAAAAAAAATTCATCGGGCGGATTTATTTCTACGGAATTACCTTAAAAATGAAAATATTGAAATTTTGTGCAGCACCTACTCTCGGTTGAATCTTTGATAAAGGATGAAAATAATGTTCGACGTGTACCTGACCAGTCGTTGTGTTTTTATAGGGCCCAATGGGACCAAAAGGTGTCGAGGGACCCAACGGTGCTTCTGGACAACCAGTAAGTATACATTATCTAAACAGGCGATTTGCATGATGACGTCATATACTACCAATACCAGAATGCTTTGCCGACTTTCTTTTGTCTAGCAGTTAGTGCAAATTGTTTTATTAATCTCCAAAGGAATTACAATTTGAATATGAAAGAGAATTCTCAAGGAACCCTGGTAGTCGTAGTAAAATAACGCCATAATGCTATTATAGACTTTTGACGGATTGGAGAAAAGACGTTCATCACATCAAGAACCTTTCATCGTAATAATGCAATTCATATTACCACTATCGTCGTAATAGCAACAACGATAATCTCCATCATTACCCATATATTACATAATCAACACCCTATCATCGCAATTGAAATAATTGAAATTAATTAATAATTCGCGAATACAGGTTGTAGTTTCTTAAGCTGTCAAAAAACTCGCTACTGGTTTTTGAAATACACAGCATCACAGACATACCATCATGGCTTACCTTTTTATGTTGATTTGTTTGATACCATGTGTTGTATTTTAGGGACCAATTGGACCTCGCGGTGCACCTGGACTACCTGGACCACAAGGACCAAACGTAAGTTATCTCGTTGCTAATTGGTTATCGTCAAGAAATAGAACGGTGCATTCATAATGTGGTTGTTTTTATCATTGTAGGGAAGACCTGGTCCTGCTGGTCCTGATGGACGAGCTGGAGAGAAAGGCAACAAGGTAATGGAGTTATACAACTGTCATTCACTCACACTGATGCCATTTTTGTGTTCCTTTTGCGAATTACCTAGCTGTCAAGAAGCGGGAAGTTTTCATCTCGCTATTAGTACAAAAAATAAGGGTGGCAACACGGCGGAAAGTCCCTTTTGCTATCCAGAGTACCATTTTATTTCAATTTCTTTTTATTGTATTTTGCCACGTCTTATTAACGAATTACTGTTTTAGAATTCTTCACAGTTATATGACACAGTCCTACAAACTATTTCATTCACGTTGATTTCTTGTTAAATTATCGACAGTCGTAAAGAAATGTATCGGATTATAGTGTTCTGAGTTCCACTCTATGGACCGGATGAGGTGGTATAAACTCTAGACACCACCGCACAAGGTCGCCAAACGGGCAAATATTCAATATGACTAAACAAACAGCTGGTTCTGTAATTTCCTCAAATGATGTTTCTTTTAATGACAAACAAACAAACTATGCTACGAACTAGTTTCATTGGTCAATCCATTTATAATGTTTTCATATTTCAGGGTGAAGAGGGACCACGTGGTGACCCAGGTCCCGCCGGTAAACCAGGCGCAGCGGTAAGCCATTGACAACAATAGGTATCATACTACAACTACCAGAATGCTTTGCTTTCTTTCCTTTGTAGCGCAATTAGCACAACTTGTTCTGTTAATCTTCAAAGGGATTAAGAAATTGAACATGAAATGGAATTTGCAAAAAATGCTGGTAGTCGTAGTAAAATAAAGCCATAATCCAGGATCGCCTATTCTTGATATTTGGGATTTGAAAGATAAAGTTTGGTTATGAAGGCCCTTACAAATGGTAAATGTTCATCAACAAAACTTATTGAACACCACTGCACTGACAATGTCGACAAATGGTCAAATATTTAATGACTAAACATAAAGGCCGGTACACACTAGGCGACAAGTCGCAGCGACAAAATTCTGTCGCGGCGACAACAATTTCCGCCAAAAATACCTAGTACACACGGGAGGAAATTGTCGCTGCGATATCTCCGCTGAATAGCGATTTATCCGGTATATTGCGCTGTTCAACAGATGAGGAAGAGGACTTTTCAAACAGTTGGTTTTAGTTAGTATTTTTTTAAAACATTGTTGGCTTTTAGTGTTATCTATGTTTGTTGTTGTTTTATGTTGCAAGGGCAAAGCAGGACCAGAAGGACCACAGGGACCAGCTGGAGATGACGGAGAAAAGGTAAAATATTGAATAGAATAGTAAACCAAAGTTCAACAACTTCCAGGCTGGGAATCGAACTAGGGTCATTTATATGAGTGGGAAACAGTACGGTTACGATACCGCTACGATACGACAGACGATTCGAATGTTTTCTTAGAAACTACGGCTACGATACGATACAGCACTGTTTCCCACTCATACGAAAACGACTCTATTGGAAACTCGCATGATCATTAGTTTTACACAGAACTTCCTGAACCAAATATTCATTCGAAACCCATTCAGGTCAATGTAAAAATCATTGATTCATTAACTCATTTCAATTATTGACCTTTTTAATGTTTTCATCCTTTCATTCACGTCTTCATTCGTTCATTCATTCATTTATTCCTTCGTTTACAAAGATTTACAAAGAACTGTAACGAAGAAAACACATTTAAACAAATCGGATGCTTTTTACGCCACATCATTCAACCACACTTTCCGTGGTCCCTAGAAATTAGAATTATTTTTTATTTAAATTAGGATTATTTTTTAATCATATTTTAATTAATTTTGTAACACATATAAAATCATAGAATATCATAGCTCCAATACGTCAGATTTGTGTTATTTCAAAGATATCCTAGTATAAAACTGTATGTTCTTACGTCAACTTTGCAAAACGAGTAATATCATAGATCCAATACATCAGATTCGTGTTGCTTGGAAGATATCCTAGTTTAAAGCTGTATGTTCTTACGTCAACTTTGCAACACGAGTAATATCATAGATCCAATACATCAGATTCGTGTTGCTCGGAAGATCCTAGTTTAAAGCTGTATGTTCTTATTTCAAGGGAGCACAAGGACCTGCCGGACCATCAGGCAAGAAGGGAGACAGAGGACCAAAGGTACAACATTAACCCAGACATGTATACGAGAATGGTGTCAAAATCTCTCTTTCTCAATTACTCGTTCTCTTTCCAATTTCTTTGTACAGCTCACACGTATTGTCATATGTTTGTGGTTTTCTAAGAAACGAAGTTTTATATCTCTAGCTCTTTTGAATTACTCTGTGTTGTCGTAGGCTGTCGTATGTGGTTTTCCAAGAAACGAAAGTTAGCTGAAAATAGTCTCTTTATCTTTTTTTCTTTCTTATTTCTTACTGCAACTACAAGAATTCTTTGCTTACTTTCGTTTGTAGCGCAATTAGCACAAATTGTTCTGTTAATCTCCAAAAGGATTAGAAATTTGAATATGAAAGAGAATTCACAAAGAATGCTGGTAGTCGTATAGTAAAATGACGCCATAATACAGTTCACCCATTATGGAAAAGTTGACTGTGTAGATAACTCTGTAATGACTAGGTTTGTGTTTTCGTAGGGTCCACCAGGACCACCTGGACCTGTTGGCAATCCTGGAAAATCTGGACCTCAGGTAAATGCCAGATATTAGGGCTGAGCGTGCAGTGAAGCGTGCAGGAAAAAATCATTCAAGTAAAGCATTTGGGTCAGTTCAATAGTATTCCGACAAATGCCTTGCTGCTTTGATGATTGAAACAGAAGAGTTTTCCACTGCAGGCTAAAGCATAATATCTACTATTGATATGATATATACTGGTAGTAGTACAAACAATATAGCCGCAAAACTTTAGCATTAGTAAATAGTAAATTAGTAAATTTATTACAAATTATAGAGTGCACACACTAAAGTGTGCAACACAAGTACCACTAAAGAGTGCTATTTTATGCTAATTCTTTTTCTTTTGTTTAATTGTTGCTATTTACTATAAAATAGCGATAACTGTTGCACACATTTAGTGTTTGCACTCTAGTATGTCGTGCTTTATAATAAATAGTTTTCACGGATTTAAACGTACTCTGACGTAGTGTTTATATTTGATATCTAAAACGTGCAATTTTAGGTTGATAAGTTGATATAATTATATCAGCTCATCATTGTGCTTTTGCTCATTGTTTGTAGGGTCCTCCTGGAGAACAAGGTGTACAAGGACCAGTAGGGCCGCGTGGAGAGAAGGGCCCTGATGGAGGACGAGGACCCCCCGGACCCCAAGGACAACCTGGTGTACCTGTGAGTGCCATTCATCCTACAGTCGCTCTTACACTTTTTTTCACATAAGTGTTTGCAGCTTTTCTTCGTGCGCCTTCATTTTCTGTTATTCCTAAAGGCTATAGCGTCTCACCACTGAAGTAAAATGTCTTAACGATATAATTTATTGAAGAATATATTTCGTCAATTCTTTGCTCAGTTTTATTTGCTGTTTGCTAATTTGCTTGTTAATCTATCTCAGTTATTTGTTTCTTTAATTTGTTTGTTTTTAATTGTTTGTTTATTTCATTTACTTGTGTATATTTCATTAATTTAATAATATTAATAATAATATTAATAATTAATTTGTTTTTGTTTCTTTGATTCATTAATTTGTCAAACTGAATCATTTCAGATGATATTATGTGTTTGATACCTTTCGCTAAGAATGTACAATTATATTGTTATCCAGGGAGTTCCTGGTCCTCGTGGACAGAAAGGTGAACGTGGACAATCAGGACCATCAGTAAGTCATAGATTTTAATCTAAGCATCTTCTCTCAAACAATTATAGCATTTTTTAATAGTAGCAATACAGATACTATTAATAACAATAAACGCACCCAAATAATGTCGTATTTTATACCAATGTATTGTATTATTGTAGGGACCGGGCGGACCACCAGGACCTCGTGGAGCAAGAGGACCCGCAGGACCCAAGGTACAGTGTGTATTTATCGTAATACAAATTCATGAAAATTTTAATTTTTTTTAATAATCACTATCTAAAAATCTTGACGCATATGATAATACAAATTCATGGAAAATCTGTTTTTATGTCCACCATCTGTGAATTTTGACGTAATTTCAGCTAGGTACCCAATTCAAATACTCGCAAGACCACGCTAGCAAAAAACTAGCTCTTTTAACGCTCCAATAGGCCAAACATGTCAAATGCCTAGTTTATAATATCTATTCCAGGGAGATCAAGGAGAGACTGGTGATCCCGGTGCAAATGGTAGAGTTGGAGATAAGGTAAATGTATATCAACATAGAGTTTGTGATGACGAAGACGAGTTTAACGGACAAATTATATCATTACCTATACACAGGACAAAAACGACCACATCCCCCTTGTCCCGTGTAGCTTAAGTAGACAGTCTATTCATCTCTTTTAAAATGTCTGTTTTATCTTGCGTTAATCATCATTCCATATTTATTGTGATTCCACAGGGTGACCGTGGACCAAAGGGAGATAACGGTGCTCCTGGAATAGCTGGAACACCTGTAAGTACATATTTACTTTTAATTTGTTCATAGTTAGCAGAAAATATTCTTTGAACTCCTCTGTTTCGGACAGTATAGTACCAAAGAAAATTTTGGAATTGGCGATGGTTTAGGTTTATCGAGGGTTTTTTCTTTTACAATATAGATGCATAGTGCATGTGGGGACTAAGAACGCTTTCGATATGAAAAAATTACATTTAAGTAATTTTAATTAAAATTACTCAATTACATCCGAAAAAAAGGAATTCCGGCCGGTATATTAGGGGTCAGGTTTAGAGATGTTTCACTGTATATGGTGTTGGTGAGTTCGTCTGTAGTTCTAATGTATATTTTTTATCTATTGTCACTGTATATGGTGTTGGTGAGTTCGTCTGTAGTTCTAATGTAATTTTGTATCTATTGTCAATAGGGACGGCCTGGGGAAGCAGGACAGAAGGGGGCCCGTGGAGATCCTGGCCCACAGGTATTGTAAAGTCCAATAGTTTTACTACACTTACGTTTATAATACACTTTATTTGTCGGGTTTATAAGAACCACTCTGATTCACCATTTATGGCTCCTTCTTGCTGCTACCAGTCACCAAGATTAGAAACAGGACCTTTGATTGTAACAAAACAATTAACCAAGCGCACTGATTATTTGCTTTTAACAGGGACCACTTGGACCGCGCGGACCTCCTGGCCCATCTGGAGACGCAGGGCCAATCGTAAGTCTTTTGTAGTTTACATCTCTTTTCAGACATACTGAGTTAATGTTGTCTTTGTTTGGTGTTTTAGTTTGTAAGCCTTTCCTGTTGACATTCTATATCGCATTTTTAATCAAAGTAATAAAACAAAATGTCTAATTGTATAGTATTGATTTGTAGGGCCCACCAGGACCACCTGGACCAACTGGTCCCCAGGGACCACAAGGTCCCAAGGTACGTATCGTAAGATGCACTGTTTAGAGGTTATAGACTATTACGATGACTATGGTACCCAAATATTGGTAGTATCGTTTTGTTGTCCAAGCGTGACCCTGCACAATGTTTTGTTTCACGATTGTTTTACACCTATTGGATACGAATGAATAAACGCATCAAAATCATTCTTTTGGTTGCTGGTTTGAAATACTTTAAAGTGTATGATATATTTGGACAATTCCTAAGAATAATTCGATAGACAAAGTTTATGTTTGTTCATTTCGCAATTTTGGTGATTTGCATGAATATAAAATTGTGCAGGGTCAAGGTTTCCCAACCAACTCTACATAATAACGATGATTATAGTTTCGCCATGAATTTTGGGAACTGCCTACAAACTCTGTCTATACGTTCTAAAGCCATTTAAAACTATGTTTGTAAAATACAAGGAGCTTTCTTTCATTCAAAACACGAACATGTCAGCTTATAAAGTAGGAAGTATCCTGATCTGATTTGGTAAATAACACATTTTAATTTCTAGGGAGGTCGTGGTCAAGACGGTGAAGATGGCGCTCCCGGTAAACCCGGACCACGTGTAAGTATCATTGTTGAAATTACAATTAAAACTGACAAACAGTACAGTTAGAGTCGCTACATTTCAACCTCAATGACATTGATCTATAAACAATGTAGAACCTTTCCTTGCAAATATGCACAGGTCGATAAGTTATGTTCTTGTCGGCCTCTCATATCACCTAGACTTCAATCTGTAGAACAGATTTGGCAACTCAACAGTTCAGATTACCTTACAAACAATGTGTAGTGTCAATAAGTGCAATCTCTGATTAACAACGTAGTCGGATGCACCTGTTAAATACTGATAATGCTTTGAATTGTTTATTAAGGGTGCACCAGGTCGTCGTGGAGATGATGGTCCTCCAGGACCTGCTGGAAAAGCAGTAAGTATCGTCAATGAAGTAGCAATCTAGAGAACCACCTTAAATGTTGAGCCGTACCAAATGGGGAGCCATTCAGCAGACCAAAAAGCAATTCAGATTTCTTAAACGCACATTGGTTGAGTCCATTTTGAGAGATTGCCCAGGGGAGGTCAGGGAGGGTTGCTAAGGTGCTTTCCTCCTCCTAAAAGAATTACAAATCCTTGTTTTCGATCTAATAAATGTTTTAGAATATCCTCTGTGTTCCATTTTTTTATATGTTTACATGAAAACAATCGTTGATCCACCCCTGTGGCCATGTGCTATATAAAGTACATAATTAAGGCAATTAACCAATACTTAGCATAATGTTTTAAGTACGTACAGTATATTTCGATGTAAGCTTAGATCATACTTCTTACTGATTTCTATGATAATCACTTTGTTTCAGGGTGAGCCAGGTCCTAAGGGATACGCCGGTAAAGATGGAGAGCCTGGTGACAAGGTACTTTGTTGAATGTTAACATTTAAAGAAAATACAATAGAAAAGTTAACAATATACGTTTTAGCGAAAAATAATAATATTGTTTTATCGATAGCCTGTGTACATACAGACGACCCCTCCCCCCTACGCAGGTTTTTTCAATGACTGTTGTTTGTGTTTGTATTCATAGGGTGACACTGGACCACCAGGTCCCATTGGACCAGTTGGACCTACAGGTGCACAGGTATATTAAATACCAGCTTCGTCCCAGGCTACTCTCAGTCGTTCAGCATGATGTCACGTTTCATTTTTCTCTGCCCGAAAAAAAATAATAACTGTGAGAAACAGTGTAGAACTCAAATCCGACAAAATCGTCAACCCAGAAAGATAACTCCGAGCATTCTACCAGGCTACTCACGAATGCATCATCCATCTCAGGAGCATCCGCCATCTTGGATCTGAACTGAATAAGAGTAGCCTGGGTACGAGACTAATAAAATACTACATTAGAGGATGGGTGTTAATGTTCAAATTGTTTTATAGGGACCAAGAGGACCACGTGGTCTGCCTGGAGAACAAGGCGCTGCTGGAGCTCCTGTAAGTTATCATTATCATTATCATCATCATCGTGACCACTATATTATAGTCGTCCTCATCTTTATCTGCCTATCATGCTACACATGGATAAATACCATCTAGCTGACACACCAATCTTCCAGCTGATCCATTTGTGTAGGATAAATAAAGTGATTGATTGATTGATTAATTGATTGACTGATTGACTGATTGACTGATTGATTGATTGATTGATTGGTTGGTTGGTTGGTTTGTTCGGGTTGATTTATTTATTGATTTATCGATTGTAATATTTGTATGAGTACCAGCAGGATGCTGTGTTTATGTTATGTTTGGGATATGAGTAGAGCTCACCTCTACCTTATGCAGTTGTTGTTATAGATAGAGGAACCTTGGTTATCCCGACTATACCTGATATTCTTTAATCTTTTCAGGGTGATGTAGGACCGCAAGGTATCACTGGTCCTCCTGGAGTTGTCGGCCCACCTGTAAGTTGTCCACAGATACACCAACCAGGATAGAGATTGCAATGACATCGCAGATTGAAAACTAACAATTGCGTTCCTTTCAACAACAATACTGACTACTCAAAACGTACAAATACGTTCAATACATAACAAATATAGTAATAACAACGATCCTTAGATTCCGCGGTTGCCTTAACCGTTTTGACCACTCAAGCAGTCTTTTGTATATCTTCTCTCATAAAAAATAACAAGTTCTGTAAAATATATTAGTAAATTTGACATCGTAAAAAAATAATGCATTTTTGACCAACGATACTAACTGATGCCGAACAAAACATAGAATGACTCAGGCTGTTCAAACTTTAGAGCGTACAAACAGTCTTGTACACCTACACTCACCTATACCATCACATTGCTAACGCAGGTTTGATTGTTTTTAGGGTGCTAAAGGAGATAAAGGTGACAAGGGAACTACAGGCGAGAAAGGAGACAAGGTAATGGTTTAATGAATCCGTCTATACAGTAGACTGCAAAACCGTGTGCAACAGTTGTCGTTATTTAGTAGTAAATAGCGCTAGTTAAACAAATGAAAAGAATAGAATTAACATAAAATAGCACTATTTAGTGGTATTTATGTTGTACACTTTTAGTGCGTGCACTGCATCTACGTTACATAATACACACATTCAACTACGTCAACTTTACATTACATTTTGACTACATTATTTGATGGTAATTAAGGTAGAAGCTTGCTGTCTTGAATACCTATTATAGTTATTAAAGCACGTTTGTACATTATTTTAAAGGAAGTCATCTATGTAATTTTATTATTTCAACGTTGAAAATGAAGTGTTTAAAAATGTTCCTCCTGTCTTCTAGGGTTGGTCTGGATTCAATGGTCCAACTGGACCTTCTGGACCTCAGGGAGAAAAGGTACAAACAAAATGAAATGTTCAATGGAAAGCATTTGAATAGGGTTTATGTTTGTAAACAGTCGCTTCTATAGATTGATAACGGTCATTTCACAAAATACGGCTAGTTCTGAGCAAGTTATGAGCAACGTATTTTTTACAGATCACTTAACAATAAACTAAGAATTCGGAGATGGCACTTTCATTACATTGCGCGACATGACAAATTGATGAATGTCTGTTAATTTGTTGCTTGTCGGGAAGGCTACACTAAGATTCAAAATTAGTTGGGACATTCGTTGTTTTAAACCACATTTTTTTGTTGAGTATTTTTCAGGCGCCTCCCCCCTCTCCTGTTACAATGTTGGTATGATCGGTGATGATTTTAGTATGAAATGAAACCTCAGTCAACATTGTTCTGGGGGAGGGGGGATTAAGCGGGGTATTGTAGAGTGAAAAAGAAAAAAAGTGGGAGAGAACGAAATGGTGCCGGAAAAAAATGACAATGTCCCAACAATTTTGAAACTTAGTGTAGGTAGTTGGAAAAGTTGGTACCTAACCGGTTTTATGACTTAAAAAAGATAATGATTATGAAAAGTGTCCTTATGTTTTTATCGACAGGGAGATCAAGGACCTCCAGGTCTAGTGGGCCATCCAGGACCGAAGGGAGATAAGGTAGTTTTGTTTTTCTTGTTTACATGGCAAATAAATTGTGTGGTTGTTGTCATATGGTTCAAAGTTGTTTTCCCTCTATTCCCTGTTGTCAATGATATTAGTTTTTTAGATAATAGTAGATATTAGTTTGTTAGCTGTTTTTATTGTTGATGTATAATGTTTTAGATAATAATAATATTACTAGTTCTAATGATATTAAAATGTAATGTTGTTGTTCCTTGTTTTTCATCTAATTCATTGTTATGGATTTTGTCAGTAATGTGTTTTTGGATGTTCTTGCTGAAAAATGTTTCTAGGCAGTTCTTTGTAATGACCGTGACGCTGCTTTTATTTTATATTAGTGCATCATCAAACTCATTCCAAATCATCGAGGTTTATAAACTATCGAAAATCGGCTAAATTACTTTTAATTAATGATTTTGGAAGTGGTATTTTTTCAATCAACTAATTTTGTTGTTATTGTGTATTAGGGAGATAACGGACCAGATGGACCAACTGGCCCCGATGGCCCTGCAGGACCTAGGGTGAGAACACGATTTATATAATAATTGAGAACATGCATTTTGTTGTTTTATAATCACCAAAACGGAAACAAGAGACTTGTCTCTGCATTTCATTATGATTAAAATTTTGTGTGATTAATTTTGGATTTGTATGACTATTAAAGCACTTTTTTATATTTCTTTTAGGGAAGAGCTGGTGGCGTTGTAAGTAAAAGTTTTCATGTTTTTGTCAGTTTGCATTTCTCTTTTAAACTTTTAAAATTTTTATTTTATGTTTGACTTTTCTTAAGAGTCTGTTTTCTTGTTTTGTAACAGGGTATCAAGGGAGATAGGGTAAGTAATTTGATTAGAATCGATTTCGAATGAGCGGGAATGTGGATCCTTGGTAGTCTCTGACTTACAGTGAGAACACTCGAACCGTGAACACTTTCTGCTTTTTTACTGTTTTTTTACTAGCATCCCTTGAGTTGAATCGATCTGAAAACGTTTTCATTTTGATAACCGAGTGCCTTTGAGCCCAGTCCTACTTTTTTAGAGGATTTGAAGCAGTATAAAGCTCAGCAAATAAAAAGCTAAATAAAGTTCATGGTTCAAGTTTGCTCACTGTGATAAATATATCAGAATTAATAAAAAGTCTGAGCGAGACTAATTCCTTGAGAAAGTGTACCACATCAGTTATATATCAAATTTATGATCTGTTATGTTCTATATTTTACATTTTATTGATATATATTATCTAATCTTCATTTTATAGGGACCACTTGGACCAAGAGTAAGTACATTGTTTGTTGTCTTTTTTGCAGTCTTTGTATATTCAATCGTCCTCTATTGGTTCTCTCGTCCCTGCGAGGAGAGGATTTTTATACTCAGTCATGCTCAACGGAGAAAGTAAAAGCGCTTTGTGTAATAGTAGTTACAATCTTTATTGAGGAGGGTTTTTCATTAAAAAAGATTTTCAAAAACGACCTGTAGAAGAAGAATGTGTAGAAGAATGAAGAGTTTCCTTTGCCCGTAGGGTATTTTCTCTATTTTTTATCCTTCATTTTATATTACGTCTAATGTTTTGTTTCCCTTTTATTCTATTGCATTTCCTTGGTTTTCTCTTCCCTTTTTTCTCGGCTTTGGCTTTTCCCTCTATTCTGCTCTTTTTTCTTATTTTTAAAATTCACTAAGTTTGACTTTTTTCTGTTGTTAACAGGGAGAGCCCGGACCATCGGTAAGTTTTTATCTGATATTTTTTATTATTATTCACCAATAATAAATCATTTGAAAATCAAGTAAGTTTTTGAAATAAATTCTAAAGAATTTTTTATTTTCCTTTTTGTAGGGGCCACCTGGACCACCAGTAAGTAGAAATATAATTTTGTTTCATACACTATGTAGATATATGTTATTGGTACAGAATTGCTTCAGTTATCAAAGCTTTAATGAACAATACCGCCCCGGGGGAGGGGATGGGCGGAGTACTTTGCCTATATTTGCTATAAAGGGATGTGCCATGGGATAGGGTATGGTTTTCAGTCTTCTTGTCAGGGTAGACATTTTACCTGAAGTTTTTGTGAATACCTCTAACAATATCACTTTTTCCGCTAAATGTTAATGAATTCGTCAGTTCGTCGAACGGTGGAATTTCCGATACAAATAGTATGAACGACAAACAGAATGAAACATCTAAACCATGAGGGCAATCGCAGGAAATTATTTTTGCTTCCTTAGATGGATTTATATCACCCACAACTGATTTTCTTTATTATCATAATGGTTATTTGCTTACTATGTTTTTATCCTTACTTTCATAGGGCCCACCTGGAGATGTGGTAAGTGTGCCATCAACTATCACTACCTAGATTATTCATCACCATGGTTACCCTCATCGTATCGTCCTCTGATTGTCATTGTTACAATCAAAACCATCACTATCGACTTAATCCAGCATGCTCATAATTTATCGATTTGAAAGCGTTGTCACTGATCGCCACTAGGTCGTGGCTCAAAGCTTATCCATACATTTTCTGAAAAAGCTACGCGCTTGATAAAGCCACCCCGCTCTACGGCTACTTTAAGTAGCCCCTTTGCTAGCTGCATTATCGATGTTCGACTGCAATGCATACTCAAACTGTGTTTACACTATT
Organism: Diadumene lineata; assembly: GCA_918843875.1. Lineage (NCBI taxonomy): Eukaryota > Metazoa > Cnidaria > Anthozoa > Actiniaria > Diadumenidae > Diadumene > Diadumene lineata. The sequence continues at coordinate 14,447,756 of OU974075.1, read as the reverse complement.
TTAGAGTCAACTGATCGATGCTTACATGGGAGGCAACTACAATACGGGTGCAGATAAAGGAGAGACTAGAAGAAAGCGATCTTTAGATGAAAACATTCAAGAACCTTTAGATGATGAAATGCTAGATTCTATTAAAGCTTTAAGATCACAAATCGATGAGATCAGACGACCACGTGGTGAATCACAGGGCAATCCTGCTAGAACATGTAAAGACCTGAAAATGTGCAAACGTGCGAGCAAAGACGGTAAGAACAAATATCCATGGTTACAAACCAAAACAAAAAAAACCTACAAAGAAATAAACAAACCTACATAGAAACAAAGTTACAAAGAAACAAACAAACCTACAGAGAAACAAACAAACAAACTGACGAACAAACAGCCTAACAAATAAACAAAAAAGCAAACAAAAAAGAATAAAAAAGACAAACAAACACGATGACAAAATAAGATTGAAGGGATTTATCTGCAGTGTGGTGGATATCACTGCCAAGCCGTGCAAACCGACCATTATCTTCTAATCTTACTATTATCGTTCATACTATAGGTAGCTATTGGATCGACCCTAACCATGGTTGCACCGAAGACGCTATTCAAGTGTTCTGTAACTTTACTGCTGGTGGAGAAACATGTATATATCCTGACACCAACGCACGATCGGTCAGTACATTGTATTATTTGCTTTCCATTTGGTTACATCCCAGTGACTCCACCCACATACTACATTCTAATTCTTTCTTTGCTGTTAAGCAGTAACAATGAATCCTCGAAGGCATCACATTATAAGATAATATGCGTTTGTGGTCGTGGGAAAAATGTTTGCGCATTTGCAAATCGCAGTACGCTTCCCCTCCCGTACCCTCTCCCCTCTCTCCCCTCCACTCCCCAATAGCTAGGCTACACAGGCGAATCGTATTACAACGACCGGATTTATTCGAATTGTATAAAGTACTGTAAACCACGTTCCGTACTTCATTATTTATTTTCTTCAGCAATTGTCTTGTTTATAGGCGAACCTGTTCCGTAGTCCCGTCTTCAATATTCATTCTGATAGTTGTCTTGTTTATAGACTAACCTGTTCCGTAGTCCCGTCTTCTGCAATGCTCATACTAATTGTCTTGTTTATAGGGAGAACGCAGGAATTGGAAGAAGGTAGAAGGTGCTGAATGGTTTAGTGAATACGATGGTGGATATGAGGTTAGTCTAGTTGTTTTAGGGTCCTGGTTACTTTAGAATGCTCTATCGTACATTATCACTATGTCTATCTGGTATCTATCTATAATAATGTCAGGCATTCAATTTGTTTGACTAATGAGTTGCTTTCAAATAGATTTCGTACAAGAACGTTGGCAAGACTCAATTGAATTTCCTTCGTCTCCTGAGCGAAAAAGCTGTACAGAACTTCACATATTATTGCAGTGGCTCCGTTGCGTGGTATGACAACGTCGCTAAATCCTACGAGAAAGCCATCAGATTGCAGGGCGACAATGATGATATTATTGGATATGAAAAGAATCGATTTAGTATCAAAGTTCTCCACGATGGATGCCAGGTATTACTGCATGCTCGCTATTCAGTTAGGATCGCCTCTTAGCTATAGCAACGCCTCTTAGCAGTAGGTTAGCCTCTTAGCAGTACTGCTTTGCTGCAGTAGTACTTTGACTGATAGCTAGGAAACAAGTGCCTAACCTTGTGATTTGTCCGCGATAATGCATTACGTAACTCAAATCAATTCCATGCCATTTCGTTTTAATCAATCCATACTTTTAACATTGCGTTTAAAGACATGTCTTTTTTCCTTTTTTTTTTTTCAACAAATTAAACTCTAGATTTTTTCTTCATCTCGTTTAATTTCTTTTCTTTCACAGAATAAGGAAAAGGACGGCAAAGCTGTATTCCAAATAGTAACAGAAGATCTCAACCAAATGCCAATAGCAGACTTTGCACCCGGAGATTTGAAAGACTCGTTAGAATTTGGCTTTGAAGTGGGCCCTATCTGCTTTAGTTAGTTTAACCAAAAAATACTACCAATAGTTTTAAACACACACCAACGACAATGCAACCCTGGAATTATAATTATATTTGTTTCTTTCGTTATATACTGCTTAGAAAAAAAAAACCAAGTGAAATCCTTGTGAGTTGTAATAATAAACGGACTGTATGAAAAACTGTACATTGGTCGTATATGTTGTGTAGCCAATCATTAGTGGTCAGCGTCAATGCCATTTTCCGCCCTTTTTAGAGTGCGCGCTCGCGCACGATTTTTACTCTAGGAAAACAGTTTTGGCGGGAAAATAGATTTGTTAAGTTATATATTCATCTAGAGGATGCCTTGGCTTTCTAATTATATAATAAAGACATGAGTGTGGGTTTATTGACTGACTCATAATATAATAAATATCATATGTGATCCAAGGCGTTTTTATTCGTACTATGTATAAATAAAGGGATCATTTTAGCGAATGTTGAATTTAGTGAATTATCTTTTATATCATCTACAAATCATTTGTTTCAATTGTAATTTTATGACGATTTCCCAGGAAATAAAACCGTAATCCTGGGCATAGCTCTTTGATTGATGTTTTGTTGTAAACTTTGATGCCTTATGTTCCCGCCCTGTACGCTTTATTGCATTGTAACCTCGCACTGTACATATGTTGTGTGACAATTTAAGGTGAGGGTCACGCAATTCACACCAGTTATATAGGTCACAATAATCACCCCAATAGCAAATACCAGAATAAGGTGTGACACACCTCTGAGATTCACTGCGAAAAAACGTTTAGGAAATATTGAAACAATTTTTTTTGAAACTGCCAAATTGTCGAGAACTACCCTACATTACAAACATACTAAACATTCTTCAAAATTGCTTTTGTGGAATATGGCATGCCCACATTAGAATCCAGAATCTGAACCTATAGAAAACGGAATTCGTTTGATTGGAAACTGAATCAAGAACCTTGGAATCCGCAATTCGAACCCTTGCCAGATTCCCTACATAGGGCGAGATGGTAGCAGACGTATATGTGTTATAAAATATCATTATTTTAAGTCAAGATTTTTTCTTTTATAACGTTGAAATGATTTTTCTGTGTGAATAATTTTATAAGATAAATTGGCTTTTGGCTATTGAAGGGTTTTTCTCTTCGATTAAAACAGCGATTATAGGAACAAGAACCTTTCAACTTCAAACGTCTGCGGGTCCCAGTTCTGATGTGCGAGTGATTTATTGAAATACAAATAACGAGACCACACTCTTCCCATGGGGATTTATGATGGAGGATCTAGTTAACATTCACAAAGAAAACAAGTCCGCTAAACTATGGTTAAAATGAGGTCGATTTTGATTGGTTATCCGGTACCCAAGAGAATTGGCAACCACGTGATCAGCATACTATTTAACGGATGAAAGACTAAAAGTTTTTCGATTATATAAATTGTCAAACGCCTGAATAGCTCAAGGGGTTAACCATGTATGGTCTAGTGGCCGGTTAATCTCTCACTCCCTGATCTTTTGATTAGAGCTATTTGGGTATTTGGCACCATACTACTACATACGGGATTACAAGGTAAGTGAACAAGGTAAGTGGAAATGTGATAATATCGTAAACTGACTAGACTCTATTTTTCTTTTTTTTCTGTGTGTGGTGTATATGAATTTGTTAGTCTACGAGTTGATGGTCACTGGAGTGATGGGGTTCGATTGGAGTGCTTTTTCTTTTCTTTTTTTTTTCTTTTCTCTCTCTCTCTGTCACTACTTTTTTCTTCTTTTTGTAGCTACTTTTCTCTTCTTTTTGTGTTATAAAATATTATCTTAAAATATTAACTTTATTCACTAAGATGATATTGAAGTAAAACGAAGGTTTTAAAATTTTAATTTTAAAATTATAGATTGGGTTCCGTGTGTTTTATTAGTCAAGATTTAACCGAGCTCAGACAGTGGATATAATACCTAATATACTAGACCAACGTGTACCATCTAGATGATGATAGTGATGATCACAACGATGTGAGGATGATGATGATAGTTGTGGTGGTGTAGAACAATAAAAAATGCATGGTGCGCGCTATAATAATTCATAACTTGTGACTTGACTTCCATGCTTTATAAAAGCTAAATAATAGTTCTTGCGTCCCGTGAACAGTAAGAGATGTAGTGTTTAAAAGAGTGTTTGGCTACAGGATCGTGAAGCGTGTTTTTGAGAAGTGGTTCTAATTGTAAACACTAAACTCGGCCTAATGCTCTGCGATATTTACACAAAATCGATTCCAGTGCCTCCGCACCCCCCCCCCCCCCCCCCCGCAATGAGATCGGACGATTAAAAACAGATTTTCACTAACATTCTGAAAAAATGAAAAAAACATAAATAAATCATGGGCTTTCTGTGGTACGTGAGCGCCGTTTTCTCAGTAGAATGGATGTTTTTACACCATATAAAAATGTGTGTTAGGACAATGATTAATGATTATACAAACTAGAAAAGAAACGTATTTTCTCATGAGAGAAAATTTATTTCAACCTTTTATTCTTGACATTTACCATTCCATATTTACAAGCAAAAGGAATGTGCTTTCAACAGCAATAGAAATAATCACGTCATCATTCATTCACGTCATCATCATTCTGGCAGTATTCTACGTCATCATGCATACTACTGCAGAATAACGTAGAATACTACCAGAATACTTTGCTTGCTTTCTTTTGTATCGCAATTAGTGCAAATTGTTTTATTACTTTCCCCATTAATTAAAAACTTGCAAGAGAATTCTCATTGGTGCTCCTTAGATCTTTTGGTAAATCACCTATTGCAGGACTAAATACGTTTATTCCATCAAGAACACATGAAAGAGAATTTGCAAAGAATGCTGGTATTGGTAGTAAAATGACGTATAATGCGGATTGCATGAGATTACCTAAATAATATTTAATTCATGTGTTAAGTCAATGAATAAACAATGCAGATTTAATAATGTTGATAAATGATTTACTTTTCTACATACGTAACAAAATGCTTTTGAAGCTATGGCTATAATGTAACGTTACTACAAAATTGCTTTTGAAGCTATGTTAGAACTTTTAGATATAATAATTTGATTTAAACAATATTAGTGGTATAGAGAGTACGAGACACATCTCTAACTACTGGCCAATATAACCATTAAAACTAAAGTGCGAATGATGGAAAAAAGAGTAATCTGTACAGGAGGCTCATCCAGACAGATACTTATAGTAACTGTAAGTCGGCATCCTAAGCCGTTGTAGAGGCTTAGTAATATTAATTATTTTTGTAGCAATTTTAAAAAGTGCTTCAATGTCAAAAATGTTTGTTCAAAAGTGACCACCACAAGGATCAGCTGTTTCATGGTTGGCTGCAGATCTGCTTAATTTAGGCTTCACTTTGTACCAATGGCTACAGAAGAAAATGTATTATCAATTATTATTAGTGATGCAAATAACAAGGACCTTAATCATGAGGATGGAGAGGTGAAGACAACAGCAAGTTGCCATAAAAATAGACAATGTGCTTGTGCCTTGTCAGTTTTCCTTTGAGGTGTAATGTAGAGAATGTTGCATTTTCACAAGTTGTTGCCAACAGTGAACACGTTTTGACTAAACATGACTGATTGCACATGTTTTTTGAACAAAAATAAAGTCCAAATTTCTTGTTGTCGCCTCTCTCGTTCTCATGCTTAAGATCCTTAATATGAGATACAAGGAACCACATGCCCAGGGATTTGGCAAGGTTTTGACTCAGGATGTCAACCATAATATATAAATAATACAAGACTTTGAAAAATGGTTGCCACTTATTAGCATAATGTTAACTAAAACAGTTTTGGTGACAGGAAATATTCTTAAATATTTAATATCAAAGCTACTCATGTGGTAAAGTAGCTGATACCATATAGAAAGTGCTCAATACACTAGAAGTGTAGAGCTGAATACAATGAATAAAATGAGACGAAGGTTCTCTGTTACTCTGAGTTTCGTGCTTTCGCACTCGTTAGACAGATAAATAGTCTGTCTGACGAGTGCGAAAGCACGAAACTCAGAGTAACAGAGAACCTTTGTCTCATTTTATTCATTGTAATATCAAAGCTATTAATAAGTTTGGAAAATTTGACAGAAAAAGATAAAATTGACTGTTGGTATGTTGTGAACTGGGTATATCTATTCTTGATAAAGACTGTTGTGATCATCTGGAACCAGATAAGCAAAGCCTGGATAAAGTGATCCACTGAAAAAAATCCATCAGTTGTATAGAAATTCTTTAGAATTGATTTCCTGGATTTATCTGGTATATAGTGCTATGCAGGGTGATACTGTTGGTGGTGTGTTGTGAGCACTTCCTGGACTACATATGTGCTGGCCTTGAAAAAGACTACTAATGTTCATTGTCATCTAATACAGAAAATCAACAGCACGGTCAAATGTCTGCATGTTCCAGAAAAAAATAAAAGAAATGCCAATCAAACAATTTCATACCCAATGCATTCTGCATAGGGATTTCTAAAGTAAGCTACAAAAGATAAAACTTTCACTATTTTTTCTCAAAATGTAAATAGAATTGAAAAATTGTAAATTTAGGCTGTAAACCATGGCTTTATCGTATATTAAAACCACAGGAAACCTGACATGTCTGTAGAGACCACTACAGATCAGTAGTATATCAAGTCCAATACCTGTTGATCAGAAAAGTCTTGCATCATGGTAGTGTCTGGAGGTGGAGCAACCAAGATTGTACGTTGTCTGTCATAACCTGAATAACAAAAAGACACTTATTAATGATAGGATAATGAACAGCTTGGTTTTGAAGATGCTGTCATTATGTTGTTATTAGTGATGGGAACATGGTAGATTCAGGAGGTGATTGTTCAGCAAAGAACACATTGATTGCAATGATTTTATAACTTCATCTTAATATTGACAGTAATAATATAAATATGTGCTTCAAAATCCCTTTCAGTTTATAAGCATGAGCTTGACTAGTCGTTGGCAATCCAGAAGAAGGTGCTTTGTGACATTACCTCTTGTATGGTCCCTGCCCTTTGATGTGATACCAAACTGTATTGCTAAGCCAGCAATAAACAAGACAGGAATGAGAGCAAACACTGTCCAGGTGTACCAACATCTTGGCCTGTCATTCTCATCAACTGTACCTATGATTAATTATTGATCAAGTAAGTAAGACTAGTAAGTAAGTAAGTAAGTAAGTAAGTAAGTAAGTAAGTAAGTAAGTAAGTAAGTGAGTGAGTGAGTGAGTAAGTAAGTAAGTAAGTAAGTAAGTAAGTAAGTAAGTAAGTGAGTGAGTAAGTAAGTAAGTAAGTAAGTAAGTAAGTAAGTGAGTAAGTAAGTAAGTAAGTAAGTAAGTAAGTACTAAGTAAGTACTAAGTAAGTAAGTAAGTAAGTAAGTAAGTACTAAGTAAGTAAGTACTAAGTAAGTAAGTAAGTAAGTAAGTAAGTAAGTAAGTGAGTAAGTAAGTAAGTAAGTAAGTAAGTAAGTAAGTAAGTAAGTAAGTAAGTAAGTGAGTAAGTAAGTAAGTAAGTAAGTAAGTACTAAGTAAGTAAGTAAGTAAGTAAGTAAGTGAGTAAGTAAGTAAGTAAGTAAGTACTAAGTAAGTAAGTAAGTAAGTAAGTAAGTAAGTAAGTACTAAGTAAGTAAGTAAGTAAGTAAGTAAGTAAGTGAGTAAGTAAGTAAGTAAGTAAGTAAGTAAGTGAGTGAGTAAGTAAGTAAGTAAGTGAGTGAGTAAGTAAGTAAGTAAGTACTAAGTAAGTAAGTAAGTAAGTGAGTAAGTAAGTAAGTAAGTAAGTAAGTACTAAGTAAGTAAGTAAGTAAGTGAGTAAGTAAGTAAGTAAGTGAGTAAGTAAGTAAGTAAGTAAGTAAGTAAGTAAGTACTAAGTAAGTAAGTAAGTAAGTGAGTAAGTAAGTAAGTAAGTACTAAGTAAGTAAGTAAGTAAGTGAGTAAGTAACATCTTGGCCTGTCATTCTCATCAACTGTACCTATGATTAATTATTGATCAAGTAAGTAAGACTAGTAAGTAAGTAAGTAAGTAAGTAAGTAAGTAAGTGAGTAAGTAAGTAAGTAAGTAAGTAAGTAAGTAAGTAAGTGAGTAAGTAAGTAAGTAAGTAAGTAAGTAAGTAAGTAAGTGAGTAAGTAAGTAAGTGAGTAAGTAAGTAAGTAAGTAAGTAAGTAAGTAAGTAAGTACTAAGTAAGTACTAAGTAAGTAAGTAAGTAAGTAAGTAAGTACTAAGTAAGTAAGTACTAAGTAAGTAAGTAAGTAAGTAAGTAAGTAAGTAAGTGAGTAAGTAAGTAAGTAAGTAAGTAAGTAAGTAAGTGAGTAAGTAAGTAAGTAAGTAAGTACTAAGTAAGTAAGTAAGTAAGTAAGTGAGTAAGTAAGTAAGTACTAAGTAAGTAAGTAAGTAAGTAAGTAAGTAAGTAAGTACTAAGTAAGTAAGTAAGTAAGTAAGTAAGTAAGTGAGTAAGTAAGTAAGTAAGTAAGTAAGTAAGTGAGTGAGTAAGTAAGTAAGTAAGTGAGTGAGTAAGTAAGTAAGTAAGTACTAAGTAAGTAAGTAAGTAAGTGAGTAAGTAAGTAAGTAAGTACTAAGTAAGTAAGTAAGTAAGTGAGTAAGTAAGTAAGTAAGTGAGTAAGTAAGTAAGTAAGTAAGTAAGTAAGTACTAAGTAAGTAAGTGAGTAAGTAAGTAAGTAAGTACTAAGTAAGTAAGTAAGTAAGTAAGTAAGTAAGTGAGTAAGTAAGTAAGTAAGTGAGTAAGTAAGTAAGTAAGTACTAAGTAAGTAAGTAAGTAAGTGAGTAAGTAAGTAAGTAAGTAAGTAAGTGAGTGAGTGAGTGAGTGAGTAAGTAAGTAAGTGTTTAAGTAAATGAGTGAGTAAGTAAGTAAGAGAGTAAGTGAGCAAGTTTAAGTAAGTTCAAGTTAGTAAACTTAAGTAAGTTAAAGTAAGTATGTAAGTAAGTAAGTATAACTCTGACAGTAACTGTACCTATGATTTATAAAACAAGAAATATTATGTACACAAGAGCCCACATTCACTGCAGAGAGAGGGGTGGCTGGGTACAAGTTGACATGCAATCACAGTTCTCCAATGTCTCAGACTCTGACAATGTTTATTTGAAGAGATACAAATTGTTGTCTTACCATGCAGCACTTTGATAGAATAATACAGTGTGGCATTGTTTTCAATGTAGTAGTCTATACCATTGATGTAGCAGAAAGCACCAAGGAATGATGTGGCAATTACAATAATAATCTGAAAGAATAAGATATAAAAAGGATACTTAATAAATATGATAATTATATAACGTATATAAAAGTAATTATCATAACTAATACTTATAAAGCAAAGAACTCCATGCAATCATATATGATCTAATCCACTTTATGAAAGCTTAGCCAATCAAACACATTATTCACTCAAATAATGCTTTCTGATTGGAACCGATTAACAGGTTAGCTCAGTTGAGAGAGCGTTGGCTGTTAACCGGGAGGCTGCGGGTTTGAACCCTCAACCGGACCATCACTCAGGGTCTTTAAATAATTGAGGAGAATGTTCTTCGATTTATAATTGTAAGGGTTCGCGTCTTCTCGGATAAGGACGATAAACTGGAGGTCCCGTCTCGCCACACTACACATTAACCGTTAACGGGGGGACGTAAAAGAACGACTGAGGACGCGGGTAATGACCATCCTTGGTGATAGGCCTACACTAATACATACTAATTACTAATCAACCTCATGCTTGTAAATCCGGATTACATTACTATAAATATTAAAAGATTGTAAAGCGCATGCTTTGAAACGCTATATAAGCACTACATTACATTACATATATTATGTGTCAAAAAGTAAATTTGAAAAAGTACAGATTTAAATGCTAAAATGTTATATATAATATTAACCTTCTGTAAACACAGGATGAATATGCCACAAAGAACTGCACATCCAAACAGGACAACATATGGAAGCCATACATTTTCACTAAGATATGCAGTTTGTTCATGAAACAGAGGTAGGAAGGCAATCCCTATAAACCATCCCATTGTTGCACCTATACAAATAAATAAATAAATAAATAAATAATAAATAAATAAATAAATAAATAAATAATAAATAAAAAATAAAAAAATGAATGAATGAATGAATAAATAAATGAATGAATGAATGAATGAACAAACACAAACAAACAAATAAATAAATTAATTAATAAATATATATATATATAAAAAATAATGAATGAATGAATAATTGATTAATTTTTATTTAACCACAATAATATATAAAATATCATAACACAATCCACAGACATCTTATTTCCAATATGGGTGTTCTTAATTACAAACAAATCTCTGTGATCAGGGGCAGCTGCATGTGCCCCCAAAAAAATATTGGCTCAAATATATTAATGCACTAATTTACACAGTTAAAAAAATTTTCTTTTAAGTTGATATATACTATATAGCATGAAATGTATTAATATAGTGCCCCCCCCCCCCTCCCCTCACAGCAGTTACTATTCTGCCATCCCTGGGGATGTTTCAGATCAAATCCAATATAGTTTCCTGTTTACACTATGCAAGTGACTGGGTACTTCCTAAAGAAACCAAATGAGGACTTGAGAGCCAGTTGCTCAATCTAATATTCAAAACTTTTTAATAAAAGTCTGCCACCACCTCCTATTACAGGAGATTGATTGTTTGCTCTACATTTTTACACTTAACATCAAGTCTGAAATGTTTATGAATAAGGCACCTTACCAAGTACAAAGAGTCCAATGTAGAACACACAAACAGCAACAATACCACAGATAAGACCAACACCAGATGCTATACCTAAATATATCTTTAAATACACAATCAATAAATCATTAATATTTATTGAAAACAATGATGTTAAGATTAAACAGCAGATGATGGGTACCAAATTGACAGCATGGACTGTGTCAATTTTTCTAATTCTAAACAGTTGAATGTTGTTAAGTTGTAACATTCCGGAGGCTCAAGAAAAATTGGTGATATTTCTTACTCCAATCAAGGGCTAATGTGCAAAACAAAACAGTCTGTTTTTTTTTTCTCAAGCCTATATGGTGTTATTATGAACTTAGTAATCTACATTCAACTGCTTTATATGAGTAACTGATATTTATGTAATATACATATATTAGCAGCTGATCTTTATGGGGATTTAAAATGGCAAGCTGTTTTAAACCTCATACAGATCAGTTGCGAATATTTTATATTGCTTTAAAAAAATCATGTCCAAAATCATATTTAGCTGAAATATTCAACAACAAACAACAACAAATAATATTTCGTTTTTGAGAAAATTCAAGTTAAAGTTGTATGCAAATCAGGACGAATCTCTTGCTGATTTAAAAACTTGGTCATGGCTATGATTTTGTATTGCTCTCCCTCATTAACTATTCATGATTTTAAGGTAATTCCGTAGTTTTGCACTGTGCATAGTTCTGCGCATGTTTCAAGTTTTTTGGTTTCAGGACTTTTATCATGTAATCTAGTTAAATTATGTTTGTAAAGTACTTTGAATAAAAAATTCGAAGAATTGCAACATTTTCGAGCGAGAAAACGTGATAATTTTGGAACTCGACCCAATCCTCTCTCGGAAAGCCTGTTTTTTGACAATAAAATGACAATATTTTTCGCAATATTTCGCAAACTAGCTCGGTGACCTATGTTTTTTATTTGATAAAATTATTTTTTATAACATACCATCAAATATATCTAAATTGAGCATAGGTCAGCGGGCTAACTTTTGAGAAATTTCCAAAATACTTTCCGCTTAGGACTTTTTCAAATGAATTAGCAGCTCGTGCGCACGTTGGAATTTCGTCAATTTCTTCAAGATCACATATTTTTTTATACATCTGTTCATATTTTTTAAATAAAATAAAGTGCAGACATTTGAACAAAAGGCAAATTTTGCTCTTAAAAAACAAATTACTGAATTTTTGAGCTTCTTTCTTTACGTTCTCAAGTCACTAAAATGCATGAACTTTGACGTCATATTGCCCAAACAAAGAAGTCGGTGACCCCCCTTTTTTATTGTATTTTCTGAAAGCTTTTCTCAAAATTGTTTGTTAGAAATCAATACACAGTTAACTAAACAACATTTAGTAAATAATGTGTGATTTGATATGATTAAAATATTATTAAACATATGACACAATCTGACCAAGAAGTTTAATGTTGAATCTAGTTGATATGCAAATCAGGACACGTTCTGAAACCTACTTTTTATCCTTGCTGATTGTGATCTTTTATTTATTAATAATAATTTTTTTTCTCATATTAAGGATGGTGCCCCCTAATTGCAACCCATTTTTATTTTTTCTAAACCCTGTCAGTCATTTGAATTACCTAATGGGCTATTGAAAACTGGAAAAAAATTTAGGGGATCCCATGCATATAAGCGAGATAATTAACGCTAAACGCATGATGACGTAAGCGTGAAATTCAGCGATGAAAATACGTATTACTTCTCATTGGTTTGGAATATTGGACAAAAAAGTGGCTAGGAATATTCTACTACAAGTATATTTTCTATGAAATATTAAAAATTGCAATTAATACTTAGATGAATTAGCGTTTTCAATACTTTTAGGCGTCAAAAAGTAAAAGACTATTGTGAAAGGATTTCAAAAGATTAACAAAAAGAATAACCAAAACCATTTTTATGTAGTAAATAAAGCAAATTTCATGTCGTGTACAATGTTTTGGCTTGATTTACCAGAAAATAAAGCAATTTCAGAATTTACTGAGGATTGTAGTGTTGTTATTTGTATTATTATTATATGTTTTTAGAGGGAAATTGACTTTGTGTGAGTTTTATATTTTGATCAATCGGTGCACAAGTAGACAATTAATTTTCACCGTTTTTCAAACAAATACCACCATTCCTCTTTCATCCTTTTGTAATAACTGTACCATATTTTTATCACATGAATATTTTTTTGGTTGAATTTTTATTTTTGGAACTACGGCAATTTACACGAGCAAGAAACTTTGAGTGGATCGAGTTGTTCAACAGATCTAGTTCAAAACTTAATATATCGGAAAAAAACTAACTCTCTTTCTTGTCTATTTTATTCCTGGACTGTCCTTGCAATTGTTAAGATATTTAGTTATTCAAATTATTTAAAAAAACGCTTATTTTAAACTCAGAATTAAAAGAAAAATACAAAGATTTGTCAGAAAAATATATTGACATGATGCGCAGTAGAGATGCGCGTGGGCAATAGGGGGCACCATCCTTAAGTAATTAAAAAATTTTTGAAAACATTTGGTAATTTGAATGTAACAAATCAATAATCAACAGCTAGCATATAGGCGAGGCTGGCCTACAATCTTGTCATCTAAGCCCTGCCTGTAATCGCTTTAGTTCACCATGACATCACCTCTTGTTTACTCGCAGGATAAAATTGAAAATTCTCATAGAATACTCAATAGAAAATTTGAAAACAATATTGCTCCCTTGTTTTTGTTCAGGTGTTTATATTTGCCGAATAATATTTAGGGTCCTTTATCTTTTTTTTCAGCCCCCTCTGATGACCACAATTCTATGCATTTAAAAATAGATTATTGAAGATTGTTTTGATATGACGTCATAGTGAATCAGCAAATAGATATCCTCTTTTACCTGGTCTTTGTGCTGCAGTGCTGAAGCAGGTAATTCCGTCATATATTGAGCACATATTGTATAAGTGAAAAAGAACCCAGTCACGAATCCAACACAGAACAATATAAACTTGAAGTACTTGTAACCTAAAACATGGACAGATCTTGTAGTATCAATGAATTCCCAATAGTCAATCTGCATTATGGTGTCATTTTACTACGACTACTTTTATTATGAATTCAGTTTTTCATATTCAAATTCTTAATCCCTTTGGAGATTAACAGAACAATTTGTGCTAATTGTGCTACAAAAGAAGGAAAGCAAAGCATTCTGGTAGTTGTAGTATATGATGCAATAATGCAAATCCCCTATTACAGATCATTCACAATGTACATTCAATCTTTGACATAATTAGCTGTAGTGTTATGGTACTTTGAGATATATGTACGTTCATTTTGCTCCATCATTATCCCCCTCCACAGACCATATATTTAAGTATACGTAGGTTTATCACATAATATATAGCATTATCACTCAACAATATTCAGCAGAGGATTTCTGGCAGTTAAAAAAAACTGTAACCTCTTCCTGATAACTTGGATTGACCTGGCACTTGTCCCTCCTGGTATAGCACTTGAATTAGAAACCCAGTAAATAGAAGTAAGGTCTAAGGTATTTTAGTGTTTAATGAATTAATATTTATCAAAGTAACAAAATTATCATGATCTTCTGGGTGGGAGTATTTTCTAAAAGGAGTCGTTTGAGTGACTGATGTTTCAACTGCCTGTGCGGTAGTCATCATCATTCAGAGTCATTCTTTGTCAGAAAGGGTCTTATTAATACAGCCAGTTGCATAATTACTTGATGTTACATAATTAGTGGTGTTAAGGCAAGATAAGGGAAAGTCGCAGGATTGATAACATCATTAGCAACAATTCAACTTTTGAATAAGAAGCAAAGATGAACTTTTACTCAGCTATATTTCGACTTTATTAAAAGTCATAATCATGCTAACACAGTTACAGAATTTGCCGAGTTTTAATACAAGAAGATTATCACTTTGAATAAAGTCAAAATATAGCTGAGTAACAGCTCATCTTCTAATTCAAAAGTTGAATTCTTGCTAATGTTATAAATCCTCGGGCTTTCCCTTATCTTGCTTTCTTCTAAACTGTCATATGGCTCTGGTAGTGGTATTAGTCAGGCCAATTTATAGCAGCATGATCACAAGTGCTGTTTCCTTGATTGTTGCTGACTTGAAAATAAATAACATATATATTCATAAGATCCTTTTGAAACCAACAGTTCACTGACTCTGGTGATAACTACCACACAAGCAGGAACTCTACACAGAAGATAATTATAATTGTGTTACTTCAACAAATATTGCTGTGAGAAACATATACAGATATTTACCAAAAAAGCACATAATAGATCCAATAAGCACACTGATGCCAGCGAGTGTACAAAACTGTATATTATATGTATTATGAAGATCACAGTTCCTTGTGTCGCCATGCATCGGGAAACTCGTTTTGTCCATGGTGATAGCTTACCCACTTAAAATCACCTGAAATTAGATAATTTCCAAACCTTGGATTGGATAAAATAGAAACCTTGGAATTCACCGATACATTATATAAAATAGCTAAACAGATATTTGTCATGATCATTAAGGACATGGTTGATGATTTCACTTCAATCCAAATGAACCATGATTCAATTTATATTTTACATTTACATTGATTTAAGGCCATAAAAATAGTAAAAAAGCATACTTTTTAACAAGTAAGTAAACAATAAAATATTAAGTTAAAGATTTTGTATTTAATATATTCTTAAACTTTAGAATTTCACTACTGTCCGTGGTTATTTGAGTAATGTACTTAGGACAACAGCTAAATATTAAAGAAAAATTATTTATTTATATTTATTTATTATTTATTTATTTTAATTTAATTTTATTGAATTTAGATTTTACAAGAGATTTTATCATATATAGACTATTTATTTAATTGCCATTTATTTATATTAATTCATATTTTATCTCTTCTTGATACGAAAGTGTTCAAGAGTATTAAAGTAGAAGTAGAAGCAAAACACAAAAACACCAAAGAGTTTTTTCTTTCGACTGACACTAGTCTGTCCTTGCAATACTGTCGAAATTAATCAAACGAAAACATATAAAAACACCTTAATATCTAAAAAAGAGATTTTTCTTTCAATTGCCATCAATATTTTAATCTATTATCATTAAACAAAATACAAAAAAATGTGCTCTGTCGCAATGGCAGGGGGTGCTCAACAACAAAAATTAGCGAATTAATCACACAAACGATAAAAAACACCTAGTTTAGTACTGATTACACTTTAGACGAGCCAAACTTTAAGTTTACACAAAAATCAATGCACAAAAAGTCATTAATTTGAATACTTACTCGAAATTCACCACATCACAATAATCCAATAACGTTCATCGCTTTGTTTTTGTCTTGCACTTGCTTGTTTAGCACACAGTTTTCCGCTTCACCTGAACGGCTGAGGGAAACTGGGGAATAGCCCTCAACAACTTCAATCTGAACCTCAATCAAACCAAAATCAAACCCGGAAGTGCGAAGAATTGTACATTTTTTTATTTCAGGGGACTGAAATAAAAAATGTACAATTCTTCGCACTGAATAATCTCTGGATTTTTTCGCTGAAGTTCAAAAGCAATCTAAAAAAACCCTGTACATTTTCAGACTCTTTTCAAGATCGTGCTTTCGCGGGCTTCCTGTAGTAGCAAATTTTCACGTGCGTGCAACTGAAGGGCGCGAAAGCGCACAGCTCGTGCCAGCCAGCCACAGCTGAGTTTGTGTGAGAGACGTGAGAGACTGACGAAAATGGCTTCAAAAACGAGGATTCTTTGCTGCAGTACAATTCTAAAGGGTATGTCTAAATATACATGAATTGTCTCTCGGGATATTGTGTTTTGTGTTTGTGTTTGGGTATTTCGTAGTTATAATCAGGGACTATAAACTATAGGTATAACTAGCATAGCCAAAAACCGTTTTGTGGTGTTCTTGTATTTTATTTCTACAAATTACAATGACTACAAAAGATGACAGACCTATTTACCTATTAATTTACTTTTGAACACTTTTCTTTTTCCACAAGCGCATATTAAAGTTCTCTATGCGCTATACAAATAACTTTATATTATTTATTATATCCTTTAAGTTAATTCTACATGCATGGTCTACAACTTTTAAAATAACATATTTACACAATTACATTGCATATCATTATGCATCTAGCATAGCTCGTTCTCAATAAATTCAGTACTCGAGCTCAGATCACTAAAATTACAGTTTTGCTTCTAACTGGATGAATTATTATTTGACTGGATGAATCTGCAATATATTTTGTCGAATTATTAAGTTACTACTGTATATATAATACAGATGTCTATTGGGTAAATTTTGCGATCTCGAGCTGCATTCTTCCAGGTTGGTAGCCTTCTTTCAGACGTCTTATGAGTTTTTCTTTTGGCCGCCGGAACCACATAAGACGTCTGCAATGGAGGCTACCTGGTTGGTTTGACTGTGCAATTTGACATTCAATCAGCCATGTTTGACCATTATAAAATATGTTCTAGTATCTAGATTGACTGATAGCAGTATGAACAGGGCAGAAAGCACCTTGGGCTCACAGGATGATATATCATTTATAAAACTTGTTAAGTTTAAAAATACACAAAATTTACACGGTTTCACAGACTTAAGAGGCTTTCATTTATAGGCACATATAGGAGTCGGCATAATTCGAAACAACAGTCTACTAACCTGATCCAATCATCCTTATAAAATAAGGAAATACCCCTTAACCCCACCCCACTACCAATTTACACAATTTCACAATTCCTATACAAAAGTGTCAACACAATATGAAAACCCCTAAGAGGTTTCTCAAAATAAGATAACGGTAACTGCTTCACTAATTCTCTCCCCCCTTCCATGTGATAGTAAATGAAAGCCCCTCTAATGTGATGACCTCAGCTGAAATGTGTGCCAGCATACATCAACTGAAGCTTTTCTATCTATCTCTCTATCATAATATTGTACATCTAAATTTTAATGTGCAAAATTTTAAGTAGTATTTATTAAATGAGAATGAGTGTTTTATTGGCAGATATAGATATAGGCGAAGCCGCATATCTATAGCGCCAATAAAACACTAATTCAAATTTTATAAATTCCAATTAAAACTCTAAACGTAAGTTTATATTTTTCAATACAAAAATCATGAGAAAATAAAATCTTAAGTGTACACAAATTAGGACAGTTCTATTCAGTAGTTGTAGAACGTTAACTTGTGACAGGTATTGATTTGCTTTGAAAATCACTCATTAATTATTCATGAGTATTAGAAAACTACTTCTAAAATTTTATCATTTGAATAATAATATTGTGGTATATATTTACTTCTTTACACAGTGGTATGCCATGCAATATTTAACAAGCTTTTGTTCAATACCACATATACAAAGAAGTATGGTACATGTATTTGCAACTGTTAGAGTTGTATGTTTAGTAATAGATACAATGCTTTACTATAATACAATCTATTTTTCACAACTTTAAACTAACATTCAATTTGCAAATACTGCATGAGTCACATCTGTCAGCTAGTAGTTAAAACAAAAAAGTTTCTCTTTACATTTATTAATAACACAGTGGATACCGAAAACATTTAAGAACTACTAATGATTTAGTGTCTAATGGTATCCAAGTATTTAGTTATATATTGACAAACTGAGAGTCACTTAGGCATGATACTAGAATCTAAATACATGTAGCACAATTTATCCAAATTCTTTTGGATTTTAATGCTTAAGAAGCACTATTTTGTATTTAACTTTTGTTACTCCAATGATACACAGGAAAAAACAATTGAATTCCCAATTTTCCAAACATGAGAATTGCACAGGAAATGTTCCTTTTAATGACGACAACATAATAACATGAATTAAGTGCAACAACATACACCCATCTTACTGTCAAATTCAGTTTAAAGTGGAATTTTGTACTGTAAACAAAATTGCATGCAACTTTTTTTGTTGTTAAGTAGTTGAAAGACTATTACCTTCATGTTGCATTTTAATCATACATTACGATCCCTAACTGGATCACAAGTTAGTTCACTTAACAAAAGGGGTGACAAATGGTCCCTTCAAGATTTTGTCATGATGGAGGTTTTAAAAATCATAGTTAATTAAAACTCAGACTTTGATGACCAAGGATTTCATAACATATCAGTCCTGGAATATAGTCAAGAATCTTAAACTATCAAATTTGAAATGTCGAGACACATGAAGAATTCAAGACTATAAAATTGAGTGGAAAATGCGACTCCAAGACAGTCACTTAAGTACATAAAAAAACAGAGAATCTGAGACTTTGCACTTTTTCCAAGACGTTGTAAGAAACCATTCACCACTCTTAATAACAAAATATTTATGATCAGATGAAAAGTTGATATCTCTTGTTTTACCATCATAATTTTGTATTGTAATAACATCTCCCAATGTACTCAACTAGAATCTTAATGGTTATAGATACATCAACTAAAATTCATCTCTCATTGTTTTTTGTTTTGTTTTTGTTTTTGTTTTTGTTTTTTTGGCAATCTGTCTCCACACCACTCAAGATCAAATCCAAAAGCTTAAGTAAAAGCTTTATACTACATACCAGTACGTACAAGTTTCTGTAAAAATACAAAAATGTAAATACTTATTTTCATTCCCATTAGCTCTATGGGAGAATCCCCCAAACATATTTATAGTACAGCCTGTATTATAGCTACAAGCAACTGTAAAAATGCTAATTGCTAAATTCCGATCTGGAGCAGTGGAGCCAGAAGGGGTGGGGGTGCTACAGCCCCTCACCCCAAATAAAATTATGAGGGGGCATAATAAGCCCCCATGTGTTGAGGAAAAATAGCTAGTCCATCACTCATTTCACCTCACATATAAGTTTCTAAGTAATGATCATAACAATTATGTTTTTGATCATTATTTTTACAAGTGTAATGATGATTGATTTAGAAATCAGAGTGTCATAGATATAGAGTAGCAAACTTTCCCCAAATTATTACTTCATTTAATTTAGTCTCTTTTTGTAGTGTGAGCTTCTATCAATAGTCATTTAATCTGCTCTCAATATACATGTTAAAATAATCATTAAAAAACAACAGCCACTATTTTAAATGAGAATCAATTTCTCAGATCAGTGTATGCTACATACAGTACTCATCCAATAATTCTCTCAAATGTGATTGTTTTCGTGGAGCAAGAATTAAAACTACAAAAAATGGTCAATTTTAATTTATACTAGCTGTATAAGGATGTTGCCTCACAGAATCAGACCACATTGTTTTGTGTGAAACAATACATCTCAGATCAGTGGATATTCATCCTATTCCATCTAATTATTTCATCTCAGAATCAATAGAGTTTGGCAATGGACTGAAAGAGAAGACCCAGTTATTAACACAGAATCACCTTGTGATCTCAGAAAATACTATTAAGGTATCAGAGTGTCATACATCTAAACAAATTTGTCACTCACTTATGCTCGACTCTTTATCTTCCTATGTGACACATACATTTCTCCCTTACTGTGTGCTCTTGTGTACATTATAATACTATTTAACTTTATTTCTAAAATTAATGAATAATAAATGAGTGACTTTCAAAGCAAATCAATACCTATGACGAGTTCTAGCTATAACTACTGATACAAATTCTAATTTACATACTGAATTAAAACTATTTTTAATTATCACAATACAATTTAAAAAATTATTGATTTTTGCGGCTTTGTTTTGTATCTATATATCTGCTGATAAAACACTCATTCTCATTTAATTTATACACTTACATAAAGATGTACTAATACACTTAATACTAAGAGCATATAACAAGAAAAACTGTGACTCAGGTCACTGACTGAACATGTGTATATACAGATTAAAATAGTCAATATTATTGACCTGCAAAGCCACTTATATCACTACTTACTCAGCTGTTGCTACTTGTATATATATGTACATATTACTCTTTCTGTGGAAGCTCCTGCTCCACTTCAATAACTTGGGAAGCATGGAATGGTTCAATTTCTTGATATTTTGCTTTTACATCCTCCACAATGTCATATCTCTTCAACTTTGCACAAACGTTCATCAACTCTGTTAATGTTAAGTTGGGTATGTAGGTTTTCAAAACCTCAAGAAACTGTTTTCCCCTTTTTTCAGAGGAGAAATTTGAGATGGCTGATAGTATGAGAGGCTCTATGTTCAGCTCCTCCCCTATCTGCTCCCATACTTGCTCTTCAGGATTGGAGGTTTTAATGGCAATTATATTCTTGATTTTATAAGAGATGTCTTTCAGTAAACAACCCTTTGGCCATGGGTAAACACCAACCTTTTGACTTTCATTGTCTGAAATGAAACATTGTTTAATAACTATATAATATATAAACTCTTTATCACACATTTAAAACAAACACCAAATATGCACAAGAATGCAAAGGCTTCATTTTTTTCTGATGAAATGTATAATGAATAAGTTATTGGTTGACTAGCTATCTAATATGGCTGTGTATTTTATACCCATCACTTGTATTTTGGCTTGCCCTGGTTCGCCAAAATACTACATGACTTGTAAAAATACACAGCTGTACATGTACATATGTAAGTTAGAATAATATAATAGACAGGTTTAAAATGAACAGTTTGTATGAACAATGAGATTGTGCAGAACCTACATGTATGTGTTACTATTTTGTACAACCATTCCTCTTACTTTTGAAAATGCAGCTCAATGACATGCTTATTGTATAATTATGAAGTAATATCATTTTGGCTGGAATCGTCCCAGGGACAAAAAAGCTCATACAACCTTCTTCAAAAAGCTAAAACTATCAACTTTTGCACTGAATAAATTGGCCGTATTTTATCAAACACCCTTAACATATACCTCATTGGAAACCAGAGAATGAAGAGAATTCATTAAATAAATTTTATTCAAAGGGTTATATCCACTATCAATTGATATTGTAATAATGGCAAAATTATTTTGACTAATTGATAAATTAGATAATTTTCATATTACCTTTATGATCTGTTGATGGCGATCCCTCAACATCTCCTAGTGGTATTTGCTCCTCTGGTTGTCCTTCTTCAACTGTTACACAACACCTCTTACATTGATTCCTCCTATCCTTACCCATGTAGATTGCTGTTGCAATAATCGCCAGAACAATAACCACTACAATGACAAGTGTGATTATTACCCAAGTTTTGATTTCTGTCAAGTGAACCTTATGATCATCTGAACTAGACTCTTGTCTTGGAATATCATCGTAATGATCATCTGTACCAGGCTCAGTCTTCATGGTGGGTGCTTCTTGTGTTGTAGGTGTTTTAGCACTTGGAGTTGGCTTGGTAGTTTGTGGTGATGTTGACACTGCAGTGCTAGGCAGGATAGTTGTAGAGACTGTTGTTAGGGGAGCTGTGGTAGAGGGTGGCATTGGAATGTGCTCACAGTCTTCAACCATTGAGTTCCATGTATAACCATCTCTGCACTTGTCTGGACTACATTTCGTTGGACTAGTAGTAGTGCAGGGTGATTCCGTTAAGTGGCCTTCACATCTTGGGCATGGCTGACAAGTACCTGTGTGGTTACCACTACTGTATGTCTCTCCTAAAACAATATAATATATATGCTGTATTTGATTAATTGCAGACCATAATAATATTGATTAAGGGGTATAATAATCAATAAACAAAAGCTTAATGATTGCATATGCTGTCTTCCTTTTGAGATGGGTAGAATGATAAACTAAATACAGAGATTATTCTCTTTCTACGATTACAGAATATGTTATTGCATTTTTCAAGAAAACACCACGGCTGCTGTGAAATAATGATTTCAAATGAGCTTAGCTCCTAAAAATTGGAAAAATAAGAAAAAAATACCAATTTGCTATTTTTTTAGATACAGTAACCTTGATTAGCTCTGTTAGCCTATCCATATTAAAACACAAAATCCATTCTCCTGATTCCATTGTTTAAAATAATTACCGTGCCGGCGGCAAAGCCGCGCACGGTCTAGGTTTCGGTCTTGGGGGTATGTGTGTGTGTATATTGCAGAGTTTTTGCCTTTCGCACGTGGTCCACAGGAAGCCCATGTCCTTTCGGCACTTAGGTCACGTGGTGAACAGGAAGCCCATGGAGAGCACGCAGTTCATTTCTTTAAAAATCATAATAAAATCTTTTAAATTTACATACATGTCTTTGTTTCTAAATTAGTAATCAACACTAATTTCATTCTGTTTTATAAATATCACTTTTAGTTTTTTTAACTCTGCAGCCTCATTTACCACAAGTCCCCAAAGTTGTAAAAAATTCAAAATACAAATTAATAAAATATTTTTAGCCCATCTTGTTTATTAAAAATTTCAGCAAAGCTTTTAACAAAAGGCAGTCTAAGCTGTTTTAAGTGATTTCTTAATTTTTTTGTTTCTACCTATGTAAACTATTAAATTTACATAAGGAGAAACCAAAATTCATTTTAGAATTTTTCAGCTTTGGGGACCTGTGCATCTACATGACGCATACTAGCATGCGCGAAGACACTAATACCGGCACGGTTCAGCCACCCAGTGGCTCTAGTTTAGTATGGTTTTCCCAAATAGGCTTGTACATTGATATATTATCAGAGAGACATGTGGAGCCATGTATGATTTAATCTAGTCAGCTATCTGACTTACCTGGTTTACAGGGAATGCACTTCAATGTCACCCTGTCACTTAAAGTTCCCAAGCATTCAAAGTTGAGGCCTTCACCAGGCTTGCAAACTGGGCAAGGTACACATCTACAGTTTGTCTCATCATCATTGCAGATCTTTACTTCGTCAGGAGTGGGGCAATTTATTGCATATACCATGCTTATCCCAAGCATTAAAAATGGAAATTTTATGATCTGAAAAAAATTGATATTCAACTTTGATAAAAAAATAATAAAGTAAAGTAAAATATAACAATTTATAATTTGAAAAATAAAGTAAACTCTTGCTATAGCAGACACATTTGTAACTGTCACTTTCAGACAGAGAAGGTCTGCATTGTGGGAACTAGAGCTGTTCTTGTCAAACCAAATATTTATAATGATGACACCGACTGTCTGCAATAGCTGATGTGTGTAATACTAATGTTTCCATAATGTGACTGTTGTCTGTACTGGTGAATGATTTATGAAACTGAAAATGGTATCAATGATTACAATCAGAAAAATGTACATGTACTAAACTAAAAAAAAAAGAGAAAATGATGCACAACAGAAATTAACCACCAGAAGAATGATAACAAGATATGTTAAGAAAAAACAAAAGTAAACAAAAGCTAAAGTTTACAAAACTTTTTTTTTTTTTTTTTTTTTTTTCAATTAATAAGAACAAATAAACCTTGTATAAACAGCCATTGCAATGAAATAATTTGCAATAGAAAATGAAGAAAACAAAAACAAACAAAAGAATTAGAAAAATACAAATATAAACTAGTACAATGTCACAAAATGCTTCTTTTTCAAAATTGATGTATTAATTTATTAATCATTAAAGACTAATGTATTCATTTTCTTGATGTAAACAAAGAGGCAAGATTACGCAAGCTTTGATGATATCATACGGTCACAGTACCATCATGTGAGTGCAGAGGAATGTAAACAGTATTTCCGAAAAACTTTCTCAAAAAATCATGAACACTTTAAATTTCCTAATATAAAATGCATAAAAATTACATTTCTAAAAGTAAAAGTTGAAGTTATCGTAGCCATTTATTACCGATTTTTCCTGCGAAAATTAAACGAAGTTACGTATTTCTAAAAAAAAAGAATGTACTTTGGACCCTAGGTTTCACAAAAGATTATTTTATCTTACGTTTTTCATAGATATCGCATTTAAAAAATATGGTAATGAATTTCCACGGGAAAATTAAAAAATGAGGTGATTTGACGTCGATTTTGTTTTGTTAATTTGATTTCGAAGTGTACATTTTGATCCTAAGAAAGTCGTAATGCCGAGTTTGCACATGACTCGGGTTCACGCTTGGTTAATTTCTTCATACGCAATTACTTTTTTTCCGAGATTATACTTACAAATCGCTTGATTTTATGAAAAATACCTTTAAATTATAAATTACGAAGCTCATTCACATCAAATGTTAAGTTTCCTGATTACAAAGCTCGAGAATGGACGCCATTTATGTTCCTAGGGTAACAATATTCTGTGGTTACTATATCATCAAATCCTATCCCATCATATAAGACGGAAATTTTGCTCAGAGTGTATCTGATAATGTTGTTTAGTTTTTAAACAAGCCATTGAATGTGTTTTATGTAGAAAAGGTTGCCAAATTGGTTGTCATTAATGATTCGTTACACATTCTTGAAGGCGACAGCTTAGTTTGTGCTAACTAAAGTTGAGTTTGGTTGTTCCGGCATTAGTATACAGTATAAATAAGTCATATAGAATACAAAATTCATTCAAATCACTCATTCACATCGAGGAAACAATCCCTATAGTATTATTACGTGAATATATAGTTTTTGACGAAAATAACGATGATCTTTTACCTTCACCATTGTCTCTTGAATCACGAGCAAAGCCACACTCGAGCTCAATATTGGAGCCGAGATCAGGCTTTGCCTCTTGTCTATTCAGGTGTATTCATCAACGATAACAGTTAGAACAGTTACAACAGCGTAGTAATAACAAAGAGACCAACAAGTAAGAGGAGTTTTGTCGCTATCGTCGCTTGAGATAGTTCTTGGCGAGAGTCGAACGTGGTTTTACTATACGAAGGCGAGATCAATGAAGTTTGTATGTTTTAGTAATCAGGGGATTCCCCTTTGACCACGTGACATGACGTCTGTTTGAACAACCTCGTTCCCAGGGCCCTTCTTCTTCGCTATTGACAAGATGGCGGACGCTCAAAGAAAGACCCTGGCAAACAGTGGTTTGTCACGTGGTCAAATACTCCAAGATTTTTGGAGTATTTTATTGTCGCGTGATTTTGCGCCAAGGTGGCAGTGCAGTGTTTTGGAAATGTTCGTGACTATTACGCTTCAAAAGTCCCGAATGTTCCCGAATCAGCACTCGGATGTGCTTCGTTTGCTTCGTTTACTTTCGAGTCGACAGATTTCAGGGCGATCAGCAATCGGATCAATCGGATGTGCTTCGTTTCATCGTGCCATTTGCTATTTCAAGCAGCTTCGAGTAAAGCAACGTCGAAAAATTTAGCAAAAACCTATTAACCAAGAAGGAAATCAAGCCTAAAAAGCTGACTTTCTGGAACGGGCCGGTCCACGAACCTGATAGCAACATTGATAGCAAAGTTTTTACTAGACGTACTAGTCCTAACAAGGTTAAGCATATTCAAATGAGCAAAATATCACAAATATCACTGACAAGTACAATATTATCAGGCTCGTAACATGGTATATTTTCTTCTAAATTATCCCGGTATTTTCAGACAATTTTGATCCCTGGGCCCAATTTTTAACGAATTTTTGATCCCTGAGCCCAGCTATAATTATTGATCCCACTGGTATTTTCCCCATATTTTCTATGTTTTGATTGATGCATAGCTCTAAAATTTCGCAGTGCATAATGGAATAGCTCATCATTGCATTTTCTGATTTTGTTTTTTGACGATGGCGGATCAAATGTGCACAAGAAGAATTATGATTATGAAATATTCATCACTTGTGGCACAAGTCTTGGCGTTTTAATTATGTTAACACAAACATCAGAGGTTTAAAGTTGCATCGAACTGAAAGTGACCCATTTTGTGACATTTTGCTGGTGACTCGCAAACAGATGTCAGTTTTATTTTATTTGTAAAAATTTGTAAAAGTGAGAAATCAATAGCATGCAATAACGCCGTATGCGCAGTAAATGCACCTAATTTTAGCTGAAAGCCCATAAATAGATCAAATGTTGTTTACAAGTTTTCTTGTCCGGGCTGTGCCGAAAGCTATATAGGCAAAACCGATCAAACATTATACGAACGACTACAAGAACATAGTAACAACAAAAGTAGTGCTGTCTACGAACATTTAACATCATGTAACAATTTTCTTTATCTTAAAAGTTTGTTCAATATTTCAATCAGTGAAAACGAGTCAAACCTTGTAAATGAGCGAGAATTCTTTTTCAATACTGTAAAAAACAACACCATTGTAATTAATAACGACAGAAACTGGAATCTACTTTTGTACAAAGAAGCTTTCTTCATAAAAACAATGAAGCCATCCTTGAACACAGGCCTACGTGCCTCTAGAGAGTTAAGAACAAGTATTTGTAAGCATCAAACAAAGTGGGAAATGAAAAAAGCCATGCCCCATTGAAACTTTGTGTGCAGGTAGGTTACCTAGGGGGATGCATGAAAACACCCCATTATAGGGTCATCAACTGCATTGTTGCCATGGCAACACCAAAGCTTTGTTCCCACCCCAGATCCATTTTTTGACCAAAAAATTTAGTCATTTGAAGCACAAATGTAAACACACCGTTCTCCGTTACATTTTATTGATTCCTTTAGATATTTCTTGCAGTACCAGGTCCACCCATAGGCTTTACAACGAGCATCTTAAATCTGACTAGTTGTCGATATACGTAGAGAAATATTAGATGCAGTTGGAGGTGGTGTCCGCCATTTTGAACAAGTACCAAATCAGACCCAACTCATTTATTCATATCTCCTAAAGTGGAGTGAGTTGAAACTTGACATTACTAGCACAACTAAACCAAGGACTGATCTTTACGATTTGATAAAACTTTCATTGGGAACTAACATTGTTTGTATGTAGCAGCTCGATAAATTATGCTGATTTTTCGAAAATCCCTATAATTGCCTATATTGCAAGTGGAATTTATCAATTGCAAAAAACATCAAAACTAGTCAAACAGACACATAAATGTTCTTTAGTGTTCTATTTTATTGTTTATAGTTTTTACAATAGGTTCAAAGCAATGATTTCTGCATGATAATCAGTGTCTCTAGGCCTACCTCACTGAAGTTGCTCACTTTTGCACCGCTGACAATATATTGGTCGACTCTCACAGTTTATCCAAACATCCTTGCCAAAAAATTTATTAAAAATGCCCACAATGTCTCTTTAGATGTCTTTGCAGATCAAGTCTATCCGTTTACAATGGATCCTGGTTGTTTTTTCATTCAAACATTCATTGATGCCTTCGTCGTGTTTGTGAAAATGTCGAACTTTTTCCGGCAGTTCTGCTTAATTTTTTACATCAAATCATTACAAATTGTGCTGCAAATAATATTATCTTATTATACAGTCCTCTGCAGTCCAATTTTTAGAATCAAAGAAGCGAAAATATGTTTGTAAACTGAATTTTCGAATCAATGTTGTTTTGCTTCAGTAACCTAATTTTTAGGGTAAGACCGCTGAACACAAAGAGTGCATTTTAATCATTTGTCTTTTTTTAATATATTTTTTTGATATATTTATTTATTTACTTACTTATTAATCTATTTATTAATTGACCAATTTAACTACTTAATTATCTGTTGTGGTAAAAACATAAATCATACACAGTAAAAAGAAGAGAGTGCTTACTGGCATTTTTGAACGTTAGTCCTTCGTCGGAGTAAATTATCTATCTATGTATTTGTTGTACCTATTTATCTATATTTTTCATATATTTCTTCATGTTTTCATTGATGTGTTTATTCATTCATTTATTAATTTTCTCATTTGTTTATTTGTTAAGTTATTCATTTATATATCTATGGTTGTCTATTTATTTATTTTGTCATTTACTCATCAATTTATTTATTTTTTATTTGTTTATTCACTGATTTATTTAATTATTTACTTGCTTAATGGTTTGTTTATTTGTGCGTTTATTTATTACTTTATTTAGTTTTTTTAGTAAATGTTTGTAAATTTACAAATAGATCTTCCGTTTTTGGAAATTTACGTAATTATTTATTTTCTATCTAATTCCGATTTATTAATTTATTGTGTTTTTTTATTTATTGTTTTTATTGTATATTTATTTACTGTCATTCAATTTTATTTGCACTTTTCAGTCTCGTTTCAATTTCTTTACTGGGTCATATATGTTTATGTGCTTTCCTATATGTGTTTTTACTTTTGTTTTTACTCCATGCCCTTTGTGCTTAAAAAAGCTTTTATTGATGAAACTATATATTAAGTAAATTTCAATTACAGATTGAAAATAAGATGAATTTTGAATGGGCAATAAATAAACAAAAATTGAATCAATTAATGAATTAAAAAATGAATAATCAATTAATCATTCATATGATTAATTAAACTTATTATTAAATTTGTTATTTTTTAACTATTCAATTTCTTATTTCTTATTTTTTATTTATCAATTAATCTATTAATATATATATATTAAATATTTCAAAGATCATTTCTTTCTTCTGAAGTAATGAATAAAAATAAAATAAAAATTAATGAATAGAAAATAGAAAGGAAATTGCTAAAAATAATTAAAACAGGAAGGAATAAAGAAATTAATACAATAATAAACAAGTAAACAAACAAATTAATTGATTAAGAAACAAATGAATAAAAATTGATGAGCAAATAATTTAATTAACAATAATATAAAGTCGTTTCCATATGAGTGGAGAACCAAAACTCATATCATATTGTAATCGTAATCTCTAAGAAAAATTGCATTTTTATCGTAGCGAAAATGTATAAATGATATCGTTTCCCACGACCATGCGACAACGAATCTATAGGAGTAAAAAACATTAACAAATAAATAAGATAAATACATAAATAGATAAATAGAATAGATAAATGAATAATGAACTAATTTATTTAAAAATAAGTAAATATATGAGTGAAATAGATAAGCGTTCAGCGGTGTTACCCAAAAGTGTAACAAAAGTGATTCGAAAGTGAGTTTAACAAACATAATGCAACTTCTTTGATTCTAAATACTTTCGTGTTTGGACTGCAAAGGATTGGATAATAAGATAAGACAGCTCACACTGCATTTGCAGCAACATTTGTAATAATTTGATCAAAAAAATTAAGAAGAACTGGGAAAAGTTCGACATTTTCACAAACACGACGAAGGCATCAATGAATGTTTGAATGAAAAAACAACCAGAATCCATTTAAAATGGATAGACTTCATCTGCAAAGACATCTAAAGAGACATTGTGGGCATTTTTAATGAAGTTTTTGGCCAGGATGTTTGGATGAACTGTGAGAGTCGACCAATATATTGTCAGCGGTGCAAAAGTGAGCAACTTCAGTGAGGTAGGCCTAGAGACACTGATTATCATGCAGAAATCATTGCTTTGAACCTATTGTAAAAACTATAAACAATAAAATAGAACACTAAAGAACATTTATGTGTCTGTTTGACTAGTTTTGATGTTTTTTGCAATTGATAAATTCCACTTGCAATATAGGCAATTATAGGGATTTTCGAAAAATCAGCATATTTTATCGAGCTGCTACATACAAACAATGTTAGTTCCCAATGAAATTTTTATCAAATCGTAAAGATCAGTCCTTGGTTTAGTTGTGCTAGTAATGTCAAGTTTCAACTCACTCCACTTTAGGAGATATGAATAAATGAGTTGGGTCTGATTTGGTACTTGTTCAAAATGGCGGACACCACCTCCAACTGCATCTAATATTTCTCTACGTATATCGACAACTAGTCAGATTTAAGATGCTCGTTGTAAAGCCTATGGGTGGACCTGGTACTGCAAGAAATATCTAAAGGAATCAATAAAATGTAACGGAGAACGGTGTGTTTACATTTGTGCTTCAAATGACTAAATTTTTTGGTCAAAAAATGGATCTGGGGTGGGAACAAAGCTTTGGTGTTGCCATGGCAACAATGCAGTTGATGACCCTATAATGGGGTGTTTTCATGCATCCCCCTAGGTAACCTACCTGCACACAAAGTTTCAATGGGGCATGGCTTTTTTCATTTCCCACTTTGTTTGATGCTTACAAATACTTGTTCTTAACTCTGTTTATATAGTCCTTGAATTGTAATTGTTAGTTTAGTTATTGCCTGATGATGGTACTGAAATAAAGACCGAAATATCGCAAAATCACCTCTGTTCTTTTCTGGATGAATATCACCCGAAAATGAACCTTTTCGGACTTACATTTATTTTGTTTTAGCTGAAAGAATGTCATAGGCACTTTTAGGGATGTACTGTTAGAAAATAGTGTTTTTTTTCTCATTGGCAGCGATGAATTTTGTTTTGAACTACACATTTTTACATGCAGTTTCTTTTATCTCTCTTGTATTTTTTTCCTGGCTTCCGTTTTTGGGGTAGATGGATATATAGACTTGTCAGGAGGTTTGGGGGCATGCTCCTCCGAAGCATTTTTCAAATTCAGAACCTTAAAAGCGCAATTTGCAGTATTTTGAACGATAAATAACTTCAGTTTTTGGGTAGAGAGATAGACAATTGGTAACCGTAAAGGGGTGACATTTCTTTAGGGGGGTTTGGGGGCATGCTCCCCCGAGCAAATTTCTCTTATTTAGAAGTTAAAAAGTACAATTTGTAGCATTTTGTATGATAAATAATTTGACATTTGGGGGGTAGACGGATATAAAATTGGCAATCACCAAGGGGTGGTATTTCTTTAGGGAAGTTTGGAGGCATGTTTATCCTTTTAAATCTTAACTTTGATAAAACAATGTTCAGCATTTTGGGCGAAAAATAAATTCTGTACTGTATTCATTTTCTTTCCGCCGAAAAATCTCAAATTTAGTTATCTTTGAAGTACGATTTACAGTTTTTAGTATGAGGAAATTGATTTTGCAATTTGCTATTTTGCTCATGCACTCCCCCTAAATAAAACATAAATATTTTCAATGGCCTCCCAAAAAAGTAGCCAACTTTTCTTGGCGTCCCTACCCCGTTTCCCCCTCCCCCCCAAAAAAATCTCAAAGGTAATACACGCTCTTTGACATCATTTGTGAAGATTCTCAAAGTTGGTGAAATTTGATCATTTTCCTGGGCATTTTACTCTCCAGTGCAACACCAACATGAAATATTAAGCAATGGACTTTATAGTTTTTCTATCGATCGGTGGGGCTTATCAAGAGTGAAAGAAAGCCCTGAAAGGCGTTTAGATGTAAGAGTCAACAGACTCTGAACTTTGGTCTAGACAAACGTGTTGTATTTTCTTTTATTGACATTCTATGATCGTGGCTTTTTCTTTCTTTCCCATGGTAAAAAAATATTTATCAACTATAGCCAGTATCACCCCGTCAAAACTTCGATGCACATGAAGTATGTCATTTTACAGGAGGCTCAATTTACGTTCAACTCCACTTGCGGTTAGCATGCATCTGGAATATGATACCTATCATTCTATGCTTGAATACACACACCAGTAACAGCCAGCAAAATTTACTCGAAGCAACGATAAACTTTTACATGTCAGCCTGTGCATGTGACAGCAGTGACAAAACGTAAATGATC
The DNA here is from genome assembly GCA_918843875.1 of Diadumene lineata. Classification (NCBI taxonomy): domain Eukaryota; kingdom Metazoa; phylum Cnidaria; class Anthozoa; order Actiniaria; family Diadumenidae; genus Diadumene; species Diadumene lineata. The sequence goes on along the minus strand of OU974075.1, from coordinate 14,415,522 downwards.
CCACTATCCCCGAATTTTTTTCCTGATCCTCCATCCCAACGCTTTGATCCCCGAGCCCATGCTTTTGATCCCGATCCCAAGCAAAATTTAGGGGACTGATCCCTGATCCCATATACCATGTTACGAGCCTGATATTATTGTCAAAACTACCACAACGGACATGAAGACTGACTGCATGTATGCTGAAATAGAGAAATTAGATGCACTTGACGTCAAAATTCTCTGAAGATTAGTCAGCTGAGGTCAACAAGAAAGCCGACATATTGGATAATTTATCGTCTAAAAGTCGTTTTCCGAAGTTTCTACTTACTAAATATATTCCCTGCAGTGAGTATTAATATGCATATATTCGTTTTGATAATATTTGTTACTTTATATACTCGGGGATTTACGGCACAATTTTTTTAACTCTCGTGATATTACTGTCGTATTGTTATGCTCTCCTTTTCACATAGTCTAGATGAATGTCATGTTTTCGAAAAGATTACATATCATGCAACGTCAATAAGAATTGTAATTATGATGTTGTAGTGTCAATAAAGATGGAAAACGTTAGATCTCGCTATGCTAAGTATTTGTATTATAATATTAATATTGTAGTCGAGTTGTGTCAAAATTGTAAGACTGGGAGCCCATGTGAGCGATCATTAACGTCTAGTTTATGTGTTAAAATACTCCCACTGCAAACTGTTTCTTATGTATTTTATTTTGTCCAATCAGAAGGCCTGTAAGAACGAGCCAATCAGAATCCGTCATAAAGCACTGTTTGCCAGGGTCTTTCTTCGAGCGTCCGCCATCTTGTCAATAGCGAAGAAGAGGGGCCCTGGGGACGAGGTTGCTGTTTGAAGAGTTGTTTATTATGGTCTGCTTTGTTGTGGCTTTTTTTAATTTTTACCCTCCCCCATACTGTTATTGTTATTATTAGTATAAGGAGGGGGGGGGGGGGGTAAAAATTAAAAAAGGCTTTATTTGTATTTATTGAGACTTATTTAATGACCGTGAATTATACTCTTATAAATATTGACAGATAGTGTCAATTGGGCTGCCTGTGCTCGAACCCTGACCATAACAGTCTCGAATCTCATAGTCAGAGCCCGCGTTATCTTGTAGTCTGTCAATACCAGTAGAGGTGACAGTCCTTAACTATTCGTCCACCTATACCAACCAAGAACCTTGTACCATTTAATTTTGGTTTATGGATACTTTTATTGCGAATGTGTTCTAGATATTAACACATAATTTACGTTTTTTTTATTTACTCGATATTTATTTTATTTTACATTTATTTATTTTACTGATGTCTGGAAATATGCACTTGTAAAGCCTTTGCTCAAAAAATCTGGTCTCCATCCTCTTAGTAACTACAGGCCCATCAGCAATCTGCCATATATATCCAAGCTCACTGAAAAAGCTGTATATAATCAACTTCATTTACACATGATAGAAAATGATATTTATCCTGGGATGCAGTCATCTTATAGAAAAGGTTACAGTACGGAAACAGCGCTTCTTCGAGTTATCAACAACATCCTGATGAAGATGAACTCACAAGAGGTCACTTTACTCGTTATGTTGGATCTGAGTGCCGCGTTCGATACTGTCAACCACGACATATTGATCAAACGTCTACATGAAGAAATTGGTATTTCTGATGTTGCCCTGAAATGGTTCGAGTCATATCTACATACCAGGGTGCAAAAGGTCGATATCGATGGGCCGATCTCAAACTCATTTGATCTGAGCTGTGGAGTTCCTCAAGGGTCGTGCCTTGGACCGATTATGTTCATCATATATGCATCTAAACTCTTCAGGATCATTGATCAAGAACTTCCGAGTGCTCACTGTTATGCTGATGATACTCAGCTATATCTGAGTTTTAAACCTAACAGTGTATCTCAAGACGAAGCCTTACGAGCTATGGAGAACTGCATCGAAAAGATCAGAAAATGGATGATTCAAGATAAACTGTTAATTAATGATAGTAAGACTGAGCTGATTTTACTTGGTTCTAAACAACAATTGTCTAAATTACAGCCAATCAGCATCTCTGTTGGTGACTCATCAATCAGTAGCAGTCCTGATGTTAAAAATCTAGGCTGTTGGCTGGACTCTAACTTAACCATGTCAAAGCATATTACAAGTGTTTGCAGATCTCATTTTTTCACCTCCATAACATGTATAAAGAAATATTTACATAAAGACAGTCTACATACTTTAGTTCATGCATTCATAACCAACCGATTAGATTATTGTAACAGCCTCTTATACGGTGCATCACAGGAACAAATTGCTAAAGTTCAGCGTGTACAGAATGCTGCAGCAAGACTGCTAATGAACGTTGATAAACGTTCTCATATTACACCTGTTTTATATAAGTTACATTGGCTTCCAGTCCAGGCACGCATTAAATTTAAAATTTTGTTATTTACTTTTAAAGCTATACATAATACAGCTCGATCATATATAAATAGTCTAGTAACCATTAAGTTAAAATCTAAATACAATCTTAAATCCAACACTAGTCTTTATTTAGAGCCCCCTAAGGGCAAAATGCTGAAGACTTTTGGAGCTCGGTCTTTTGAATCTGCGGCACCATTTTTATGGAACAAGCTTCCACAAAATATTAAAGAAATAAAAAGTCTGGATAAATTTAAAAAAGCCATTAAAACATATCTTTTCAAGGAAGCTTTTTATTGAACATTTTATATTTATTAATTAATATTTTAAATAATATAGGGTTTTTTTCCTACTATTTTTCTATTTCCTTTAGATGTTTAATTATTCATTGTAATAATTATATCTGTTTTATAACTTTTAATCATTTTATTATCATTTTTATATAATAATAATAATAATAATAATCGTCTTTATTAAGAAAATGACTTACAACAAACGTGTAAGTTAACATAAATAAGGAATATATAATACAATAAAACATTTATACTATGAAACTGTTATATGTGAGATATGTACAATATTGAGAAATATATATTGAAATTGAAGTTATATAAAAAGACATCTATTTATAAAACTTTGTTTAAAACGTTCAGTTCTAATACTTGGTAGAGTAAAATTGTGTTTTCTATTTCTGAGCATGCGTTTTCTTTTGGGTGGAAGAAGGTCGTACAAACAATGTTCGCTGTTATTGATTATATTGTTGAATAAAAGATGGTCTCTTTGTTTGATTATATGTTCAAAAGGGGTATATTCGTCTACATAGCCATTTCTAAAAGCACGCTTCATGAACTTGTTGATTCGATTAATATACTCCCGACCAGCGGTTCCCCATACTTCAACACCGTATAAAAATATAGGTGTGATGAGACAGTTGAAAAGTCTGGATAGTTCTTTCGGAGAATAACCATAATACTTGCATACTCGTAAAATATAAACGCGTGACGCTGCCTTTCTTAACATAGTTTCAAATTGTGTATTCCAGTTCAAAGGGTTCTCGTGAAATGTTACTCCAAGAATTTTAAGTTCGGACTTCCTTTCAATACTTTGTACTTGGCCAGGTGGTGTTTTGTAGTTTTGCCCTTTACAATGATCTCCCAGGTCTTTTTGATATTCAGTTTCATCCGATTTTCCGTGGCCCAATGCTGAATGTTGAGAACTTCTCTCTCAGAAGGATCTTGTGATTTTTCTTTAACTGCTATACTAAGGGTGATATCATCAGCGTATTTAATCATGAAACTGGCTTGGTCAACTGGAGTGATATCGTTCACCATGATTGTGAACAAAACTGGTCCCAGAACAGTCCCTTGTGGAACGCCTCTATTAATGTCAACAAAGTCTGTTGTTATTCCATCAACTACTACCCGTTGTTGACGACCGCTGAGAAAACAGATGATCCAATTGATGACATATGGGTTAATCTGTAGAGATTGTAACTTTTTGCATACGATGTGATGAGACACTGAATCAAAGGCTTTACTAAAGTCGAATGTAAACACTCTGACAAAATCAGCATCGCCGTCCAGGGACTTAAGCCAGTTGTGTTGGATTTTAATCATAGCCATTGTGGTGTTATGTCCAGATTTATAGGCGAATTGATCAGGATGTATTGATGTTTTAAGTATAGTGAGTAGTTCCTTGCTGTAAATCAATCTTTCAAAGAGTCGCATTATATATATATATATATATATATAAGTAGAATAAAGTAAATCAAGGCCACACAACTTGCAACTATAGAAGCGCTGTTTATTCAGACGTTTCGGCTATTCAGCCTTCTTCAGCAAACTCTATTATATATATATATACACTCGTTTGCAAGAACGTTGTAGTATACATTTATACATTTATACAAATATCTAATGAGATGCAAAAGGCAAAAGAAGCCGTTTTTACACACGAAACCAACTGTTTTATAATCTGTACGATAAAATAAACAGGAAAAATATGTTTCGACTTTCGTTGAATGAATCAAACAATAAATAAAGCGAGTTTTCTGTTTTGCATATCATTAAATATACTGAATAAATTAGGTATTTGTATAAATGTATACTACAACGTTCTTGCAAACGAGTGTATATATATATATATATATATATATATATATATAATTTTCTACTATTGTAAAGCACTATTGATCTCTATTTGTAAATAGGGCTATATAACTATTAAATTATTATTATTAAATTATTAATTATTATGTAATTTGCAACCAATTTTTGTTGTATCGCGAGACGCTGTTTCAAAAACAAAATGTTTTTAGGGCCGAGCTTGCTGTAACTCGTTTGTTGATCTATTAAGGCAGTGTTTTTTTAAACACACTTGTTGAACCGTCGAGGCCTACGGTTTAGCCGGCTATATTCGAAAACGCCAGCAATGGGATTTCGTGCAAACAGGGTCTTTTTTTTCTACGGTTTGTAAAAAAAAGACAAAAAAAATAAACAATTTTGCTAAACTGAGGGTTGCGATGCAACGAATGTGGGCATGTGGCATTAACAAACACTGGTTTTATTTCAAAGCTCTAGCTATTTGCTTGGTGTTTACATGTATTCTTGTGGTCTTCGTCTTGTTTTATTGGACCACATCTTTGCTTGGCGTTGTGCAGTCATAGTTTGGCAAGATTTCCACATCATTCAACAGAATATCGCCCTCTCCGGGTTTTGCAATTACTCCTTCAAACACAAACTGAGAATAATTAAAAGCAAAGAGCAATATAATTAGGCCATTTTCCTCAATACGTTTTACACAGATTTACGGTTTAAATGTACTTGGCAATTGTTCAAATGTTATATACTTATTTTATTTTACAATCATATATATTTTATTCAGGTTTAGCCACCTTGCGTATATGCTTTCAGTATTTTTTATTAATATTATTTTCTTTTTAAATATTTTATATTTTATATATATTACTAGATTAATTATTTCATAGTGTCACTAATTAGTGGTTTGTACTAACTGCTATCAGATTTATGACACTTAAATGAAGTCATTTACTTTTTTTTTTTTTTTTAAAGGAAAGCTTTTTATAGGACATCGTTTATGCAGTTAAGTTTATATATTTTGAAAATTGCGAAATAAATGACCCCCGTAGAAAGCTTTTGAGCCACGCAAAATATGTCTGTTTCATGTTCGCGAAATTATTATTAACAATAAAATAGTTTATAACGGGTCTTGAAAGGTATTGTACCTTAATGGCCAAAAATGTACTTCCAGGTTGATGTACTGTGTACGAATGTCTTTTCCAATTAAATGCATTATTATTTTGATCGCCACGGTGTGTTCTGAGAATTCTTCCAAGCCGGCTATGGGATTGGTATAGCTTGAGAATCTGACTAGTACCATTCATATAGATTGAATACTTTAAACATACTGCAACAAAATGTTTTGATATATAAATAAAACGATTTGAAGGACGATTTTTTACGCCTATATTTAGGGGCGACTGTTTGACTTGCATGTTAATCTGGGTGTAATGTTGTCCCACATTGAATTACTATATTGAAGCTAAGTGTAAATGTGAAGATTGAAGGTCAAATAATCTTGAATCTAAGTGTGAAATCTCCCACATTGAAGATAGAATAACCTTGAATGTAGGTGTAAATATCCCACATTGAAGACTGAATTACCTTCAATCTAAAAGATAAAAACTAGTTAGATATTAGATAAGACTGTATCGGAAAACAATTGAAACAGTAAAATATCTAGATAAGTTATACACCAGAGAAACAAGAATGCAAAATTAAAGTTTCGGACGTTCGTCGGAGCAATACGTAATCTAATATCTTACTAGCTTTTATCTCTACTTCAATCTAGGATTGTACCTCTTCCTCCCTCGAAAGTCAAATCTCTGTTTGTTTGCGTGTCTTTCTGTCTGTCTGTCTATTTGTCCATAGTTGATAGAGGGGAACTACCAACTATGCTTTGCCTAACTATGTGTTTTTGTATCGTTTTCATTATAAGAAACTTAAGTTGATTACTTGAATTGCTAGGCCTTATGTAGATTTATTATCACAACAACAGTTTATTGATATTTCATAAATAATTGCTTAACCGCAGTTCGTATAAAACCTAATCGAGACGGAAGCAATTTGAAAAAAAATACACAGTATTAACATAGAACAAGAATTCGAAAAAATTGAAACTAATCAATGCGAGGTGAAATTATAACCTTGAAGAGGACGAATATTGCAAAATAACAATTATCTTATTATAACATGAGTCATTAGGTTTTCACGTATATCCTGCACCAGCATATATTAGTATTTAGTCACTTCCACGAGAAGTTCAATGCTTGTCACGTTGCAAAAACTTGCATATTATATATAGCTGGTTATTAGTTGTAAAAAACATTCTCTGAAGAAGTCTCCGTTAGAGACGAAACTAGTCAGAATTAAAACGTTTACAACTACAAACTGTTCTCCGTCTAGTTCACATTAAAAAATAAATAAAAAATAGAAAAAAATCTGGCATTTCTACTCCTTTCCTGAGGAGTTTTTGTTTCCTCAGTAGGAATGCATCCGCTCTACCTCCAAAAATAACCCGTAACCCGTAACGGTAGTTCCAAAGGAAGCAGGCTTGTTTGAATCACCGATCAAATTTATTGATGCACATACGTTTCATAAATATTGACTTACATTTTATATTGTCTGCAATTTCGTAAGGAATAACTTTATCGTTCCATAAGAATCGTCTGTCTCTTAGGAGCACTCGTTTCTTTCGACTTAGTCAGTACTCGCTCTTTGGCTTGTTCCATTACGTTTCTTGTGAGTTCACTTAGTCGTATGTCACCCATCATTTCTACTTTGTTTTCGTCGATAATACATTACATATGTATAGGCAAGATACTGTTGTCATGAATATTTAGTCAAAGAGAGAGAGAGAGAGAGAGAGAGGATAGGGAAAATACGCAAGGCAAGTAAATGAGTCTAAACGCTTTACTGAACACTGCAATTTTACAACAACTTTTCACGGAAGAGCTACGTAGCCTATTGACCAATTCTGAATTAGCGAATATGGTGCACTATGGTCTAGATTCAGTACAAACGTCTTTTGTTCATTATGCCGTATATGGTGTTGTTTCTACTGAAGCTAGACCACAATGCATTTTGTTCATCAAACTCAGAAAAGGCCTCTGATAGAGTGGTCAGAGCGTTGGTCTTTCAGTACTACTTCTTGTTTGGTAGGTCTGACCATCGAAATTTTAATAAAGAGGATTTATTTGTTTGATTTTCTCGCAAATGCTGCTGAAACTTTGCAAATTTGAAAGTGTCTATATAGCAGTATTGCCGATGCGCAACACATTGCAGAGTGATTGTACAGTTCTACTTTTCGCAATCCATTGCAGAAACACATATTCTTTTTCAACGAAAGGAAGAGAAATCACTGCGAACTTACGCAGCGTAGCACCGCCTTACTGCAGCCTCATTCCGGAAATTGACTCCATATATAATAATTATATAATACTACATTTCTGTGGTTGTTTCTTGCAAGTCTATATCAGTAGTTTACCTTTATCAATGTCATCTGGAAGCACTTCTGTCTCATCTATCACTCCAAATCCCTCGTCGATAGAGTCATCTGTGTACAAAATATTTCAAAAAATGCTCAAGTAGTAAAATAAATCCAGAATTATATTGAATGTGTAAATGCTCTTTCATAAATTTACCTTCGTTTCTCGCAGATCGTCCACATTCAACCAGAACCAGCAGAACAAGAATCTTTAACAAAATCGATGTACAACCTGCTATGGACCTTTAACCAGTGAGTAAAAATATAAAACATAACATTGATATTTTGAATTGTTAGATTCACTATATTCGTTTGTTAAACTTAATACCATGTTTTGACTAACGGGCAATAAGTGGACCTTAAGCTTGAGAGACGACGAATTTGGACTTAATTTTTTTTTTTTTTTAATTTATTTATTTATGAACTTCCGCCATTAACAAAAAGAAAAAAAAACTATTTACAATGACAATAACATACAATATATAGTAGATATGAAAGCAAACATGTGCATTGAGTCATATTTAGTCCAAACGTGTTTAACGTTGACAGCAACTACTGAAAATGCAATTACTACCTCAAAGGAAGACTCAGGACACATATAAACCAGCTAAGGTTGTCCTTACCGCCTCTCGTCCTTATGCTTAGGCCTTAATGCAATACAGTTGAACACAAAATTGCATCGATAAGAAATAAAATATATCTCGTAAAAGGTAATCAAGAATGGGAACTTGTTGCTACGGATAGACATCAGAACAGGATCATCCCAATCGTCTTATTCTTGGATGGCGAAAACCTAAATATCGGATCCCCAATATCACAATTTTTGTCTGAGTAGGAGACTAGGATTAATTAGACTCAGCCCATTTCCTCTGATCTGCAAATTATCAAGACTGATGTCCGATCTATCTTGTGAAACACATTTTACCTATATATAGTTAATTAATATCTAGATCTTTGGATAACACTAATTTCAGTTGACTACTGGACAAGTACCTACCTCGCCATGTCTTGTTAACCCTTTCAATTATCTTGTCTTCTGATCATGCGAATCATCATGATCAGTGAATTATGGATTGAACTAGCTATGGTACGTGTACACTTGATGTTTACGAGCACTTTGCGGTGCTCTCTGATGTTTCGACGAATCTTTTTTTTTTTAGTATAACCACCAGTTAGAGTCTCTGGTTAACTTCGGGCTAACAATCACACGTGTCAACAAATTCTTATTTTAAGGCAACATTTCTGGAAGTCATGGGACATGAAAATTGTCTTTCGTCTTTGCTAGAACAGCAACAACAAACGTCGTATTTTCAAATAAAAATTTTATTTCATCCATCCATTCTTTTATTCTTTCATTCTATCAATTATGCATTCATTTATCTATTCCTTCATTTACTGTCTCTTCCGTCGTTACTTCTATTCATTCTTGGACACGGCGTGAGGATCTTCATTCAATTTTCGGCATTAGTTTTTTTATAATATTTTCTTATTTCTGCGGATTTACACTCTTCTTAATTTTTTTTAAGTAGGTCCTTTGCGCAACTAAGGATTTGATTTTGATTCGTAATATGACATTACGGTTGTAAGTTTTAACTTAAATGGGACATCGAGCGCTAATTGTTTCCTACGCTTCATTTGTCTGAAGCTGATCAATTTTGTGAGATATTAGGGAAATTTGCGTTTTTCGCTACTTTGAAAACGCAGATCGAATTTATTTTCATTCGAAGTAGTAATATGATTGAATGAAGTTGTACCTTTTCGGGTTTGAAATTATCCCGTCAAAATCAAAAATACAATGCGTGCAATTTTATGTCATTTTCAATACCATCGCGGCCTCATCGCATGCAACACAGTAGGGTGTGCTTAGCTTTTTGAAAATTTTTGAAAAATATCCCTTTTTGGTGCTTGAAAAACGAAATATGTATAACAATAGTCATGGACTTTTCATAGAATGTTAAACAGAAGAGGACACTTTTGTTTGGAGCCCAGCTCTGTTGTGTTACCCTTGCCATTCAGATTAATCACTAATTTCCCTCTTCCCTCGTGCTCACTTGATCCAATACCAACGGACATATTAAAGAAATCTCTTGGTGCACTACTACCATCCATGCATTACATCTATGGTTAATCAGTCGTTACTAACAGGTATTTTTCCATCACAGTTCAAACATGCACTTATCACACCATTGATAAAAAAGCCTGATGCTGACCGTGAGGTACTCAAGGACTACAGGCCTATAAGCAACTTACCTTTTATAGGTAAGATAATGGAACGAATAGTGTCGACTCAGCTTAATTACCATTTTTTGGTCAACGACCTGTACAGTACTTTCCAGTCTGCATACAGATGCAATCACAGCACAGAAACAGCCATGCTTCGGATAGCAAATGACATAAATTTGGCGTTGGATAATCATGATGATGTTATTCTTGTACTTTTGGATCTTTCTTCTGCATTTGACAACATTGACCATACCATCTTGGTCAATAGACTTCAGAGCAAATATGGGATAACAGGTACAGTACTGGACTGGATTAAGTCTTATTTGGGTTTAAGAACACACTCAACTATCATCCAAGATACATCCTCTGATGCTATAAGACTGACATATGGTGTCCCACAAGGTTCGGTTCTCGGACCTCTTTTGTTTTCCTTATATGTTGCTCCCATTGAAGATGTTATATGTGCTCATGGTCTCCAACCTATGATGTATGCCGATGATACGCAAGTTTATTTGGTAGTCAAAAGATCTGATCCTATACCAGCTTTAACAAAAATAGAAAATTGTGCAAAAGATATAATCAGCTGGATGATGAATAATAAACTTGTCTGTAATAGCAGCAACTGAAGTTATCCATTTTTCATCTCGTCATCTTCCAAGTCAGGCCATTCGATCTATACATATTGACGACAATTTGATTTTGACAAAATCAGATGTTCGTGATTTGGGAGTGCGACTGGATAATCATCTTACGATGGACATACATATAAAGAACATTTGTAAATCTGCTGCTATTGCACTGCGTCGTATTGGTAACATAAGGAAGTACTTGGACATGGGCAATACAGAAAGACTAATCCATGCTTTTGTGACATCTAAAATTGATTACTGTAATAGTTTATTGTATGGTCTTCCAGAGAAATACCTTGGAAAGCTACAACGAATCCAGAATTCTGCTGCTCGTATAGTTACAAAAACTACGAAGTCCGAGCACATCACCCCTGTTCTACGCAATCTTCACTGGCTGCCAGTGTCTAAGCGTATCATTTTCAAACTTATGCTAATAACCTTCAAATCTGTCAACCTAATGGCTCCCAAGTATCTGACAGATCTTCTTCAAGCATATAGACCAGGTCGATCGCTTCGCTCATCAGCCGATCATTTACGCTTGAAAGAACGAAGGTTTAGAACTGACAGCTATGGTGGCAGGGATTTTAGTGTATGTGCTCCAGGATTATGGAATCGGATACCACTTGAAGTACGTGAATCGCCATCGATAGATGTCTTCAAGTCGCGGCTTAAGACCTATCTCTTTGAAAACTTAATTTAATTATCTTTACCATTGTTATTATTATATATTTTTAGTGAATAGATCATTTATTATAATTTTGTAAATTAACATTTGATAAATTGTAAAGCGCATCGAGAAATATTGGGATGCGCTTAACAAGAAATAAATTATTATTATTATTATTATTATTACCTATAATAAGTTTAAGACATAAGTTCATAACAATGGTAACAAAACGCTCACACCAATTCATTTTCAGTTTTACTCTATTCCGTTAAAATACTTTATTCTTCTACTCGTTATATTATTTATTTATATTCGTTGCTACTTGTTCATCTATCCATAATGTTCTCGTGATGGTCGGTTTTGTAGTTCATTTTAGTGAACCACATCTTTACTTGGTGTTTGGCATTTACTATTAAGCACGATTTCCACGTCATCAAGCAGTATGTCACCCCCTCCTGGTTTCCCAATTATACCTTCAAACACCAACTGAAAAAAAGTAATAATACATAGTCTGATTCCTATTTTGTTTACGAAACAAAACAGGGGGATTTTTAAAAGGGGTATTCTTTGCACACCGGACACTCCCTTGCGTCCTAGTTGTTTGGAGCTTAGACATCTTATTGTTTATGCATGAGCATCCCTATAACTGCATAGTCGCCGACATCATCGTGTGCCGGTGACGGCCGGTTATCGCTGTAATAGTGCTTGTCAGAGGGGGAAAAACATCAAAGAGTCGAGACAAAACTATTTCTATTGTGGCTCAGATACATCGAATACTAATGATCTGTTCAATCATGTAACCGAAATGGTCCATAGAACCCTTTGTCTTTAGAAAGTTGGTTCCTCTTGAACTCTCCAGGACCAGAGTCAAATGTGGGACGTATATTCGACACACATCAGAAATTTTGCGCTTGATCAGAATGACCACCAGTCAATTTGATAACCCTTTTCCGCTTATTTTTCAAAAGTGAGTTTTTAAAGTCATGTAAAAAAAACTCGCAAAACGTGTTTTATCAAGTATACTTGATAAGACACTGCTGCTCATTATTTATATAGTACTTAAGATAGTCGTTATACATTGGCCTACCATTATAAAGCAAAACGTTTGCATTAAAATTCAACAACGAAAAGAAATAAGCAAAAAGTAACAAAATGTTAGCCTTATCGATACTTTGAACAAAACACTTTCTCAAAATATAGAATTTTGTCATCGATGACATATGTGTTAATAAACATGATTTCAAATGATATTATGAAATAAAAATGATAGGTGCCATATTGGTTTGCGAGATATTTTAAGAAATATCCTGAAATGTTAATCAAGATCAAGGATTTACCGAGTGTGGACTGGGGCGAATTTGACGAAATTTGTAACTTTTCGCTTGAAAATGTGAAAATTCGGATTTTTACGTTAAAATGCTTCTCAGACATAGTTCTGTATTGGTTGTTGAAAATGTAAAATTCTAAAATTGGAAACATTGAAAACGGAATTACGTTGATTCAGAAATTAGCATTACTTAGCATTACTTTAGCAGAACTTACCTTAATTACTGCTTTGTTATCAGTCTTCGAGGAATAGCGTATTGGATGAGACTGCTTCTCCCACTTAGAAAGAAAGTTTTTCTTAGCATAATGTGTTTGGAAACGTACTCCAACCAAGCTATGTGATAGGTATAGATTGAGGATCTGACCAGTGCCATTCATGTAGATTGAATACTTTAAACATACTGTATATACAAAGAGATAAAAACGTTTTGTAAAGAAATTGCACCATCTTCAGTATAATGTTGAATAAACAGGTCGAAATTTACAATTGAATTTTTAAAAAAAATATTCGTTATATTTGGGATATTTTAATTAAAAAAATTCGACCTGTTTATTCAACATTATACATTTAAAAAAAACTTTTACCTATCAATGATTCAAGATTACACTGAATTTTTTTAACATTTATAATTTGACAAGCTAGGTAGACAAAATTACTCGATTGAAACAAGTCAAGAGACATGACATCACGCCCGCTTACTGATACTTCAATTTTTAGCATCTAGTTCTCTTTATTGTCTGTGATGGTGCAAAAACACCTGTACACTAAACCCTGTTGTTGATCTCAAAATCTTTTATAGATGGTTTTAAAATATTCAGAACATTTGTCATCTGACAGGGGCTTCGATATGTTCGTGTTATATGTCTGCTTGGTATTCCCTCGCGATGCCTGCCTATCTGTTCGTTTTTCAATCATAATGAGTAACTTAAGTTGAACCGGATGTCGATGTGTTGCATTTCCGAGCTATAATACACTTTAAAGCACTCAATCAATCAACACCATGATTGACGAAATTCGTAACAAATGTTGCGCATTTCTGAGCTTGAAAATACGTGGAGTTAGACTGATTAGGTGCGGTTACACTGGACACAAACATTAAGAGATAGTTCAATAACAAATTTCTACAGTCAAAAATCCAGTATAACACTTTTGTTAAAGTGATACAGTTTTGCTTCGTACGAATGTGGTAATATTTGATAAATTTCGAAAAATATCCCTTATTACTATTAAAATTTATTACTTGAAGTGTGGGACCTAATGTAGATTTCTGTGCTGACAAGTCTTGCAATGTCACCGGCTTTTCTTGACTTGCTGCTCATGATCATAAAGCCTGTGACAGAAGGAAAATCAAATCAACTTGATTCCGTTTGTGATTTTTTTATGGCCGAAACGCGGTTGTTCATAACAGAATGTATCTTACATAATTACACCTTTTGCTGTTCATTAACGACACTGAAACATTCACTCAGGCGAAAGATGATTACCATTAACGTGATGAGGCATTCAATAATGTGAACACTCAGTGAATAAGTAATGGTTTTTTAGAAATACATTGTTTGCAAACATTGTTTTTGCTGTTATTGAGTGTTTGTTCATGTTACTGAATGCTTCTTCGCACTAATGGTAATGTTCTTTTGCTTGAATGAATGTTTCAGTGCAGTTAATGAACAGTAAAAGATGTAGTTTGCTGCACGAATTCTAATGTTGTCTTCCTCAAAGTGGATGATAAGAAATTAAATAATTTTTGAATGGACAACAATATGAAGATAAGGGTTTTTTCACGCTGCACTGATTGGCCGTGCCTTATCTAAGTCTCACAAACATCAACCTCTGTTGTAAATGTATGTTATTTATTCGGAAAAGACATGAATAAAACTATGACTTCACTTGAGTGACAGACAAATTTATGTCCTCTATGTAAGGTCTAGAACCACCTATAATTTCGAACTAAAAAAACTCATCAGAAAACCATATGAAACCCAAACACTACTTGATGAAATCTCTGTACTTACCGGGTTTCTGCAATGAAGGGTTTGTTTTATTCGGTTCTGGACCATAATGATGTTTCCAAGAAAACGTACTTGCTTTTCCATTTACTCCTGGTGCAAAAGTAGGATCTCGCAAATCTCTCCAGCCACACTGCTTTTGATCATCGTCGAATGAGCAGTTTGAAAGACCCATCAAACGTGCTGTGATTTAATGAACAGTTTCACTATAAATGACTGTGAAATATTATTACAAAACAACAAACTAGCATGTATTAAGCGACGCAGAGGTAAGCTCACAGCGACTTTATCAAAAATATCAAAGATTTTAAGTGATCATATTTAATTAGACGTAATCATGACAGTATGCGCATTTGAAATTTAGAATGTAGAATTTGCACTATAACAATAGTTTTTTTTTATTTTCAAATAAATGTTTTAACTGGAAAAAAAACATTCACCGCGAACAAAAAATGGTGCTTCATTTATAGGTATGTCGTTGATTGAAATTAACTTACTGTTTGAAACAGCATATGGAGGCCCTTTGAATCGTTGAGAACGCTTCCCTAAGTAGATGTCGTCTAATGCAATATCTCCTCTCTCGCCATGTCCTCTTACTGCTTCGATAATTACCTACATATTTTACAATCAATCGCAATAAAATTAGAAGTAGATAGCTAGTGTAATGCTATGAAGAATAAGAGCAAAAAATATGATATATCAAACTCATTAATTAATCATGAGGTATTCATCGAATTCCAGCTCCGCTGCAAACTGAGTAGGGGAGTTTAAAATTTTTTCGAGTTCCGCTTTGTAGAGAAATTTCTTGAATCACATAAACGTTTACGACACTCACTACAGAAACAAGTCATAAAGTCAATTGAAATATTTATTTTTTATGAAAATAAACGAAATTAAATGATTGCTGAGAAAGGACATGAAAAACACCCGACTTCAAATTGACTCGAACCACGGACTCCTCGTTTATTAAGGCAATTTTCTTCCAGCTATGGTATCAGGAAGCTGCAACTGTTCGTTCACTGTTTAAATTGTAGAAATAAGCAAAATGATTGACTAAATTGAAGTAAATATATTTGTAAAATTGCTTTGCTTGTATTCTTGGATTGCACGTTACGTCATAGCCGCCAAGTTGGATGACGATAACAAAGCATTCCTCATTAGTTTCTCTTGTTTGTTCATCCAACATGGCGGCAATAACTTTGTTCCTTATTCCTCAAGGGACTTTTGGTCATGTGGTTGCAACCCAAGAATTCCAAGATTCCTCCCGAATAATAAATCAGTTTGAGAAGTCGTTTCAAGGCCTCCGATTTGGACTGGACTGGGATTTCAAAGTCCTTGCAATGAGTTGAACTAATTGCGCGACCTTTGAAATCCCGCCCAGTGCTCATTGTCGGCCTAATAATAACTTGAACTGCCTCGGCGTTTCAACGAATCAGTTGGATATGTATATGTATACACACACTGTCACTGTTCTGCCCTTATTTTTAAAATTGCCGTAAAAATCGTAGCAAAATCAATCTTGTGAACGGACTTTATACTAGCCATTCTCATCTACATTTGACCCCCGAAATAAAGCTGCTGATTAATGACCGTCAAAGAGCCTTTCATTCAGGTAACAACGAAGCCTGGCGTTCTTTGAAATATAAAATTCAGCAAGTAATCACCAACAAAAAAAGATCTTATTATAAGAACAAAGTACAACACCTAAAAAAGGAGGACTGTCGTAAGTGGTGGAGTGCCATCAATTAAATGTCTGGTAGAACTGCAAGTACCTCAGAGTTTGTGTTAGAGAAAGATGGAAAAACTATACGTGGGAAAGAACTCGCCAACAGCCTGAATAACTTCTACATCTCCGTAAATGCCGACATACCACCGTTAGAACACACTACCAGCGTTCCTCCCTGCATCTGAAGACATTATTACTATCCAACCATACGAAGTCTGCAATAAACTGCTTGCCGTCAAACCAGCTAAAGCTCATGATCCTGATAACATACCCTGTCGTATCGTTAAGGAGTTTGCTTACGAACTAGCTGAACCGGTCACCACCATTTTTAACCAATCATTGCAAAGTGGTACAGTACCTGCACTCTGGAAAGAATCCAACATCAAACCGATCCCGAAGGTGCCATCGCCAAACGAAGAAAGCGATACCAGACCAATATCTCTGACTCCTTGTTTATCAAAAGTCCTAGAGGATTTCGTCGTCAAATGGATTATTGATGATATAAAGGACAAGATTGATCAAAATCAGTTTGGATGCCTAAAAGGCACTTCTACTACATTTTGTTTACTTAAGGTTACAGGAAGGGTTCACGGGGTCCTTTCGTAAAAAAATCGCCAGCGCGTCGGAGTTTTCGCTATTTCAATAAATTATATATCATTTTAAAGCTGAATAACTGAAGAATATGACTGTTGTGTTTTTATTTCGAAACCGTAAAAAGGTCGCGAGTTTTAGCACTCCGAATGAAAAGTGAGAGCTTTTGTTTGAGAAAGTAACCCAAGAATACGTTCGATCGGATTACTTTAAAATCTGTACAATATCAATCATCACATACGTGGCTACAAAAACGTGTGAGCGATTTTTAATATTTTACTTGGTTAAAAAATAATCAGCAGTTGAATTTTGCAGTCGATTTTTTTTCGTGAAATCTGATACTAACCATCATAAAATAAAAAGTAAAAAAGTTATCAAAAAACGCTCACACGTTATTGTTTTTGATGAGTTGAGTGTGTTGTAGAAAAATTTTAAACGTATTTGGTTGAAATCCAGCGCCAGGTTACTTTTTAGAACTTCGATGATCAGAGAAAAACACAAGCCGAGAAATCGCCCTCTAATGTTGTGTATACATCAAATCTCATCTGTCATGATCTGTCAAGAGAGGTCAGATAAGGTCGAGAACAGACCAATCAGAAACGTGGCTCGTAAGTTGTGTTTGGAAATGGTATTGAATTCGAGGGAAATCCACGAATCAAACCATGACCCTTTATCGCTTTCAGCGAGTGCAAATCATCTTCTTTGAACTTCGTGATCGAAACCACTGATCTTCGTTTCTTCTTTATGGAAGACCAAGGGCTGTTTTTTTTGTCGCTTAATGGACATCTCAGAAATGGACTAAAGCTTTTGGCTAATTGTAGATATAAAGTAATGTCGATAGAAGAGTAATATTTTCGTATTTCTCGTTTGTATTTTTCGCTTTAACTGAACAATGAACAAGCGTGGTCTAGTTGTTTGTATATTTCGCGATATCTCCCGGATGACTATTTTGCCGCGAAATGCACCGCAGGGAATGTCACGCAATATAGGATTACGACACCTTTTTCGTTTTATTTACTTATATGAATATACGTTTTTCTCTAATATCTCGATAACGAAAAATGTTTTCAGAAATGTTTTTTTTGCATTCGAAAGATTGTTCTTTTAATATAGCGTTCCATTAATAAAAAAAAATTTGAAAAATTTTCGATCTGAACCCTTCCTGTAACCTTAACATGATTCATACTTGACTTTCTTTTTTGGACCACCCTGGACATCATCTTAGGCTATGTTTCTTAGACTTCTCCAAAGCTTTTGATCGCATTGGATACAATGTTTTGGTAGAAAGGCTTCTGGACTTGGGAGTTCGAAGATGTTTGTTACCATGGATTATTAATTTCTTAACTCATCGTCAGCAATGTGTCAAACTATCGACTTCAACATCGAACTGGCTTCCAGTTACTGCTGGAGTACCACAGGGAACAAAACAAGGACCTATTTTGTTCCTAGTAATGATCAACAGCCTAAGCATCTCTTCACCCGAGTCCTGTATGTGGAAGTATGTTGATGATGTGTCTTTGTCAGAGGGACTATTGAAAAACACTGTTTCTAACACCCAATTAAGTCTCAATGCTATTGCCACTTGGAGTACCAACAGTTGGGTGAAGTTAAATGCAAAAAAGTGCAAAGAGATGAGATTTAGCTTTCTGAAACAAAATACTACACTCTCCCCATTGACGGTTGATGATCAACAGCTTGAACTCGTTACTTCCCATAAAGTACTGGGCCTAATAATCCAGAATAACCTTAAATGGAATGAACACATTGACGCTACTGTCTTGAAAGCTTCGAAACGTCTTCACATTCTCAGAGTTCTACGTAGAGGTGGCGTTGAAAGTAAAGATTTAGTTACAATCTACATATCTCTAATAAGATCTGTTCTGGAGTGCTGTTGTGCAGTTTGGCACCATGCTATCCCAGCATTCCTTTCTGAGGATTTGGAACGTGTGCAAAAACGTGCCTTGAGAATTATCGCACCTAGTTTATCATACAGTGAGGCACTAAACGTTTTACAACTACCTAGACTGGATACTAGATGTAGTGATCTCTGTTTAAAGACAATCAAAAACATCTCGCAGGGAGGAGTACTTTCCAAACATCTACCCAGTAAAAGAGAGGACATACACAGCTACCAAACGAGAGGTGCTAAGAACTTTACACTCTTTAAGTGCAGAACTCAGAGATTGCGCAGGAGCTTTTTCCCTAGCACAATTGTAGCTGCTAACAATAATAGCAGTTGAACTTTTATAATTACATGAACAATTAGCAATTTTTTATAATCAATATACATATACTATATATAGATATATATTATACTTTTACATCCTGTATATTTTCAATTCATAGTGTAAATTTCTCATTTTTACTGATTGTAACCACTTTGGTATTTCATTTTATTTGCGATTTAAGTGGATATTAAACTTATTATTATTATTATTATTAATTATTACATCGTTCTTTTAAAGGGTGTCAACTCACTGAAAATTTTGCGTAGTCGATCAATGCTGTTTGGGCTTGTCTCCATCCATTTCCCTGGTTACGTGTTGCCACAAATAGTATTCTGTCGATCTTGTTAGTTCTCTGAATGACACTTAGTTGCCAAACATCTTCCCCATTCATGTAAAACCAAAATGCTATCGACTTATAAGCATTAGTTAAGTTTTCGTAGACTAGCCGAGCTCGATCTCCAAGTTTTCTTGGTTCAGACGTTTCTATATAGGCGTAATATCCTAAAAAGCAATTTAGATGTCACATAATGAATATAGTGATCGCTTGCGCTGAAATCTACCAAAACATAGGGGAAATATTTATAAATCAACATGGTTCTGTATCTAACTAGTGATATATTTCTTATTCAAAAACTCATGAATAATTAATGAGCTCTTAGGCCAATTGGAATAGCCAGTTTGATCACGTGCATGAGCTTTTAAAACCAATAAAACACTCTCATTAGTATGCTTTATATAAAGAATACTCATCATCATCATCATCATCATGGACGGGCGGCTAAATGCCAACACGGGAGTTCCTGACGGCAGCCCTCCACAGTTCCTTATCCTCCATTAGCGTTCGTATCTCAGAGGTGCTACTCAGCCCCGTGTCCCTCTTCAACGTGTCTATATACGTAGCGTGAGGTCTGCCTCTGGACTTCCTTCCGTGGTTAGGTTCCCACAGAATCAGTTCACTAGCAGTGAGCTTAGGTTGTCTCACACAGTGAATACTAATGAGCGTAAAATTGTATATAAAGCATACTAATGAGAAAACCCTTATCGGATGCCTCTAGAAAAGGTTGAATTGTCATCATAGACCTTCACTAGCGTTTGAAGATGATTTAGCAGCTAGCAGTCTTCTACTAGACTACTGTTCAGTGGTCTTTCAATGTGGGATAAAAAATATGTACATTTTTACTCAACCGCTCATGCTCAATACATGTTTTCTGACATAACTTACATTTTTTTACTTTTTTAAGCATTTTCGCATTTGATATTACTTATATAAGTATTGGCGTTTTTGAAGTAGTTTAATAAACTCGAGATAGTGTTTTATCAGGTCTTTTAAACCTGATAAAACACTCCTGCTCGTTTATTAAACAGTACTTGTTTTTTCGTCATAAGTTTTAAGCAGGGGCGGATCCAGAAATTTTGAAAGGGGGGGCACCTTAAAGATTCTTGTGTCTGTCTGTCTATCTGTCTGTCTGTCCGTCTGTCGATCTGGTGGAATTGAATTATGAAGATAATGTGTATATGATGATAATTACTCGAATTTTGATCACCACAAAATGAGTCAAAACAATCATTTATTCGGATAGGAAGTAATACATTAAAAATGTACATTTTTACTATGACTATTGAAATAATTCGAGTAACAGCACGTCTCCACAAGAGTTTTACTATGATTAAAATCATCCTGCCAACAACGTATAAGTCTCTGTTCTTTATTATCACATATTAAACGACAACGACAACAACTTATTAGATGCTAATTACGATAAACTAACCGTGGTCGGCGCGAACGTTCGAAAAATGGCGGGAAACTTTCGCGGGAATACGCTTCGCCAATCACCGTTGAATCGAAAATGCAAATAAATTAAGAAGGAAAATCAAAGGTTTATCAATTTTTACTCTCCAAAATATTGTTAACAAGTGAATTTATTGAATGAAATTGATTTTGATTCGTATCTAGCAAGGGTATTTCAAATAAACAAATAAATAAATAAATCACGATTTTTCCAAAAAGGGGGGGGCACCGGCCCCACAGGCCCCCCCCCCTTGGATCCGCCCATGTTAAGTGAACTTAATGAGATTTTAAAGGCACTTTATCTAACATCGGTAGTTCGTTCACCTTGTAAGTGATATCCCAGGAATTCGACGGTGCGCACTTTCCCCCTATTTCTCTTTTTAAAGGTAGCATAAGCTACACAGAAAAAAGTCGAAGCAAAAATGTGCAATCACTAGAAATCGAACTCGGGACCCCTCGCACAGATGATCGCGCACTTTAGCTAACTAAATTTTAAAATGTGCATCTTGTCACACACCTATTGATTTGTTATTGGTCCTGTCTCCACTTGGTCCTGTAAAGTCTGTCGGGGTTGATCCAGTACCTCGTGTCCAATTGAAATCAACGTGTTTGTTGGCATTTTTCCAGTTACAAAAACCGGTTTCAAAGTCACAATAATCTTCATCTGAAACAATTCAATTGACTGGATTATATACGAGATGATGATGTTGACACGATCATGTCTTGTACGATGTTGAAAAAAACAAATTCAATCTCTTAATTACATGGGCTCCCTGTCTTAAGGTAATTCCGTAGAAATAAAACTAGACATGGAAATACCTTAAAACTTTCCACAAAAATATTTTTTGATTTGCTTATTTCAAAAATGAAATTAAAAAATGGGCTCCCCGAACTCGTTTTCTCCCCAGAATTTTTTGTACCATGTTTTGTATTTTGGGAGTAAAATTCTAAAATTCAAAAATAATTAACTACTGGTCGATAAATATTTCTAGACATACACAATTCTCTTGATTTTGCTATTTTCCCATAAAGATATAAGTGGATAGAAAAATCATGTGATTATTTGATCAGAGAAACGTTTTTTCTAACCAAAAATGCCAAATTTCTAGCATAGAGTATAGTGTTCGAGGGAAGTCGAAGTGCCTATTCAAGACACATTTCTTAAAATATCTCAAAAACTACACATGGAAGTTTATTGAAAATTAGATATGTGAGAGAAAATATAGTTCTTGAAAAAATAAGAAAATAAAAAAGATAGGTGCCCGAGTTCGTTTTCGTGCTATCGCCGTCTAAAGACCTCAATAGTGTGAAAAATCTGTACAATACCGGGAGAGGAATGGGTCGAGTTACAGAAATATCGCTTTAAAGCACTTTTCAAACGTAATTTGACTAGAATCCACGAGAAAATTCATAATAGCAAAAATTTTTAAACATGCGCAGAACTGTGCGCAGTGCAAAACTACGGAATTACCTTAAATTACCAATGGACCTGTAGTTTCTATTACGCTTCAAAAGTCCCGAATGGTTCCGGGTCAGCACTCGGATGAGCTTTGTTTACTTTCTAGTCAACCGAGTCAGCACGGCCAGCAATCGCATCACTCGAATGTGATTCGTTTAATTTCGAGTCGACCGAGTTCAGGGCGATCAGCAATCGGATCAATCGGATGTGCTTCGTTTCCATCATACTACCTTCTAGTTCGAGCAGCTTCGAGTAAAGCAACGTCGAAAAAAATTAGCAAAAACTTAACCAAGAAAGATCAAGCCTAAAACGCTGACCTTTCGGAACGGGCCGGTCCACGAACCTGTTAGCAGCATTGATATTGATAACAGAGTTTTTACTAGACGTACTAGTCCTCACGAGGTGCAGCATATTAAATGAGGAACATATCACGAATATCACTGACAAGTACAATATTATTGTCAAAACTACAACAGCTGACATGAAAACTGACTGCATGTATGCTGAAATAGAGAAATTAGATGCACTTGACGTCAAAAATCTCGAAACAACTTACCCTACAGAAGATTAGTCAGCTGAGGTCAACAAGAAAGCCGACAGAATGGACAATTCATCGTCTAAAAGTCGTTTTCCGAAGTATCTACTTACTAAATATATCCCATGCAGTGAGTATTATTACCCATATATTCGTTTTGATAGTATATGTTACCTTATAACTCTTGTAATATTATGTTATATTGTTATGCTCCCCTTTTCACATAGTCTAGATGAATGTCATGTTTTCGAAAAGACTACATCTTTATGTAATGTCAATAAGACTTGTAATTATGATATTGTAGTGTCAAAAAAAGTGGAAAACTTTAGATCACGCTATGCTAAGTATTTGAATTATAATTGTAGTCGAGTTGTATCAAAATTGTAAGACATTAGCGATCATTGATCGTCTAGTTCCATTGTTAAATTTACTCGACTGACTTGTTTTAAGAAGGTAAATACTGTACACTGAATATTTTATCAATTTAATTCCTTTTTTGGACTTTTTTGTTTTTATTCAGTTTGTGTTTATTGTTAAAATGTTGATGTGAATTGATTGGTTTCAGTGTTCATGACTTACAAACAGCTGTGGGTTTTATGTCGGGATACTTGTGAGATGCATTTTCACAGGGTCCCCACAGCAGGTCCACATCATCAACTGCAATGTTTGCCAAGCCAGTCTTAGTATATCCATGCAGCAGAATCTATAGAACACAAAATATAATGCTTTGTTAAGATATTGGCGAGTTAGAAGAAGGAAGGACAAAGATAATGGTGTTTAATGCGCGGCGTTGTGCGTGACAGTCTGTCCAGCTTTATTCCTACTGACTTACAGGATACAAATTTTATCTTTCACATGGACGCGCAGGGTTAAATAGAGGTTATTACTCGTGCCCAGGCCCTTAGGCCGGGGGCACGAGTATTAAAATGAGTTGAGTTTTTTTATTCCAAGTCGAAAGTCTCTGCATTTTACATGCTGATGTAGTTTTTGTGTAATTCTTGTTAATTTTGGAGTATTTTTTGCCGTTAAAGAAGAGGTGGTATGGATGATACTTTCCTGCCTTCTAGTAATATATGTAATAAAGGGAAAAAATAGAAATCGTGAATGAAAAAATTCAAATTATAGAAAAATATAAAGCAAAAATAGTAAGAAAAATATGGTTTAAAAGTCAAGTGATAAGAAAATAATTTTTGTTCAAGTCTCCCAGCGTGGGACTCGAACTCGCGTACTTCCAATGAACCGCCATTTTGAAAAGAAGACAAGTAGATTGCTTGGGCTGCCTGTGTCTAGGAGAGCTGCAGCATCATTTCTAATATACCTTATGGTCAAATTTGTGTCGGTATGTGATATTTTGTTGCACCCATATATCGTCTGTTGGATTTACAATCGTTTTGAGCGTGGTTCGGTTCGAAGAACGGGCATCTTGTAGTAGAACCAACAATGTAGAGCCAACTGTACCATTCATGTAATAGTAAAATGAGAAGCAGCGGTCTTCTTTAGATCCTGGCTGTAGTGGACTTCGTAATATGGCACCATCCAGTTTGCGCCTAAATTGTCTTATCGTTATGAAATATCCTGTGAAGACATAATAAATAGTTGTTTGTGTTAGATATCTTGGTTATGCTGGTTATGGTTAGTAGTGGTTGAACAAATTGCGTTGGAGTTGGGAATATGATGATAGTGATGTGCCGGATAATAATGGTGTTGATAGAATGTTTTCTTCTGAGTTGAGAGTGCGATCACACAGGAGAATTGAGTTACTAAAGTGATTACAATTGATAAAAAGTTCGGTATATCTACAAATGCTGCATATCAGACTGGGTTTAACAAAACATCTTATCGCAAAAATAACATTACAAGGAATACTAACCTTTTGAGACATAAAATGAATG
The DNA here is from genome assembly GCA_918843875.1 of Diadumene lineata. Taxonomy (NCBI): domain Eukaryota; kingdom Metazoa; phylum Cnidaria; class Anthozoa; order Actiniaria; family Diadumenidae; genus Diadumene; species Diadumene lineata. The sequence goes on along the minus strand of OU974075.1, from coordinate 14,390,488 downwards.
TTCCTTTGATGGGCCACTGGGAAGACTTGTTGCAAGACTCCATTTCTCGCCATTATAAGGGCTTTGTGTCCATCCACAATAATCTTTGGTAAAAGTGCACCCATCTTTTCCTAGAAACGGGCGAAAATAACTTTTTAGATAATGTGGGTTGGTTCTTATTGAGCAAAAAAATACGATAGTTGTGACAAAGTTTGAAAGTGACGTCCTCCCAATTTTGATAGTTCGATGCATGCTATTGAAAAGGGAATATTGATTTTATCTGTAATCCCTAAAAATGTCATACCTTGGATTGTGATGTACGTCCTAGTGAATATATTAGTTTCAAGGTTTTACTTTTGAAAGATTATACATAAATGTCATGATCGGAACAAGTTTTGATTTCTTATAATGCAGTGCTCAAAAGTTTGTCTTTTTAGGTCGTTTTTGTCGTTTTCAAATGTTTCTATGTTGGTTTAATTTCGCGAACAGAACCGTGCATGCTCAGACTTTGATAAACGATATCTTCCTAAAAACGAAGTCCGTGATCCCCAATGTTTTTACATATTTCTACTCACTGACAGTCACTCAAACTAAATATGTGTGAAAAAATATATATGGACAAAAAATGTACAATTGCATATCTCCAAGATAACCATTAATGGTTTTACATGCTTTGCCTAGTACCTCTTATATAAAAACATCTAGGACATGGTTTAGTTTCATTTGAAGGGCCTTTGCAGTTGGTGCCGTTATACAAGGGCGCTGGGTTGTCGCATTTTCGTGTTCGTATCATATAAATGCCGTTGCCACAATCGGGCTCACATTCACTCCATCGAGACCATGATGCCCAGCTGCCGTTTAAGGGTGCTAGTAATGAAATGAATAATTTAAGTTGCACAACTGAAGTAGATACTCTTGATCATTGATTATCAATGCGAGGGTCGTACCTTCGCATATGTCTTTAGTACAGCTTACTTCTTTTGTTTCCACTCCATGTTCGTCTACCATGGCACATACAGAGGTGTTGGCAGGCGAGCAGAATCTCTGTCGATACTTGACGCATCGTCCACTTGGACCCTGTTTATAGACATCACATGGTGACCATTGGGACCATTCTGACAATCGTTTCAGTGGCTCTAAGAAGAAGAGATATGTTGAGTTATTATAGCCACCATGAGGTGAAATTTTATTGCTACTTTATGTCGGAGGTTTGTACAGAACCGTGACTTTTGTCTCTCCGCTGAATGTAATAACAACAATAAATGTAATAAAGTTTTAAAATGAATACTTTATGGCGGTATGTTATTACATTGACCTACATACATTGTGAAGGAATAAAGTTACATAAATAGCAGTTTTAGAGAGGAAAACATGAGAGGTTTACCCTATTTGATAAAACTATCCCATATTGACTCTTGTTGCTGCACATCCTGCTCGCGCATGTGAAATCAAACAAAAAATCTGGTGCGATAAAAAAAAAATTGTCTATAACTTTTTGTTAAAAAATAACATCATAACAATGCATACAGGCCTCAAAAGCAGCAAGTGCCCATTCCCGTGCGTCCAAAACATTGAAATCATAACTTTCCGCGCGTTTTTTTACTTATACCCCAAAAATAATACGGTGATACCCAATTATTTTTAAACTTGAATATTTAGCATAAAACCAACTTTAAAATTTTAGAATAAAAAATACATGGCCTTCGTGAACATTGTAATTTTGACGTTTTTTTGTGGTGAAGAGAAATCAATGAAACCTTTTATATCTTCGTAAAATATCTCGGTCAATGTCTTTTACAAGAAATAAAACATGAGAACTATAGCGAAGGGAGCATTTTGTCAGACTCTTATAGCAGATTTGTGAAAAACTTTCAAATTTGTTCGCAAGAATATTACTTTCAACAAATTTGATGCTACTTCTTTCGGTTGAAATAGGGCAAAAATGGGCCTATTACTACCCCGCCCCCAAAACAAGCACGGTGAGCCCTATTTTATTTTTGTCTTTCAAATGTGTCAGTTTTTATTTAGAAAAAAAGTTTAAAAAAGTCTATTCCTGAAAGAAAAATGTATGTGAATTAAATTAAAGTCCATACCTCCATGAAATAGTTGAACCTTCATGCATGCTCTTTTATGGGCAACCTTAGGGATGAATCGGAAATATTTCGCTTGTATTGGATATGAAACTGGGAACCGTTGTAATGCATTCGCTCTGTGCACACCTACAAACTGAAAAATTACGAAACATACTTTAGGATCATCTTGTTTTTCTTTATTTTTCCTGTATTTTTTCCTGCAGCTTATCTGTTTTACCGTAAGCGGCTTTCTCCTTCTTTCATCACTTCACTAATTTGTTTTTTTCCTCTTTTGTATTATTTTAATCCAAGTGCTTAAAAAAAATAATAGCATAGTTTCTACTCATGTTTCATATTTTAAGTAGTATATTCTACCGTTGTGGATCCATCGATGTTTATTAGATCTTCCCAATAGACTCCATCTAGTGAATACTTGACCGAGTATTCCATAACCCAAGCCTGCAGCTCTGCGTTACCCATGTTCGTTATAGCACATAGTGAAGTTTGATTCGCAACCTCGATTTGAAGGTAGTCATTTTGATATTTCTTCAAACGAGAACACCAAGATGTATTCACTTGAGAGTCTTTTGTTCCAACATAACCCATTGTTGGTTTATACTTTTTCCAGTACGTTAAAGAGCTGAGTTGTTGTGGCTTAATTTGTCCTTGTAACCGTGCGCAATCTAAACGAATAATATTTTCACTTTAGATAAAAGTTCATGACTCTGTCTGGAAAAACTAGAGATGTACAAAAATCTGTAATAAATCATTTTTGCATGTAATAAATACAAGTAAAAGTGGTACTCACTTGTTTGGCACGCGTAAATTCTATTGAGTTTCACGATGTCTAAATTAGAGAGTGTGTCCTTGTTTCCAATTTTCTTTTTATTGTCAGGATCTCCTTTAGCCGTCATCATTTTTTTGCCTCTATGGTGTGATGGATAGTGCATTATTGAGTAGTAATCATATTTCAGACCATAATCGTAGTAAGCCTCGTTTAAGCTGAATTTTTCGTAGTCAGGGGTGGATGCTGATATAATGAAAAAAAAAAATTGAATGACTTTCTTCTCCTTGTATGCCAGTATGACTGATTAGTTCAGGAAAGTTTTTCGGTTTCACGTTCGCTTGTTATTGTCAAGATTAGATCTAGGCATTATCTGCAGTTTTTTGACAAATAATACAAGGACAATACAGTGTGATTCGTGTTGCTTTATATTGATAAAAAAGGACCGATTCCAGAGAATTGTAAGTCATACAGCTATTCTTGAAATGGTTGTCCAATTGAAATACTCATTTAGCGAATAGCAAACTCATTTGCATATATCATTAATAAACCTGTCTTTCAAAAAAGAGCTGAAAACAGACTTCAAACAAAAAACATCTGAAAAATACACAAAATAACAAACACATTGAATAGAAATAAATATTTATTACATGTTTTACTTATAGATAGAAACTAAAAGAATCCACCCAAAAACCTGGTTTTTTTTATATCTTTTTTCATAGAATTCAAGCGTTTGACAAACTTTTCCTCGCTCTTGTGTTGTGTGACATGATGGCGTGAGCTCAAACAGAGCAGCTGTTGTAATTGGCAAGAAACTATCCAATCAGAAATGATGTCTTATTTTCTCTTTACCAGGAATAGAAGAGCAATTGACATAATCCTTGCTGGGCTTGTTATTTTTCTTATTTTATTTATTTTCTTTTTTGTTAGTTGTTCGTTTTGTATTTCTCTAACCTTCTGGTATGTTTTCCCAATGTACATCGATGTATTTGTCTCGGTCGGGTCTTTGATGTTCATGCTCAAATCCTGAAAAAGACATCTCATTTAAATCCTTTTAAAATATATTTTAGAAAACGTTCATGTTCAGTTTGAGATGCAAAAGTGACCAATAGATGTTAACTTAAGTCGTTTTAAAATATATTTTAGAAAATGTTCATGTTCAGTTTGAGATGCAAAAGTGACCAATAAATGTTAACTCAGTACAATTTTAATACGGAATGCAAATACATAACTTACTCATCACACTTTTGAGCGCACTCAAAAAATACTAAATTGCCAATAGAGTGCAAATAATAGAGTCGCCAATAGTCGCTAATCGAGTCGCAATAGAGTGCATACACTAAAATTGTGCAACATAAATACCACTAAATACTGCTATTTTATGGTAGTTCTATTGTTTTCTTTTGTTTAATTAGTGCCATTCACTACTAAATTGTGACAACTGTTGGACAGATTTAGTGTTTGCACTTTATACCTATACTTAGCTTGCAAATAGTGCAATTTAAAATTAAAACTTTCGACCCAAAGCCGGCCAAAACCGACCGTAGACCACTACCTTGCTTTAAAAATCATATCTTCCCGAATTAAGTCATTTATGCCATAAATCACCATTCAAAGCAAACACTAGGAATGTGGTTAAGTTTTAAGTACAATTCAGTTTGAAAAAACTAGCAATTTGAACAAAACCATACAGTTCAAACTTTACCGCAGTGAGGACACTCGAACCGTGAACACTTGCCTTTTATTTAGCTTTTTATTTTCTGAGCTTTCTACTGCTTCAAACTCTCTGAAAAAGTAGGACAGAACTCAAATGCACTGAGTTATCGAAATTCAAATGTTTTCGAGTTTAAACGGTTATATAGGAGTCGACTTTTGCCTTTTTAATTAGTTTGAGAACTTTAGGGGCGGACCATTAAAAAAATCCAAACACGGTTTGAAAATTGAAAAAAAAAACCCATAAAATCCAAACTCGTAAGAAAAAAAAATACAAGCCTAACCATCGAAGCAAAAAAAATGGATGTAAAAGAGGTGGATGTAAATCAAAGCGTTCTATGTATTGTAGTTTTTAGTGTTTATGTTTTTTTGCATGCACATCCACAGAAATCCCACACCATTATTGGATATATCACATTTTGCACCCTAATTATGTCAATTAATAAGAAATAATTATTTACACCCCAAAACGACGAGAACACAGAAAAGATTCCTATATTTTCTAGTCAATATGACATGTTAACAATCTGGCCTAATGTGTACAACATCTTTCACTCTCTGCCTTACACAAGTTTCTTATATAACTTACCTAAAACATGCATAATCTCGTGTAAGATACTGTCCATTCCACAAGCTCTATTTAACCAGATTTCAATAGCACCGGGCTGTTTATATCGACGACCAACTTCTGTGGCACAACTTGTTACAAATAATTGGATAATATTACAAAAATTGATACATTAATTTTGAAACAGGTGATTTGGACTAACCTGACCTTTGTGACATTTTAATTACTGTTCGTTAAGATGTGTTTTAATCAAGAACTGATGTTATGGTCACTCTCTCTAACTCTTAATCAATTTAAATTTGATTATTTTCTCGTGGTCATATTGATATTTCTCCATACTTACTAGCTCAGGTCTCTTAAAACAAATTTAATCCACTGAAATGTAGTGTCGTTTTTTTCAACAAATCGTAAACAAGTATTGTTTTCGAATATTTGAAACGCGGCCATAATCGTATGGGACTGGTTAGCTGTTGAAAAAAAGGTATTGAAGTTAGAATATTATAATGGCTCAGGATGTATAGATGGTCAGTACAGTCCATAATAGGCCCTTTGCAGGACGTGGTCACATGACCTTGTAAATTCCAATGATGTCAAAATAGCTTAAAGTAAATACCAGATTTGAATAGAGCGTTGCAAAATAAGCATTCCTTGAAAATTCTCTGGTTTGAGTTACGAAAATTTACACGAGATTGTATGGCTGTCTGGCAAGGTTTGCCAGTCAGTCATAATAGCCTTGTTACGATTTCAAACAAAAAAATCTTATAGGTTCAATATTAAACTCAAACGTTTAGAGAGTATTGACTTCAACGTTTTAACATACTACATGTATATTGATGTCTTGTATTGATTTTGAGCTATATTTGGATTTTTTTGATTGACAACTAGGTTATGTGACCACGTGCTGCAAAGAGCGTAGTGTCTAAAGGTTAAATTTTTAATAAGTGTATGAATCTGGCCTTCTCTACATACTACTCCTTTCCTGAGGAGTTTGAATTTCCTTTGGGAACCAGAAAAGGGAGAATGAAGCGAGAGTCACGCTTCCCTCTTGTCTCTCGGCATTTCGCTCTTTTTTTCTACAAAATAGATAAACCGCAACCCATAACAGTGACTCCAAAGGAAGCAGGCTAGTATAGATCCCCGATCGAATTTAATTATATTTCATAAAAAAATACTTACATTTGATATTGTCTGCAATTTCGTAAGGAATAACTTTATCGTTCCATAACAGTCGTCTGTCTCTTATGTGTACTCGTTTCTTTCGACTTAGTACTCGCTCTTTGGCTTGTTCCATTATGTTTCTTGTGAGTTCACTTAGTCGTATGTCACCCATCATTTCTACTTTGTTCTCGTCTATAATACATTATATATATATATAGGCAAGATACTGTTGTCATGAATATTTAGTCAAAAAGAGAGAGCGTAGAGAAAGTACGTAATGATTGCATGTCAGTGACACCAACTTTTTAGCCAAGCAGCCTATGGTCGAATGTTCAAAACGTTGGTCCCACAATCCAGTGTTCGATTGCCGTTCTGAACACAGAGATTGTTTTTATCTGTGATTCGTAACAACTACTTTCCAATTTATCATGACCATATGAGTATTTAGTTTCTAATTTGTCTCCCCAATTAGCTCTGAAGCATCCAAATTTTAATAAAAGGAATTTTTTTCTGTTATGTAATTTTTCTCCTAGTCGCTGCTGAAGCCTTGCAAAGTAAAACTTGGTTTATCTTGCTGTATTGCCGATGGACCGGATGCGCAACACTGCGCACTGTGCATCCATTTTCTAATCCTTATGAATAATTAATGAGTGATTTTCAAAGCAAATCAATACCCGTGACGAGTTCTATAACTACGGATAGAGATTTCTCATAATTTGCATAAACTTATTATTCTATTTAATTTTTTTTAAATATTTTAAAGTAAAATATAAACTTACGTTTGAAGTTTTATAAGCAATTTATGAAATTCGAATTCGTTTTTTTTCCCGGCGCTATATCCATAGATACGCTATATCTGCCCGATAAAACACCTGTTCTCGTAATCTCATTTCTGTGGTTTCTTATTTCTTTTCTATATCAGTAGTTTACCTTTATCAATGTCATCTGGAAGCACTTCTGTCTCATCTATCACTCGAACCCCCTCGTCGATAGAGTCATCTATGTACAAAATATTTCAGAATGCACTGAACTGATAAAAACAGTAAAATTGTAAAGTAATTTTCAGAACAAGACTGATTAAATGTTTTTACTTAAATTCACCTAATTTGTTTATCGCAGATCGTCCATACTCAGCCAGAACCAGTAGAACAAGAACTTTTAGGAGCATCATCGTACAACCTGTTTTGTACCAGTGAGTACAAATATAAAACATCACATAATATTTTTAATAGCTAGATTCATATATTCATATGTTGACCGTAATATCTTGTTTTGTAAACTAACAGCAAAAATATAAACAGTGCAATACAGATGACCGCTTAACGACGTATGCGCTAGTAGCGAAGTATTTGTCATTTTTTTGAAAGTTCGCCAGTTGATAAAACAGCATGGAACACATGTCATAAGGGGGGGGGAAAATCGGGGGTTTCCATTCGATCTTCGGAGCTACAATTTTTTTAAGTCGGCCATTTCGGCACTTTCCGTGAGCTGCGTGACGAGTCATAATAAGGTAAAACAGGAAGATGATGAAGACAAACAAATTATCAAACAAGCTGAAAGGGTTATAAAGAACAATCGTATTGACACTAAACTGTTTGAAAAGCAAAAATTCTTGATCACTTCTAAGCAAAAAACACTCTTTTAATAGAAGTACCAATCGCATTGCTCGCGCATTCTAAGAAGCTTCGGCGTAGCTTTCGCGGGTCGAAATTTAGCAGAAAACATCACGTTTTCGTACGAAAAATACATGTCATTTTTTCAAATAACTGAATGAACATATTGTTTTTAGTCCTCTTTCCATCTATGAATTAAAAAATAGGGGTATCCATTCGATTTGGCGAGTTATCAAACGACAAAGTTGGTGATTGTTTATAACTTGAGAATGCGTGACCGTCAGAATCCCATCCGCGCGCTGACGATGGCGTATGTAGTTCAACGGTTCAACTGTTTTTGGTCTTTTTTCGACACAAACTAATTTCTTTTCGCAATGTTCGGGCAACAAAAGGTACATATAGTTATTTTCACTGTTTTAGTCTTTTTCGGTAAAAATAAAGCAACTGAAAAAAGGGCGTGTGATGTTTCAGCATGCGCAGAAAAGATGCGCGCGAGCAACTAGCGCATACATCCTGACCACTTTAGAAAAACAACAACGCTTGAAACATGTGCCTGCGAGCATCTTACCGCTGAAAACGCAGCGCGCGCGCCAAATCCCGCCAAAAGGCAACATAAGAATAATAGAACTGAGTCTTCGAAAATTATGCTTCAACCAGCCAAAACCGTCATTTTTTGCGCGATACTCTATATTTTTCTTCCTTTTTTCTGAAAGATTTCGTAAAAATCTTTCTTTTGGCGAGATTTGAAAAATTCCTGATGACTTTTCAACATAACATATAACATATACTAGTCGATCATTACGATCAGTTACCCATAAACTTTAAATAGAACAGAGATTATACAGCAAAACATATGGCGATAGAGCTTTTACAAACTTTGCACCGCGGTTATGGAATGCATTACCGTATGAGATACGCAATTCTGAATCAATTTATATTTTTTTAAAGCATCTTAAAACCCATCTTTTTTTACTGGATCTAAATACTAAATACTGGATCATTCTTTTTTTAGTACTGTAGATATTTAAACCATTTTTATAATTTTCTTTCATTGTATTTGTTTTATTAGTCTTTGTCATTATTTGGATTTTTGCAACTATTGTTATTGTAATGATTATCGTTATTTTATTTGCTTTATTATTGTAATATTGATTATTTTTTCTAACTATTTTGATGTAAAGCGCCATGAGCATAGGATATGTGCGCTATATCAATAAAGATTATTATTAGTATTATAACACGCGATGGTAAGTGGTTTAGGGTTTCACTTTTCAAAGCGATTAAGTAATCAGGACCCTTAACACTGGCACGGTATTTTTTTCAGAATGTTAAAAAAAGTATTTGTCAACGCTAACATGAAGAAATGTAATGATGACGAAGTAAAAAAAGCTAATCAAAAACTTTAACAATCTCACAACCATTTTTAAAACTTTATCAAACAAAAATGATTAAAATGATGAAGGTCCATGGACCGAAACCTCAAGGAAGACAAAAGTGAAAACATAAAATGGCCCGATACAACTTGACATTTCTACTACACAATAGCGCGGCAATAAAGTTAAAAAAGAGTTTTGGGTTTAAAGAGTTTTGGTTTATCTAGTGTTATCAGGTCGACGTGAAAAAAGGACAAGGACAACAGAATACAACAAAAGACACCAAAAGAAAATGATTGAAAAAGAAAACTAAAAAAGAAAGGGAAATGTTCAAAACATTTTATATGTTTTTTGAAATATATTTTGCCGTAAAGACATCACAAAATAAAATCAAACATATATGTACATGTATATACAGCTATTCTTGAAAAGGTTGTCCAGTTGAAATACTAATTTAGCGAATAACGATGTCATTTGCGTATCTCAAGTTTTCAGTTTTCTTGTTTTAAATACAAAGCTGCACATATTATATAATTATATAGTTTATAGTAATTTTGGGATGAAGTTATTTTGTACATTTTGACTCATCATTTCTTAAAACATAGAAATCCTGATGTATGCAAATGACTTTGCTATTCGCTAAATAAGTATTTCAACTCGACAACCATTTCAAGAATAGCTGTATGTATATATACCCAACGATTTAAAGAAGTATATATAAAACAAATTCTCTTATGTATTTAGACATTTCATCACACTAATTTCAGTTAATTACAGGACAAATACCTACCTCTTCATGTACTGTTGACGCTTTCAATCACGCTCGATATTCACTATCACTTTGTGGTGATCTCTGGTGGTTCGACGAATCCTTTTTTCACTATTAATTACCACCAGTTAGAGTCTCTTAAGTTAACTTCGGGCTAATAGTCACACGTGTCAACAAATTCTTCAGCCAGGCACCATTTCTAAACGTGTCGTATTTTCGAGCAACTTAGAAGATCTACTTTATTGTTTTCAATATCACATCTCAAAAACCAACTGGAGTGGAGCTCCCAGCTGGCCTTGAATACAGAATCATTTTAGGAGTTTCTTGTAGATTGAGTCTAATTTTGACTAACTAATGTTGTGCTGTATGACTATTTATTTTTATTTTTTTTGTTGGTAGGGGGTTTCGACGATTTGTCATCGTCTACAATACGTGTACCATTAGATATTTATTATTTATTTAGAAATAATGTGGCGGTCTTATGTCTTATGTATTTCTATCATTTCATTTCATTGATCATAGATCTAGACTATATCTTATTCAATATTGTTTTTAACGATATCACCTGCTATCTGATTAATAAAAGGAACTACTGGTGTTGTTTTCGGTGTTGATTTTATAAGGTTGATTTGATCGGAAGATGTTCAAATGTAATAATTTGCAAAGGCGGATCTAGGGGAGGGATTACTTTAACGTCACGAATAGAACGCCAACGTTCGACGCGCCCAACAGTTATAAGAGGGTCTCAATGGGGTTAAGCGTCAACCGTCAAAGGGCCTAAATTTTAACCGTCAAGCGTCAAATGAAAGAAATTTTAACCGTCAAGCGTCAAGAAAGTTAACCGTCAAGGCTGATATTTTCACTTGTCGAACCGAACGTGTATACTAGTATCAAGTATTCAAAGACAGTATTTCTTTAATCGGTTAGTTCAGTAAATGTCACATAATGACAATAAACTGATAAAAGGTTATTCAACTACATAAATGAATTTGTCCATCTCAGGTTTCGCTTTGAGCAGATTTCTGGTCAAGGGACGTGCTGGTCGAATATTTAACCTCACTGACAAGGTCAATCAGTTCATATGACACCCGGAGTGAGACTCGTCGTACCTTTCAAAATCGGAGATCTGGTACCTTTCAGGGTCTCTTAGAGGTTTTCAGACACTCAGAATTGAAGTTTTTGCCTTTTACGGCCGTATTTACGGATATTCAAAAAACAAAGTCTCGACCATTATATCTAATTATTCGTATTTGAGTGGGTACCTTTTAGGGTAAAAATCATGTATTGTCACGCCCTTCTGGATAGAACTTTGAAACTTTGGGGATAATTTTCAAAAATTCCGACAAGACCCCTGTCCTATTCAGGTCGGAGTCTCCCCTACCCCCCCCCCCCCCCCTCCCTCTCTCTCAAGATATCACATGCCATATTAAACAGATTGTAGGATAGATAAATCGTTGCCCGTCGCGAGTGACCGGTCTTGGGGACCGGTCATTATTTATCGCGGGGGGGGGGGGGGGGGGGGGGGGATCAGAGGAGGGATCAGATGGAAATGTAAGCTTTGAAAGGGGGGATCATTTACAATTTGGAAAGGCTAAACTAAAATCGTTCAAAATTGCTCTAAATTGTCAAAATTGCTTAAAATTCCTCAAAATTGCTTAAAATCGCTCAAAATTGCTTAAAATCGCTCAAAATTGCTAAAAATCGCTCAAAATTGCTTACAATCGCGCAAAATTGCTTAAAATTGCTCAAAATTGCATAAAATCGCTCAAAATTACCTACAATCGCACAAAATTGCCTTAAATTAATAGTAACACAGAGTAAAATGTTTGAAAATTTGTCTATAGTGTGCAAACATCAACGGTCTGAAAATTAATTTTAATATATAATGGCAACAAGGATAAATGTAAATCATCATCAAAAAATAAATATACTTATATGTGGTGGGATCACTTAAGTTTTCCCTACCTATGAGGGGGGATCAACACAATGTTATGATGCTGAAGGATGAATCTGTTAAATTTTACGGCGTCTAGAAAAAATCATCCGCACTCTCCCAGGCGATAAATAATGACCGGTCCCTTATCTTTAAAATGAGTATTGGTGAATCTGAAACTGATTCTGATGATACGGACAGTGATGTCGGAGTATTAGACTGTCGCGAGGCCACCTCCCCTCCCCTAAAAGGGCAGGTACTCAGGCTAATATCGATGAGACTGAGTGTAAGTCTATAATCACACGCTCTGAAAAATAATAATAATTGAAAAAAAAAAAATAATAATAAATAAATAACAGCAGCGGCGCGTTTTGGACAATAAAGGTGAGCAGATATGATTCTAATTATATTGTAATGTTATAGTATCCGGATACTAGCGAAAAATCACTTTATTGACATGAATTCAGTCTGAATTAGCGATTATTTAGAATTTTATTTATAAATTAAGTATTAAAAACTTGCCATATTAATATTTAACTATGTAACTTAACCGTCAGCTACTGTGATTTACCGTCAACCGTTAAAATGCCAGATTTTTAGTCGTCAACCGTCAAAATGACGATTTTTTAGCCGTCAACCGTCAAAGCTATACCCCCATTGAGACCCTCTTATAAGGTAAAGAGTATCGCAGGCGCATAAAACTCCGATGGCTGAGTTCGAGCCAAATAAAAACCACAATAACACACAAAATACACACCCCAAAGCGCTGGAGAGATAAACTTTAAAGTTCTTGCCTGGATCACCATATTTTTTAAGTTCATTTTTGCTGTGTTTGTGTTCATTTCGCGAGTACGAATTGGTATTTTTCTTTCACGTTGTCCCCTTGTCTTTAATTTTGCCAATGCTTGATTATAGCGGCTTTTACTATTAACTTACGACATGCGCAGACAAAATCTCTATGTGCTCCTATATGTGTAATTCCAGGGACGACAGAACATTTTTTTAATTGGGCTATTTCTTATCCACCCTCCCCACCCCTATCATTTATCTCCAAAAAAAATTAACAATATTATCAATGAATTTTAGAAAATCGGGGGCTCTGGGCTCCCCGGCTCCGCCGTCTCTGAATTCACCAAACGTTTGATGCTTTCGTACTAAAATGCACAAATAAATTAAATTATAAACTGTATATTTTTGATGCTTTTATGTATAAAATGTATTTAAATTTCAGATCCTTGTTTGCATATCATTCCATCGAGTTATAAGCTGATGTATATGTGTCGTTGTCTGTAGCCGCGATATTGAGAGCTGACGCACTGACATACGCTCTATTAGCACTCCGGGCATGCGCAGTAGAGTAGGCTATACAAAAAGAACTTTTAGGCTTTGTCCACAAACCGTATACATTTGGAAACGCAATATTTACTCGGAAACTGTACCAAAACAATTTTAATTAAACAATAGAATTCAGTTTCATAAAACTGTTTCGGACTCGTGCGGATTAGTGTGGAAAGAACACCTAACCGCATAAATAAAGTTGCGTTTTCAAATCTTTATGCGGGTTAGTTTTGACTAAAAGGGGTGATAGATGCTACGTGTTTCCTATAGAGTGTCCAGTGAACGAACAAAGCATTGTTTTATTGACTATACGTTTGAGGTAAATCCATATATATTTAATTGACATGTTTCGGTGTCTTACGCCATCATCAGAATAATGATAAAGTAAAGTTTACACAACGTATAAATAAGAACAATAATTATTTATACGTTGTGTAAACTTTACTTTATCATTATTCTCAAAATGCACTGGCCGAATGATAGGGATATATAGTTACTAAATAGCTACTATTTGTTAGAGTGCAAACACTAAATGTGTGCAACAGTTGTCACTATTTAGTGGTAAATAGCACTAATTAAACAAAAGAAAACAAGAGAATTACCATAAAATAGCACTATTTAGTGGTATTTATGTTGCACACTTTTAATGCGTGCACTGTAGTATTTACTTGTGAAATATGATAAGTTTTACACCGTTTAGTGACGATAGCAACAACTGACGTCTAGGACGTTAGTCCTTCGTCGGAGTAATATGAGAAAAAAATAACAAAAAAAGGGGTATATACATGATAATAAATATAAAGGTGACCAATGAGAGAAAGGAAAACGTCAAAACAAAGCATGACAAAAGGTCACAATAATCCAAATAACGTTCATCGCATTGTTTTTGTCTTGCACTTCTTTTTAGCACACAGTTTTCCGCTTCACCTGAATGGCTGAGGGAAACTGGGGATAGCCCTCAACAACTTCAATCAAACCAAAATCAAACCCGGAAAGGAGCTGTCCCCTGAAATAAAAAAATGTACAATTCTTCGCACTGAATAATCTCTGGATTTCTTCGCTGAAGTTCAAAAGCAATCTAAAAAACCCTGTACATTTTCAGACTCTTTTCAAGATCGTGCTTTCGCTGGCTTCCTGTGGTAGCAAATTTTCACGTGCAAGGGCGCGAAAGCGCACAGCTCGTGCCAGCCAGCCACAGCTGAGTTTGTGTGAGAGACATGAGAGACTGAATATTGAGATTTTCATTACGAAAATGGCTTCAAAAACGAGGATTCTTTGCTGCAGTACAATTCTAAAGGGTATGTCTAAATATATATGAATCTTCTCTCGGGATATTTTAAAGTATTTGTTATTTTAAGGAAGGTTTTGTGTTTGTGTTTGGGTATTTCGTAGTTATAATCAGGGACTATAAACTATAGGTATAACTAGCATAGCCAAAAACCGTTTTGTGGTGTTCTTGTATTTTATTTCTACAAATTACAATGACTACAAAAGATGACATTTTATATCCTTTATTTCATTTCTACATGCATGTTCTACAACTTTTCAAATAGCATATGTACACAATTACATTGCATATGCATCTAGCATAGCTCGTTCTCAATAAATTCAGTACTCGAGCTCAGATCACTAAAAATTACAGTTTTGCTTCCAACTGGATAAATTATTATTTCACTGGATGAATCTGCAATATATTTTGTCGAATTATTAAGTTACTACATATTTACTACAGATGTCTATTAGGTAGATTTTGCGAGCTCAAGCTGCATTCTGCCTGGTTGGTAGCCTTCTTAAGACGTCTTATGAGCTTTTCTTTCGGCCACCGGAACCACATAAGACGTCTGCAATGGAGGCTACCTGGTTGGTTTGACTGTGCAATTTGACATTCAATCAGCCATGTTTGACCATTATAAAATATGTTCTAGTATCTACATTGACTGATAGCAGTATGAACAGGGCAGAAAGCACCTTGGGCTCACAGGATGATATATCTGTTATAAAACTTGTTAGTTTAAAAATACAAAAATACACAAAATTTACACGGTTTCACAGACTTAAGAGGCTTTCATTTATAGGCACATATAGGAGTCGGCATAATTCGAAACAACAGTCTACTAACCTGATCCAATCCTCCTTATAAAATAAGGAAATACCCCTTAACCCCACCCCACTACCAATTTACATAATTTCACAATTCCTATACAAAAGTGTCAACACAATATGAACACCCCTAAGAGGTTTCTCAAAATAAGATAACCGCTTCACTAATTCTCTCCCCCCTTCCATGTGATAGTAAATGAAAGCCCCTCTAAAGTGATGACCTCAGCTGAAATGTATGCCAGCATACATCAACTGAAGCTTTTCTATCTATCTCTCTATCAAAATATTGTACATCTAAATTTTAATGTGCAAAATTTTGAAAACTACTTCTAAAATTTTATTGAATAATAATATTGTGGTATAATATATTTACTTCTCACAACTTACACAGGAAAATAATTTGCGATTCCCACAATGGGTTTAGTTTGGTTATCATTGGGAAAATGCTACAAAACCCAATATTGGGTTCAAATTTACCCATATTTTTCCCATTAAATGGGAATATTTACCATGCAATTCCCATTTTTGAAGACTTGGGAATTCAATTGTTTTTCCTGTGTTACAGCTAATATTCAATTTGCAGCTGCACAAGTCACAACTGTCAGCTAGTAGTTAAAACAAAAACGTTTGTGTTCACTTTTAATAGAATAGACACCAAAAAAACATGAAAGAACTACTAATGGTATCTCTATAGCAACTATTTAGTTATATATCAACAAACTAAGAGTCACTAATTATTTACTCCTTAAAACATCTTCTCAGGTTACTGCTAGAACAGATTTTCTATAATACTTGTTTTTAGAGAATCCATGATGTGCTTAATTGGACTCAATTAGACAACATGATGACATAGTCAGACCAGTTGATTTACCTAACAGCTAAAAATCTAAATTCTAATATGCAAAAATTGCTTCTGAAAGTAATATTGTTTTGTTTTACATGTTTTTATGTTTTTGCAAACAAAGTACAGCCTGCTTATGACTATAAAAATACCAGATGTTTCATGTGTATGTACTCCATTTTGGTATTTATAATAAATACATCACCACTGCATTGAGCAATGATGAATAACATAGCAATTAAAGCACAGGCTATTTGAGAATAGAGTAGATCTCAGTAGTCTAAACTGTACCTCTCATTTCGTCATTTGTAAACTATCGCTTTTTCAATATAAGCTACAATCTTGGACAGAAATAGTTGAGACTCTTCAAATTTTGCATAGTTTCATGACTGTACACATCAATATCTGTTCCTCCCTCCCCCTCCCTCGATCAATGTTGTTATTCATGGGAGAGAAACACCTTCAGGGAACACAACATTGCTTTTGGGGGGGAGGGGGATAATTGAAAGACCGTCAAAGTCATGTATTGCAGCAAACATACTCAAGAAATGTGTAAGCGTGTTCAGAGTCTCAACATTTATGTCCAAGATTGTATTTTTGTCATTTTGCGATTTACGACGTACAGGTTTCAATTCTTGTGACTTCTATGTACGATTTCAAGAAAAAATAGTTGTGTGATTATTTCTAGCCCAAAATGAACGGAAATTGTTATAAGATTGAAACATTTTACCCCCAAAAATTGTCTCTTGTGTCACGCAAGCAATGCATTGCTTTTTACGTGACAGCTACGCAACATACGCTCGAAGTTCGTGACTTATTAAGTGACTCATTGTAACGATTAACACAACAAATTTCTCCGTTTCTGAATCCTTAGACAACATAAAAATCATTTTTCTCTAACTTAGAGTGTTAACATGAACAACACTGTCTAGTTGGGACGATTAACAAGGGCTTTCAAGCACAACATCACATATTTTTCACGAATAACGACGATTAACGGCACCGACACATAAAAATATCAGAGTTATTTCTTTTATATAAAAAAGTGTTTGTTAACCGTTAAGACTTCGTGTTAACCGTGACTATATTTTCTCTGTAGAAAATAGGTACAAATAAAAAACTAGTTAACCGTTTATAAATGGAGAAGAGCAATTTTCAAACCTTATAAAAGCACTTTTTAATTTACGCCGTGCGAGTCCCCAGGTTATGTATGTGGCGTGACAACAAGTCACGGCTTGGTGCTGGCTACATGATTGTGTTAGATTTTTCTCCGTTTGATACAATTTCTAGACTTTAAATAGCACAGTGTATTGCTTTAAAAGACGGCAAATTCGTTTACAGTGATTTTATATCATTTTTATTGCAATACTACTCAAAATCGATGCAACAACGCAAAATTGATGGAGTTTAGACATTTTCGCGCTTTAACATTTCATCCCCTCACTTCTAGCAAGTGCAGTTGTTTGGTATGAAAGTTTTCCCATGCATTTACACAGTATAAATGCTCATTTCAGTCAAAGGATACCTTGAAAAAATAAAGCGCTCGTGCGAAAAATATTATTTTTTGCCAAATATAATCTTGGACAGAAATAGTTGAGACTCTTCAAATTTTGCATAGTTTCGTGACTGTACACATCAATATCTGTTCCTCCCTCCCCCTCCCTCGATCAATGTTGTTATTCATGGGAGAGAAACACCTTCAGGGAACACAACATTGCTTTTGGGGGGAGGGGGATAATTGAAAGACCGTCAAAGTCATGTATTGCAGCAAACATACTCAAGAAATGTGTAAGCGTGTTCAGAGTCTCAACATTTATGTCCAAGATTGTAGTCACAAAATCTGCTTTCATACTGCAGTAGATCGTTATCTTCATATTATATGAATTCAAAATATTTATGATGTAAGTGGAGCTAGTTGAACAGCCCAGCTATCATTTAAACTTTTATATTTTCTGTTTAACAGTCACTATTTTATATGAGAATTAATTTTTTCAGATCAGTGTATGCTACATACAGTATTCATCCAATAATTCTCTCAAAATAATGTCATTGATTCATGCAGCAAGATTTAAAACTACAATAGTCCATTTTAATTACCAGCTGTATGGAAGGATGCGTCCTCACAGAATCAGACTACATTCTTTTGTGTGAATCAATACATCTTAGACCAGTGGATATTTATCCTACTCCATCTAATTAATTCACCTTGGAAATATAAGTCTGACCAGTGAGGTGAACATCAAGGTATTTATCATAACACAAAGGACTTTTGATCTGAGAAATTAAAAAAGGACAGACATAATTTTGTGATTTAAATTATATATAATTGTAAATCAATATCAAACCTATTCTGGGTTTGTCTGTTGTGTGTCCTCTATTAATCTCCCTGGATAAGTGCTATGTATTTGTTTAACTATTTCAAGGTAAAATTAAGTTAATACCTTTAACTTCCAAAGATCAAGGGATTAAAGTCCCTAATTTATCATAATCATGGTGTTCTTAAGGTTTCCTTTTCTTACTGAGGAGAATAAAACACACCATTTATCATAATTATGGTTTTCTAAGGTTTCTCTTCCTTACTGAGGATAATAAAACAGTACACCATTTATCATAATTATGGTTTTCTAAGGTTTTTCTTTCTTACTAAGGAGAATAAAACACACCATTTATCATAATTATGGTTTTCTAAGGTTTCCTTTTCTTACTGAGGAGAATAAAACAAACCATTTATCATAATTATGGTTTTCTAAGGTTTCTCTTTCTTACTGAGGAGAATAAAACACACCATTTATCATAATTATGGTTTTCTAAGGTTTCCTTTTCTTACTGAGGAGAATAAAACACACCATTTATCATAATTATGGTTTTCTAAGGTTTCCTTTTCTTACTGAGGAGAATAAAACTCACCATTTATCATAATTATGGTTTTCTAAGGTTTCCTTTTCTTACTGAGGAGAATAAAACTCACCATTTATCATAATTATGGTTTTCTAAGGTTTCCTTTTCTTACTGAGGAGAATAAAACACACCATTTATCATAAGTATGGTTTTCTAAGGTTTCCTTTTCTTACTGAGGAGAATAAAACACACCAGAACAAAATTGTGTAGATTTTAAAATATACAAATATAACTCATTCGGATTTAATTATTTCTCCTATAAAGTATTTTTTTATGAATGATTATAGGAAATAGATTGCAAAATTTATATTTTTTCAGTTTGATCAAATACACTCATTTTAAAAAAATGAACGATTGTTTGCAGTTAAAACCAAAGTAAGACACAGAAATGTGGTAATTATTAACTATGTCATGAAAAAGGATGGTTATAAAAGTGTTTTAACAGTTGGTGTAAATTTTTCATTTGCATTCTCTCTTACAACCTTTTCTCAGTGTATATCCTAAAAATTTCATCTTTACACATTGTCACTTCAATGCTGCAAACAAACCTCTTCATCTAGAACATTGCACTTGAAATAATTTGCCATTGTCTTTGAAATTAAAAAAATGTATTAATCAAATTTGTAATACTATCAATTCAAAATCTACATTAGCTTTCAGAAAATGTCTTATAGTTTATGAGAAATAATTTAGAATAAGTGAGCTATATAAACAATACACAATTATGTTTGTCTAACATCTTAAATTTTGTGTGCAAATATACTCGGCACGACAACAATAGAGTGAAATATTGATATATTTAAACTCTAGTCCTTATTAAAATATACTGGCAGCTAGTTGCAAACAGTTTATCTTTTCCCAATTAGCTCCAATGAACATCACTATTTACAGTTCAACATTGGTTATGTAGTAAAAGTAAAATAATTATCTTAAGTACTAAAGATACAATTACAGCAAATGGATGATAATAAAGATGCTTAAATGTTTACAAGCTTACAGCTAATTATCATAATTCAACCATGTCATTTAATGAAATGTCAATTCTGAAAGGCTGGACGTTTGAATGTACGGATTAAATAGTCAAACTTGTGCAAATTTAATTTAAATTGTACAAAGTTACCTATCCATTACTTGCTCAGTTGTTGCTAATCTATTTACATATTTTGGAAAACTCCTGTTCACCCTCATTAACTTCTTTTTGTGAACTCTTAAATGTGAGATTGGTTTGTTCATATTCTTTTTTTACCTCTTCCACAATGTCACCTCTCCTCAACTCTTCACATTTCTCCATAAACTTTGTTAATGTAAGGCTGAATTGGTGGATGTTCAAAACTTTAATAAACTCAACCCCTCTTTCTTGTTGTGGATAGTTTCCAATCCCCTTTAGTGATTGAGTGTCAACTTCAAGCTTCTCTCCAATCTGCTTCCATCCGTTTATATGAGTGGGTGGATTAGAGATAGCAATGGTAATTATATCCTGGATATTATGAGAGATATCTTTCAGTAAAAGACCCTCTGGCCATGGGAAAATGTCAACTTTTGGATTTTCTGAAATGACAAACATGATTATCATTAACATTAATTTTAATAAAGTTTTTTAGTAAACCAGCACATAATGACTTTTTCTTGACCAAACTTTAAATTTGGAGATGATCTCCACCATGGGTATTTAAATTAAAAAGAATTGTTTTTGCAATAAGGTGTGATGTATGCATGACTTGTATACATGCAGGACTATCACCAATCACTGTAAATATTATATTTCTTAAGGTAATTCCGTAGTAATAAAACTAGCCATGGAATTTTGATAAAACTTTTTTCAGTAAAACATTTTGAGTTTTTCATTTAAAATTTGGTCACCGTATTTGATTTTGAAAGAAAAATTTTTAAAGGGGACCCACTTTTGTCAATTTAGCGTCTAACATTCGAAAATGGGCATCATTCATAAAAGTATAATAATAATAATAATAATAATAATTAATAATAATAATAATAATAATAATAATAATAAAGACTTTATTAACATGTCGATAAATTCTAGCTGAAGGGTCAGCTAATGGAGGACACCTATCTAAACTAAGTACTGTTTAAGAAACGAGCAGGAGTGTTTTATCAGGTTTAAAACCCCGAGCATAGCAAGGGCTTTTAGACCTGATAAAACACGATCTCATGTATTTCCAGAGTAATTTGATTTACAAAATATCCAATTTACTAAATTATCTTTCTCAACATGTTTAGGTACCTTTAGGATATAGTGGTGGCGATTCCTGACCTTTAACTTTTAGAGGTAGACTCTCTTCTGCTTGTTCATTTTCACCTGACTTACAACATTTCTGACATAAGAGATGGCGAATTTTGTTCTTTTTCTTGTAAACTGCAGTCAGAATACCCGCCACAACAATCAAACCAAGAACAGCTATTATCAAGAATTTGTTTTCTTTATGATGTTTTTCATTATTATCTGAACTAGACTCTGGTTTTGGAGTCTCATCATTGCTGTCAATTTTAGTACTGTGCTCAATCTTAGTGATCGGCACTTCTGGTGTTGCCAGGGTTCTGGTAGTTGGTGTTGGCTTGGTGCTTTGTGTTGGTGTTGTAGATGTTGATGCAGCAGCAGTAGTAGTCGTGGAATTTGTTGTAGGATGATCTGTGGTAGAGGGCATAGGAGCTGCTGTGTGAATTCTAACACAGTTGTCTACTACATTGCTCCATTTATGACCATCTCTGCACTTGTCTGGACTACATTTTGTTGGAGAAGTAATATTGCATGGTGATTCCGTTACGTGACCTTCACATCTCGGACATGGCTGACAATTACCTGTATGGTTACCACTACTGTATGTCTCTCCTAAAACAATATATATATGCTTTATTTGATTTGCAGACCATAATAATATTGATTAAGGGGTAAAATAATGAATAAACACAGGGGCGGCGGAACCGGGGGGCCGGGGGGGCTCGGCCCCCCCACAAAATATTGGTTAAAAGATATTAATGCATGAGTTTACACAGTTAAAAAAAATATTTTGTGAATTCGGGGTGGGAGATGGGGAGGGGTGGGGGATTATAGTGCCCCCATGGCTGTTACTGTTCCGCCGCCCCTGAAACAAAAAACTTATAATGATTGCATACGCTGTCCCACTTTTGAGCTTGGTAGAATAATAAACTAAATACAAAGATTATTCTCTTTCTACGATTTCAGAATATGTTTTTGCATTCTTTCAAGAAAACACCACAGCTGCTGTGAAATAATTATTTCAAATGAGCTAGCTCCTACAAATTGGAAAAAAAAATAAGAAAAAAATGCCAATTTGCTATTTTTTTTAGATACAGTAACCTTGATGAGTTCTGTTAACCTGTCCATATTAAAACACAAAATCCATTCTCCTGATTCTGCTGTTTAAAATAATTTAGAATGGTTTTCCCAAATAGGCTTGTACATTGATATATTATCAGAGAGACATGTGGAGTCATGTATGATTTAATCTAGTCAGCTATCTGACTTACCTGGTTTACAGGGAATGCACTTCAATGTCACCCTGTCACTTAAAGTTCCCAAGCATTCATAGTTGAGGCCTTCACCAGGCTTGCAAACTGGGCAAGGTACACATCTACAGTTTGTCTCATCATCATTACAGATCTTTACTTGATCAGGAGTGGGGCAATTTATTGCATATGCCAAAGTAATGCTTATCACTAGCATTAAAAATGGCAATTTTATGATCTGAAAAAAATTGATATTCAACTTTAATCAAAATAAAATAAAATATAACAATTTATAATTTGAAAAATAAAGTAAACTCTTGCTATAGCAGACACATTTGGAACTGTCACTTTCAGATAGATTGTGTCTGCATTGTGTGAACTACTGTAGAACTGTTCTTGTCAAACCAAGTATTTATAATTATGACAGTGACTGTCTGCAATAGCTGATGTGGGTAATACTAATGTTTCCATAATGTGACAGTTGTCTGTACTGGTGAATGATTTATGAAACTGAAAATGGTATCAATGATTACAATCAGAAAAATGTACATGTACTAAACTGAAAAAAAAAGAGAAAATGACGCACAACAGATTAACCACTAGGAGAATGATAACAAGATATGTTAAGAAAAAAGGGTGAAATAAAAAGGTAAAGTTTGTAAAACTGTTTTTTTTTTACACTTAGTACATAAATAAAACTGGAACAAACAGCCATTGCAATGAAATAATTTGCAGTAGAAAATGACAACAATTACTAAAGGAAAACAAAAACAAACAAACAAAAAAATAGCAAAATACAAATAAAACTAGTACAATGTCCCCAAAAAGCTTTATTTTAAACATTGATGTATTAAATAATTAATCATTAAGACTATAAGACTAATGTATTCATTTTCTTAATGTAAACAAAGAGGCAAGATTACGCAAGCTTTGTTGATATCATATGATCACAGTACCGTCATGTGAGTGCAGAGGAATGTAAACTATTTCCGAAAAACTTTCACACAAAAAGTCAAAACTTTAAATTTTCTTGTCTAAAATGCATCAAAATTGCATTTCTAAAAGTAAAAGATAAAGTTATAGTTATATCATTTCCATTGATTAGATCTTAAAATTAAATCGTTTTTTTTTTTCGCGAAATTATTATAACGACTTGATTGAATGTACTTTGGACTCCAGGTTTTACAACATAATTTCATCGACGTTTTTCACAAATATCGCATTTTAAAAAGTATACTAATGAAGTTCCACGAGAAAATTCACATAAATTTGATTTGAAGTTAGTTTTTTTTATTGCGACATGGGTACTTATTGAAAGTAATCACGAGTGTGCACATGACGGAGCCGTTCACGCTTGGTTAATTTCATCGACGCAATTGCCATTTTCCGATATTATACTTTACAAATCGCTTGATTTTCCATGAAAATACCTTTAAATTATAAATTACGATGCTCATTCACATCAATGTAAAGTTTCCTGATTACAAAGTTCGAGAATGGACGCCATTTATGGTAACAATGGTAACAATATGCTGTGCTTACTATATCATCAAATCCTATCCCATCATATATTCGACGGGGATTTTGCTCAGAGTGTATCTGAAAATGTTGTTTAGTTTTTAAACGAGCCATTGAAAAGAAATAGATTGAAAAGGTTGCCAAATTGGTTGTCATTAAGACATTATATATTTGTTACACATTCTTGAAGGCAACAGCTTAGTTTGTGCTGACTAAATTTGAGTTTGGTTGTTCATTAGTATACAGCATTAATAAGTCATATCGAATACAAAAGTCATTCAAATCACTCATTCACATCCAGGAAACAATCCATATAGTATTATTACGTTAATATGTAGTTTTGGACGAAAATAACGATGATCTTTTACCTTCACCATTGTCTCTTGAATCACGAGCAAAGCCACACTCGAGCTCCATATCGGAGACGAGATGGCTTTGCCTCTCGTTTAAGATGTATTCATCAACGATAACAGCGTAGAATCAACAAGGAGACCAACAAGTAAGAGGAGTTTTGTCGCTATCGTCGCTTGAGATCCTTCTTGGCCAGAGCCAAACGTGAATTTTACTACGAAGGCTGGATCAATGGAGTATGTATTTAAGCCATTTAGGGGATTCCCCCCTATGTATGCTAATGTTCTGGCTCGTCCCCAGTCGCCTCTCTTCTCTCTTTCTTATTCTATCGCAAAGCATCATGGGGACGGTGACGCTTTGCATTAAAGATGAGAGACGACTGGGGACGAGTCAGCTGGTAATATGTCTATTTTCAACATGCACAATTCAAACCACACGTATATATATTTCTATATGTTTTACTTTACCTTTAATACTAGGGCTTTTTATCAAAAGTGAAATGCTGCGAAAATTGACAATATTTGAAGCATAGGTAGCACAGACAATATTTTAGTGAAGTTTGATCTCCCCTCCCCTTGTGGCACTGAAAAGCAGAATTTTCTTTCCAAGTCAAAGGACATGTAATCAAAGAATACTCATGCTTCGTCTGAATTGTAAGTTTATCATAAATATTGTGATATAGTTGATGAAATTAACTCGCTATTCTCTCGTAAGTGCGATTGTGAAATGCGATCATGCATTTCATCAAATGGGTCACGGTTAAGGATCTGCATTTGAGTGTAAGGTTTCTTTGTAAGGTCTTACGGTCATTCTTGCTATAACTTGGCGTGACATAAACAACCCACATGTCAACTACACACACACAAAAAAAAATAATTTTGCTGAACTGAGGGTTGATTTTATTTCAAAGCTCTAGCTATTTGCTTGGCGTTTGCATGTATTCTTGTGGTCTTCGTGTTGTTTTATTGAACCAGATCTTTGCTTGGCGTTGTGCAGTCATTGTTTGACAAGATTTCCACATCATTCAACAGAATATCGCCCTCTCCGGGTTTTCCGATTACTCCTTCAAACACAAACTGAAAATAATTAAAAGCAAAGAGCAATATAATTAGGACATTTTCCTTAATACGTTTTACACGGATTTACGGTTTAAATTAAGCTCAGTCTCCAGCCGTCAGGGGTTCGTGAGCCCGCGATACTCTCCCGTCAACCCCTGACGGCTGGAGACTGAGCCTAGGTTTAAATGCACTTGGCAATTGTTCAAATGTTAAGTTGAAGTTAATGTTAAAGGGAAAGCTTTTTATAGGACATCGTTTATGCAGTTAAGTTTATATTTTTTGAAAATTGCGAAATAAATGATTCCCGTAGAAAACTTGTGAAAACGTTTAGGAAACTTCGTTAAATCTATCACATGTTTTAACAAAATCACGAAATGTGAGCCACGCAAAATATGTCTGTTTCATGTTCGCGGAATTATTATTAACAATAAAATAGTTTATAACGGGTCTTGAAAGGTATTGTACCTTAATGGCCAAAAATGTACTTCCAGGGTGATGTACTGTGTACGAATGTCTTTTCCAATGAAATGTATTATTTTGATCGCCACGGTGTGTTCTGAGAATTCTTCCAAGCCGGCTATGGGATTGGTATAGCTTGAGAATCTGACTAGTACCATTCATATAGATTGAATACTTTAAACATACTGCAACAAAATGTTTTGATATATAAATAAAACGATTTGAAGGACGATTTTTACGCCTATATTTAGGGACGACTGTTAACGTTTGACTTGTTAATCTGGGTGTAATATTGTCCCACATTGAATTACTATATTGAAGCTAAGTGTAAATGTGAAGATTAAAGGTCAAATAATCGTGAATCTTAGTGTATAATCTTCCACATTGGAGATAGAATAACCTTGAATGTAGGTGTAAGTATCCCACATTGAAGACTGAATTACCTTCAATCTAAAAGATAAAAACTAGTTAGATATTAGATTAGACTGTATCGGAAAACAATTGAAACAGTTGTAAAATATCTAGATAAGTTAAACACCGGAGAAACAAGAATGCAAAACTAAAGTTTCGGACGTTCGTCGGAGCAATACGTAGTCTAATATCTTACTAGCTGTTATCTCTACCTTCAATCTAGGGTTGTACCTCTTCCTCCCTCGAAAGTCAAATGTCTGTTTGTTTGCGTGCCTTTCTGTCTGTCTGTCTGTCTGTCTATTTGTCTGTCTGTCTGTCTATTTGTCCATAGTTGATAGAGGGGAACTACCAACTATGCTTTGCCTAACTATGTGTTTTTTTGTATCTTTTTCATTATAAGAAACTTAAGTTGATTACTTGAATTGCTGGGCCTAATGTAGATTTCTGTGCTGACAAGTCTTGCAATGTCACCGGCTTTTCTTGACTTGCTGCTCATGATCATGAAACCTGTAACTTGAACACAAAGTGAATTTGTCATAGATCGGAAGCATTCTGGATTATAAACATTACGTGTCTATTGATTTGTTTTAAACCTTGTGCATTTGCTATTGAATTTCATTTGCTTTGTAACGACTCCTGATCAACGCTGTCCACCGGATAAATCTTTAACCAGCGGATAGACTATAAAGACATTCTATATGGTGGATTACTTTTAGCCTGTGGATAACTTTATTCAGGTTTCCTTGCAACCGGCCCCAGGATAAACACAAAATGATAGTAATAATAGCAATAATAAAAATGTATTTCTTATTAAGCGCATCTCGATGCTCTTTGCAAAATATTTATAAATAGAACACGCGTCTGTGATCCGAAGGTAGACAGAGACGCTAATCTGGACATACTTGCAAAATGACAAAAGCGTATGTCGAGGATTCATGACCTGTAGCGCTCCAGTAGCTCAAGCGGTCAAGCATTCGATTGGAATGTGGAGGTTCTTGGGTTCAATACCCATCTACACCAAAGAAACACACACTGCCCGGTTGGCTCGATTGAGTGCCGGTCTATTGTGCGGGAGGTCACGGGTTCGATCCCCGTGGCCGGACTAACACTCAGGGTCTTAATATAATTAAGGAGAAATTGCTGCCGTTGTAACTACATCTTCAAATGGTTAGAATTCCATGTCTTCTCCGATAAGGACAATAAACCAGAGGTCCCAGAAATAAAGTGATTCCACTAAACTACAATAAACCAGACTAAAGTGAGTGTCGTGAACTATATATATTGTACTTTATACCAAGTTTCTGCAATGAAGGGTTTGTTTTATTCGGTTCTGGACCATAATGATGTTTCCAAGAAAATGTGCTTGCTTTTCCTTGTACTCCTGGTGCAAAAGTAGGATCTCGCAAATCTCTCCAGCCACACTGCTTTTGATCACCGTCGAATGAGCAGGTTGAAAGAAGCATCAAACGTGCTGTGATTTAATGAACAGTTTTACCATTAAGTAAAATAAATGATTGTGAAATATTAAATAACAAACTGACATGTATAAAGCAATGCAGAGATAAGCTCTAAGCCCTTGTTGGATTATGAGTGATTTCAGTGAAGACATGGAAAACATGGAAGTATGCGCATTTGAAATTTAGTATTTACAATTTGCACTATGATAATAGGATTTTTATTTTCAAATAAATATTTTAACCGCGAACAAAAGAGATCGATGCGTCACTGATTGATATTAACTTACAGTAGAAAACAGCATATCGAGGCCATTTGAATCTTGGAGAACGTTTCCCTAAGTAGATATCGTCTATTGCAATATCTCCTCTCTCGCCATGTCCTCTTACTGCTTCGATAATTACCTACACATTTTACAATCAATCGCAATAAAATTAGAAGTAGATAGCTAGTGTAATGCTATGAAGAGTAAGAGGAAAAAAAGGATATGCTATTGTCGAGAATCGAACACACGTCTTCAGTTCTAAATCTTGGGGAGGGGGGACTCCGTTGGTAAACGACTAGTGTAATGCTATGAAGAATAAGAGGGGAAAAAGGATATGCTCTTGTCGAGAATCGAACACACGTCTTCAGTTCTAAATCTTGGGGAGGGAGGACTCCGTTGGTAAACGATCGTGGATGCCCGTCGTATCTTTCAGGAATAAAAATAAATGATTTGGTCTTTTTTAGGGTTTAAAATATGAGATTTGCCAAATCGTCGCTTTTTGGTATTTTTTAGGGGTTGAAAAGAAATTAGCTCACGGAAACTCATGATTTTGTTATCTATGAAAATTTGTAAAGCCACGCCCTTTTGAAAAACGTCCGGTATCAGTATCACACGATTCTAATATTTATTCAGCATCATATTGAGGCTTACACCCATTAAAGCCCCCCGTAATTCACACGAGCGATTTTTAGGACAAATCTCACAACGGGCTTTAAGGTGGCTCGACACAGTTTCGGAAAGCTACAACTAGGCTCTGCAAAATTACAAATAGATTATGAAATCGTTCAACTTGACAATGTTCCTCTATCTATATTGAAACAATTTTTTCATGAAAGTTTACCTGATAAGTGAAGTTTAAAATGATGGGATTTTGGGCAGATTCTCATTAATATTCATGAGTTATGGGGAATTCCTGAAAAACGGGTTTCGAGTTTTATCTCCGAAATTCGCCCATAGATTTTTGTCAAACTTTCATATGTCACAATATGAGTAATTTCCGAACTGACAACGGAGTTTCAAGAATTTAAATCTGGGAATTTTTGAGAAATTATGCTTCAAAGTTTGTTTTGGTTTTTCGGACTCCGTTCAATGTACAACAAAAAATGAGGCGTAGAAAAATAACGGTTTATGTAATCATTTGAAGTTTTTACACAAACAATGACCCATGTCTCAGGTTTATTGTAAGCAAATTTGAAAGCGTTAGCTTAAATAGTCTTTAAACTACGGCCCTACGGCTAAAAAGAATATTTTATGAAAACATTTGTAAATCCAACATTTTTAGTAAAGTCCGCATTTCTCAAAAATTGGTCCATAGATTTTTATAAAACTTTGTCAAGTTCGAATTCAACCTATTCACAACAAAATACATTCCTTTTCATCTGAGTGAGGACTTTATAGGTAGCGAAAAATCAAGGATAAATACTGATAACTCAACGGACTCGGCTTTTGTCCCGCACAACAAGGCATTATTTTACCTGCGCATGCGCTGAACTGCTGAGCCAAACAATTGTATGGCGGGCTCCTCACAGGAATGACGCGCACAAAGCCTATATTGTCAACATGGCGCTTGTTGTGTAATATTTTTTTTACTATCGCTTGTTGTTCCTGCCTTCTTTTACAGATGTAAAAAAACAATGTACAATACAAACGTTTGTTTCATTTCTTTAATATTTAATTCATTGACATTAACAAATAAACAACCATGAAATATTTATTCCAGCGATTTGAATCAGAAGTCATTGAATCAGTACCCAGAATGTCAGTGACAGGTCAATTTAAAGCCATGTTTTGGTCTCTTTGCCAAATTTTCCCAGTTGTTCTCACCTAATAACATAAAAGTGTACATAATATAGATAAGAGAACAAGTTATAACTCAGTGGTTGATGTTCGAGATTTCATGTTATGACACAAAATTAAATATTCATGAACAACAATATTCAAGGTGAATTTAAACTTCGGCCCATTGTAATGTCAGATCACCGATTTTGCAAACAAATAAATGGGATTGTAGCACACGAATTGGGAAGATAGAATGTAGAGCTGCAAGGCTATAATGTTCTCTTGATTTGAAAATGTAACCGATATTCTGTCTGCCGCTAAAACCACCATCAATAATATTTCAAATGAAAACCCTAATTAGCCAAATTTTGCCAACAATAAGTTTCACATCACAATGATAAGGATGACATTAGGGTCTCATCAGTAGAAATAACTCAGTGGTTGGTGCCCTCCAATAAGAGAATTTTCCCGTTTGATATAAGCTATAATTACTCCATGCCAGTGCACAATATCGAGAGATTTCAAACCAAAGCAAAATCCAATTCGGATAATCCGATTTCAAAACACATAATGAAATAAAAACATATTTATCATACACTTACCTAAATTTATTGATTAGAACCATGTCTTTTAGTAAAAGTGATGAAACAACAGCTCTTCCCAGGCAAAAACAGGCAACAAATGGCGAAGATTCTTCGCACATGTTTGCAGAATACTATTATTTTGACTCCGTTTAGCGAGGCATCATCAATCTAATATTGAACGACTGGAACTTAAGCAATAACCTTAAAGTTATTTAAAACTATACTGGACTTTTCTATGCTCCAAAATGTTCTAAAGGTGGAAAAAAATCCATCGGTATACCAAGCAGTTATGAAATCCGACAGCGAACGCTATGAGCATGAGGTGTCTCAAAAGGCAAGTTCGCGCATGCGCAGGTAAAATAATGCCTTGTTGTCCCGCACATGTCCCGAGCTGAGTAAAATCTTAATAAATTTACATAATGTCACGGTCACGCAGTCGCTGTCTGCAGCGAATCGCATCCAAGCAGCTTTTTTATTTACAAAAAGTGCGTAAAAGCTAATCTATTCCGTCAAAAAAGGAAATAAAGATAAAGGAAAATGAAGAATAATTCATTCTTATCCAGTTTTTTTCTTAATATTTGCAAGTAAAATCATCCTCATTTTTTCTTTCACTGCCGCTCGTCGCCCATGTGTTATTTTGTTTGCGGTCTTATTAGAGTGCACGCACTAAAAGTGTGCAACATTAATACCACTAAATAGTTCTATTTTATGCTTATTCTATTGTTTTCTTTTGTTTAATTAGTGCTATTTACTACTAAATAGTGATAAATGTTGCACACTTTTAGTGCGTGCACTCTAAGCAAAACTGCGGGACTATTATCTTGCTCGACAGATTTAGGATTTAAAATTTTCAAACGAGAACTTGTAAATGAATTCAAAATTTTTGTCATTACGACGGTGAACAAACTGTGGTTCCACAAAATTTGAAACACAACGACAACAACCAAGCTTGAATTTATTTTATCATTAATTAGCAATATTCAAGCGTGCGAATGCGATTCGCTGCAGACAGCGACTGCATGACCGTGACATTATGTAAATTTATTAAGATTTTACTCAGCTCGGGACATGTGCGGGACAAAAGCCGAGTCCGTTGAGTTATCAGTATTTATCCTTGATTTTTCGCTACCTATAAAGTCCTCACTCAGATGAAAAGGAATGTATTTTGTTGTGAATAGGTTGAATTCGAACTTGACAAAGTTTTATAAAAATCTATGGACCAGTTTTGGAGAAACGCGGACTTTACTAAAAATGTTGGATTTACAAATGTTGTCGTAAAATATACTTTTTAGCCGTAGGGCCGTAGTTTAAAGACTATTTAAACTAACGATTTCAAATTTGCTTGCAATAAACCTGAGACATGGGTCATTGTTTGTGTAAAAACTTCAAATGATTACATAAACCGTTATTTTTCTACGCCTCATTTTTTGTTGTACATTGAACGGAGTCCGAAAAACCAAAACAAACTTTGAAGCATAATTTCTCAAAAATTCCCAGATTTAAATTCTTGAAACTCCGTTGTCAGTTCGGAAATTACTCATATTGTGACATATGAAAGTTTGACAAAAATCTATGGGCGAATTTCGGAGATAAAACTCGAAACCCGTTTTTCAGGAATTCCCCATAACTCATGAATATTAATGAGAATCTGCCCAAAATCCCATCATTTTAAACTTCACTTATCAGGTAAACTTTCATGAAAAAATTGTTTCAATATAGATAGAGGAACATTGTCAAGTTGAACGATTTCATAATCTATTTGTAATTTTGCAGAGCCTAGTTGTAGCTTTCCGAAACTGTGTCGAGCCACCTTAAGGAAGAGACAAAAAGCTTTTAAAATAGAAACATTTGTTTATACGGTCTTATTAAAGTTTGTCACTGGGCTTTATACAAGCCATTCTCGTCCACATCCATTTTATGAAAAGGGTGTCGACTCACTGAAAATTTTGCGTAGTCGATCAATGCTGTATGAACTTGTTTCCATCCGGCATTTCGGGCCTGGTTACGTGTTGCCACAAATAGTATTCTATCAGTCTTCTCAGTTCTCTGAATGACACTAAGTTGCCAAACATCTTCCCCATTCATGTAAAACCAAAATGCTATCGACTTATAAGCATTAGTTAAGTTGTTGTAGACTAGCCGAGCTCGATCTCCAAGTTTTCTTGGTCCAGACGTTTCTATATAGGCGTAATATCCTAAAAAGCAATTTAGATGTCACATAATGAATATAGTGATCACTTGCGCTGAAAACTACCACAACGTAGAGAACAATGTGTAAATCAGCATGGTTTTGTTTCTAAGTTACTTTTTTCATGACAGTCATATCTATATGTTGTATTGTTTTTCGTTATTACTTTGAATGGGCTTAATGAGATTTTAAAGCCACTTTATTTAGTTTCTTCACTTTGTCACTGGTATCCCAGGAATCCGACGGTGCGCACTTTTCCCCTCTTTCTCTTTTTTAAGGTAACGTAAGCTACACTAACAGAAAATAGTCGAAGCAAAAATGTGAATCGAACTCTGGACCTCTCGACATATGGTCACGCTCTTTAGCTGACTAACTGTGCTCGTTTCCTCTTATAAGATTTTAAAATGTGAATCTTGTCACACACCTGTGGATTTAAAATTGGTCCTGTCTCCACTTGGTCCTGTAAAGTCTGTCGGGGTTGATTCAGTACCTCGTGTCCAATTGAAGTCAACGTGTTTGTTGGCATTTTTCCAGTTACAAAAACCGGTTTCAAAGTCACAAAAATCTTCATCTGAAACAATTGATATGACAGGATTATACACGTTATGAGATGATGATATTGATGACATGATGTCGTGTATGATGTTGAAAATGTTCTAAAACCAATTTCAATCTGTTAAAGTATCCATTTTTAAATTTACCCGACATCTTTCAAGAAGGTGGATGCTGTACAAAATTTTAAGATTTGATTTTTTAAACCGTCTTAAATGTTTTTTTATTCAGTTTGTGTATATTGTTGAAATGTTGATGTGAACTGATTGGTTTCAGTGCTCATGACTTACATACTGTCTTGGGTTGTAAAGCAGCGTATCGTTCAGTTGTCCTTTCGCAGGGTCCCCACAGCAGGTCCACATCATCAACTGCAATGTTTGCCAAGCCAGTCTTAGTATATCCATGCAGCAGAATCTATAGAACACAAAATATAATGATTTGTTAAGATATTGACGAGGTAGAAGAAGGAGAAAAGATGTCACAGGTTTTTAATGCTCGGCATTAATAATAATAACTAATAATAAATGAGCATTTATGTATAGTGCCATTTACGTAAGCTTAATGGAGCTTTACGCAATATATACGCGAACGTAAATCTGAGTCCTTTCCTTACTGACTTTAATTCCTTGTTTCGACTTCTTTTTGTTAATATAGTAATTAATTTACACATAGAGTAAAAATATGTATCTGTGAACCTCACGAATGCCCTATACTTCCCATACTGGCTACGTTGCCAGCATGGTTGGTCATTGTAGTGTAGTAGGTAACACATCAGACTACAATACCAAAGGTTGTATTCTCGAATAGGGCAGTTGATGTATTTGAGCCCTGATTATACTTTGTGTTCGGTTTAGCTTTACAGTGAGGGCACTCAAACCGTGAACACTTGTCTTTATTAAGCCTTTTATTTTCTGAGCTTTCCACTGCTTCAAATTCTCTAAAAAAGTAGGACTGAACTCAAATGCACTGAGTTATCAAAATTCAAATGTTTTCAAGTAGATTCACTCTAAGGATGCATGTTAAAAAGTGTCAAAAAAGCACAAAGTGTTCACGGTTCGAGTGTCCTCGCTGTAAACGCTCAATTTGCTTTAAGAGGTCACGTGACTTTCATTTCCGCTCAGTGATGTTGGTCTAGGAAAAGGGCAACATTATTTCCAATATACGTTTCTTCGAATCTTGTTCATGCATTTAAACACAAACTATCACAGCTGATTTACATGTCATTTTGGGGTTATCTGTATCTCAAACAATCTTACCTTGTGGTCAAATTTATGCCAGTATGTGATATTCTGTTGAACCCATTTATCGCCTGTTGGATTTACAATGGTTTTGAGCGTGATTCGGTTAGAACAACGAGCATCCTGAAGTAAAACCAACAATGTAGAGCCAACTGGACCATTCATATGATAGTAAAATGAGAAGCAACGATCCTCTTCAGATCCTGGCTGTAGTGGACTTCGCAATATAGCTCCATCCAGTTTACGCTTAAATTGTCTCATCGTTATGAAATATCCTGCGAAGCATAATAAATGTTAGGGGTAAAAATCAGCGATTTGAATTTTTTGGGGGGTTTAATATGTGAAATTTGCCAAATTCTCACTTTTTGGTATCTTTTAGGGGTTGATAGCACTGAAACTCCTGATTTTCGTGTCTTTTAGAGATGGAAAATTTGCGAAGCCACTGGGTACACATTTTAGGGGTATTTTTTTGAAAAATTCCGACGAGCATTTCCGATCATTTATCCCCGGAGTCCCCCTCCCCCGGGTTTGGAGTAAATCCAAAAATATCAAAAGTAGTTGTTCTAAGTGGTGGTCGAACAAATTGTATTAATTATGTTAGAGTTGGAAATATGTTGATGGTGATGATAATTATGATGTACTACATGCAAAGGAGCATTGAGTTACAAAAAAAGTTACAATTAAAGAATTTAAAGTTTAAAGGAAAAATATCACATGCCCTTGCTTGTCTTCGGTATTTCTAGTCCGACATGTCAACCGCTACACCACCAGCACAACCACGCTGGAAACGCAGCGGAATTGTGAAGTGTACTGCAACCGTGAGCATCCCAGAGCGGTACTTTTTCTATAGATGATTTGAACACCGTCAATGTATTCGCATAGATTAATTAATTAAAAATTCGGTATATCTACTAATGTTGCATACCAGTTATAGTACTGGGCGTACAAAAATCTTCAGTATTAATAAAACAAATTACAAGGAATACTAACCTTTTGAGACGTTAAATGAATGTTCCTTTGATGGTCCATTTGGAAGACTTGGTACAAGAATCCATTTCTCGTAATTATAAGGGCTTTGTGTCCATCGACAAAAATGTTTGGTAAAAGTGCAACCATATTTTCCTAGAAAATGGTTAATAGTGTGAGCTGGTTGTTATACAGAGCAAAGAAATTCGATAGCTGTGACAAAGCTTTAAAGTGACGTCTTCCCAATTTTGATAGTTCGATGCATGCTATTGAAAAGGTGATGTTGATTTTATCTGTAATCCCTAAAAATGTCATACCTTGGATTGTGATGTACGTCTTAGTGAATATATTAGTTTCAAGTTCTTCGTTTCTCTAGCTAAGCTTCAAGAGCAAACGGTGAATTCGTTTGCACTGTGCACTACCCCACCTCAGTGCAAAAGACGTATCCACAATCATTATAAATACCAATGGTTTTGCTTTAAAGTAATGGGCCTGCGCAAGATTTAACCGATAGAGTTTGTAAAAATGTTTTATGTGAATAGTTTTTGAGATGGAAACAACAAAACAAAATAACAGTGGGGATCCCCTACTTACTTTTGGAGTAACGAAGGTTTGAAAACAGCTACCTACAGATCTCGAAATTTAGACCCTATTTTCCAGCATATTTCCAAAATATTAAACATTTAAGCCTTTTGAATAAACTGAAATAAACAATGCATCGTTAAAGCAACTAAAGTTGCCTTATCTTGAAAAATATGGACGTTTTGGAATTTAAAATTTGAAAAATAGCATTCATTCATGGTACCATGCAATGATGGACAAGACCGTATAGTGATTAAAAGCCTGAAAGAGTATGGGTGATTTAGATATTGGTTTTATATGCTTTGCCTACCTCTAACATAATTGCATGTAGGACATGTCTTCGTTTCTTTTGAAGGGCCTTTGCAGTTGGTGCCGTTATACAAGGGCGCTGGGTTGTCGCATTTTCGTGTTCGTATTATTGTAACGTTTTCACATTCCGGCTCACATTCACTCCATCGAGACCATGATCCCCAACTGCCGTTTATTGGGGCTAGTAATGAAATGAATAATTTCAGTTACACAACTGAAGTAGATACTCTTGATCATTGATCATCAATGCGATGGTCGTACCTTCGCATATCTCTTTAGTACAGTTCACTTCTTGTGTTTCCACTCCATGTTCGTCTACCATGGCACATACAGATGTGTTGGCTGGCGAGCAGAATCTCTGTCGATACTTGACGCATCGTCCACTTGGACCCTGTTTATAGACATCACATGGTGACCATTGGGACCATTCTGACAATCTTTTCAGTGGCTCTAAACAGAGATATGTTGAGTTAAAGTCATTGTGAAATGAAATTAGGTTGTTGATTCATTGCTTTATGAACCAGGATTTCGGAGGTTTGTACATCGTGACTTTTGTCTCTTCGCTGAATGTAATAACAACGCTAAATGTAATATAGTTTTGAAATGATTTTTTTTATGGCGGTATGTCGTTATTGACCTACATACTTTGTGAAGGAATGAAGCTGCATATAAATAGCAGTTTTTAGAGGCACTTAAATGTAAGAATTTGACACAATTCGATAAAGTTCGCCATATTAAATACATTCTCTGCTAGTTTTGTAGTGCGAACTTTATTCGTTATTCTTTTCGATGTCGCCTGAAAGAAAAATGTATGTGAATTAAATTAAAGTCCATACCTCCATGAAATAGTTGAACCTTCATGCATGCTCTTTTATGGGCAACCTTAGGAATGAATCGGAAATATTTCGCTTGTATTGGATATGAAACTGGGAACCGTTGTGATGCATTAGCTCTGTGCACACCTACAAACTGAAAAATTACGAAACATACTTTAGGATCATCTTGTTTTTCTTTATTTTTCCTGTATTTTTTCCTGCTTATCTGTTTTACCGTAAGAGGCTTTCTCCTTCTTCATCACTTCACTAATTTTTTTTTCTCTTTTAGCTTATAATTAAAACACTATAATAGCATAGTTTTTACTCATGTTTCATATATGATAGTATATTCTACCGTTGTGGATCCATTGATGTTTATTAGATCTTCCCAATAGACTCCATCTAGTGAATACTTGACCGAGTATTCCATAACCCAAGCCTGCAACTCTGCGTTACCCATGGTCGTTATAGCACATAGTGAAGTTTGATTCGCAACCTCGATTTGAAGGTAGTCATTTTGATGATTCTTCAAACGAGAACACCAAGATGTATTAACTTGAGAGTCTTTTGTTCCAACATAACCAAATGTTGGTTTGTACTTTTTCCAGCACGTTAAAGACCTGAGTTGTTGTGGCTCAATTTGTCCTTGTAATCCTGCACAATCTAAACGAATAGTATTTTAGCTTTAGATAGAGGTATATGGCTTCTTCTTAAAACAATAGAGATGTACAAAAATCTGTGACAAGCCATTTTTAGTGCATATAACAGGGGTGGATTTCAGAAATTTTGAAAGGGAGACGCATTATGAAAAAAATTACTGATTTTCAATTGAAAATTAAAAGAACTACCGTACAAAAATAAATCAAGGGAGGGGGAGGGCATGCGGGGCCGGTGCCCTCCCCTTTGGATCCGCCTCTGTATAAATACATGTTAAACTGGTACTCACTTGTTTGGCACGCATAAACTCTATTGAGTTTCACAATGTCCAAATTAGACAGTGTATGCTTGTTTCCAATTTTCTTTTTGTTGTGAGGATCTCCTTTAGCCGTCATTGTGTTTTTGCCTCCAAGGTCTGGTGTATAGTGCATTATTGAGTAGTAATCATATTTCAGACCATAATCGTAGTAAGCCTCGTTTAGGTTCAATTTTTCGTAGCTTGAGATGGATGCTGGTATGATAAAAAAAGAAAGTTTTAATCAGTCAGTTCCGTTAAGAATGCACTGGATCGGAAGAGCGAGATGTCCATAGAGCGCTTAATGTTTATTTATAAAGTTTTTAAATTGTAATTCAAATTTATGAGAAATGTTTATATTTTTGATTTATACGAAAAAATATCAGACGAGGTGTTGCAGCTTAAAATGTTTGCACAGTCATGGCCTACAAAATTGTTTCTACGTTAAGCGTTTAACCGCTTTGTTTTTGTTTTATCGAGTTTTGTTTTTTAAAATGCGTTTTTCAAATAACTTGAAACCCTGCTCGATATATCTAGCCGTTTTTGTTGTCCTTGATTAATTTGATTTTATTGTGTAAACATGTTTTTTTTTTCCAATGTGCGTGTTGGCACACAATCCCCGTTCGACAATTTTGTTCGTTTTTGCCTAAGGTGTTGGTCGCTCGTTTTTGTATTACTCTGCGTTTGCTGGGCTTTGCATGCATTGTATATCAATGTCTTTACTTTCTTCGATGTTATCCCAATGTACATCGATGTATTTGTCGCGGTCGGGTCTTTGATGTTCGTGATTAAATCCTGAAAAAGACATTTAGCATACATTTCATTTAAGTCATGCATTTCAAAACATTTTTTCAGTACACTTTCATATGACATGCAAATATTAATACAAAACTTGTCTTGTGTGCAAATATATACCTATAAAATAGTTGGATACATATATGCTAAACAAATTAGCTCTAAATAGGACATGGTAATTCTAAATAACAATTCAACAACTCAATAGGCAAATATGAAAAAGTATAATGCAAGAGAACGTATTTGGTAGATTTAAGAAAACTATTCCATCTGTATTTCTGAAAACAATTTCAAAATAGAATCAAAACTGTAGCATGATGAACTGATAAACAGATGTTACCGATCTTTGCAACTTCTAATGTTAGATCAAATAACCACTATTTCTTGGGTACATGAGTGTGCACGCACTAAAAGTGTGCAACATGAATATCACTAAATAGTGCTATTTTATGCTAATTCTAATGTTTTCTTTTGTTTGATTAGTGCTATTTACCACTAAATAGTATCAACTGTTGCACACTTTAAAAAAAAATTCAAAAAACATTTAGTTTTAGGGCGTATTTTGTCTTTTGCATCGAGTTGTAATTTGCACTGGTATTACAGCTTTCTGCACTGGTGTTACAGCTTTCTGCACTGGTGTTACGCCTGAACTGCACTGCTCTCGACCAATCAGAATCGAGCATATATAGTATAGTGTTTGCACTTTATTTGCACTCCAAATCGCCTTTTTCTACCCCAAAGAGATACGACGAGCATACACGATCCACACATAAAGGCCGGCAATGCAGCATCTTTCACTCTGTATTTTCATACACGAAACAGTTTTCTACATCTTACCTAAAGCATGCATAATCTCGTGTAAGATACCCTCTGTTTCACAAGCTCTATTCAACCAGATTTCCATGGGACCGGGCTGTTTATATTGGCGACCCAAATCTGAGGCACAACTTGGTAACAAATAATTATAATTGGACAATTTTAGAAAGATTTATAGGAGCTGGTGATATTTAGGTTTTACTGCAGTTTTCGGTTGTCTGTGAACTCAAACTGCTTATTTCCATTTGGAGTTTTTGCTCCCGTCAATCAAAATACCGGTCTTCAACGAACTGCATTTGATTTTCGACTAAGTTCTCCTTCTCATTCGGGTTGAAAATAGTCCAGTTTGTATTAACGGGAGCAGAAAACAACAAATGCCGTGGGCGTTCGAGTGTCTGATGTTATATGAAAACGGAAAACATCTGTAATCAAGAACTGATGTTATGGTCACTCGCTCTAACTCTTACTGATGTTGTTAAATCGGTTCCAATTTGATTATTTGTTAGTTGTCCAGGAACATTTCTTCATACTTACTGGTCCAGGTCTTTTGCAACAAATTTAATCCACTGAAATGTAGTGTAGTTTTTTTCAACAAATCGTAAACAAGTATTGTTTTCTAATATTTGAAACGCCGCCATAATCAGAGTAGACTCGTCAGCTGTTGATACACGGTAAAAAGTAATAGAGGGTTAGAACATTCAAATGCATCAGGATGGATAGATAATATACAGTCCATAATAGGCCCTTTGCAGGACGTGGTCTCATGATCTTATCACAACAACAGTTTATTGATATTTCATAAATAATGAATTTTAATTGCTTAACCGCAGTTCGTATAAAAACTAATCGAGACGGAAGCAATTTGAAAAAATTACACAGTGTTAACATAGAACAAGAATTTGAAAAAAAATTGAAACTAATCAATGCGAGGTGAAATTATAACTTTGAAAAGGACGAATATTGCAAAATAATAATTATCTTATTATAACATGAGTCATTAGGTTTTCACGTATATCCTGCACCAGCATATATTAGTATTTAGTCACTTCCACGAGAAGTCCAATGCTTGTCACGTTGCAAAAACTTTCATATTATATATAGCTGGTTATTAGTTGTAAAAAACATTCTCTGAAGAAGTATCCGTTAGAGACGAAACTAGTCACAATTAAAACGTTTACAACTACAAACTGTTCTCCGTCTAGTTCACATTAAAAAATAAATAAAAAATAGAAAAAAATCTGGCATTTCTACTCCTTTACTGAGGAGTTTTTGTTTCCTCAGTAGAAACGCATCCGCTCTACCTCCAAAAATAACCTGTAACGGTAGTTCCAAAGGAAGCAGGCTTGTTTGAATCACCGATCGAATTTATTGATGCACATACGTTTCATAAATATTGACTTACATTTTATATTGTCTGCAACTTCGTAAGGAATAACTTTATCGTTCCATAAGAATCGTCTGTCTCTTAGGAGCACTCGTTTCTTTCGACTTAGTACTCGCTCTTTGGCTTGTTCCATTACGTTTCTTGTGAGTTCACTTAGTCGTATGTCACCCATCATTTCTACATTGTTTTCGTCTTTAAAACATTATATTTAGTCAAAGAGAGAGAGAGGATAGGGAAAATACGCAAGGCATGTAAATGCAATGCAATTTTACAACAACTTTTCACTGAAGAGCTACGCAGCCTATTGACCATTTCTGAATTAGCGAATATGGTGCACTATGGTCTAGATTCAGTACAAACGTCTTTTGTTCATTATGCCGTATATGGTGTTGTTTCTACTGAAGCTAGACCACAATGCATTTTGTTCATCAAACTCAGAAAAGGCCTCTGATAGAGTGGTCAGAGCGTTGGTCTTGCAGTACTACTCCTTGTTTTGTAGGTCTGACCATCGAAATTTTAATAAAGAGGATGTATTTGTTTGATTTTTCTCGCAAATGCTGCTGAAACTTTGCAAATTTGAAATTGTCTATCTAGCAGTATTGCCGATGCGCAACACATTGCAGAGTGATTGTACAGTTCTACTTTTCGCAATCCATTGCAGAAACACATATTCTTTTTCAACGAAAGAAAGAGAAATGACTGCGAACGTACGCAGCGTAGCACCGCCTTACTGCAGCCTCATTCCGGAAATTGACTCCATATATAATAATTATGTAATACTACATTTCTGTTGTTGTTTCTTGCAAGTCTATATCAGTAGTTTACCTTTATCAATGTCATCTGGAAGCACTTCTGTCTCATCTATCACTCCAAATCCCTCGTCGATAGAGTCATCTGTGTACAAAATATTTCAAAAAATGCTCAAATAGTAAAATAAATCCAGAAGTATATTGAATGTGTAAATGCTCTTGCATAAATTTACCTTCGTTTCTCGCAGATCGTCCATATTCAACCAGAACCAGTAGAACAAGAATCTTTAACAAAATCGATGTACAACCTGCTATGGACCTTAAACCAGTGAGTAAAAATATAAAACATAACATTGATATTTTGAATTGTTAGATTCA
This sequence comes from Diadumene lineata, assembly GCA_918843875.1. Lineage (NCBI taxonomy): Eukaryota > Metazoa > Cnidaria > Anthozoa > Actiniaria > Diadumenidae > Diadumene > Diadumene lineata. The sequence goes on along the minus strand of OU974075.1, from coordinate 14,348,259 downwards.
CTATATTCGTTTGTTAAACTTAATACCATGTTTTGACTAACGGGCAATAAGTGGACCTTAAGGTGGCTCGACACAGTTTCGGAAAGCTACAACTAAGCTCTGCAAAATTACAAATCGATTATGAAATCGTTCAACTTGACAATGTTCCTCTATCTATATTTAAACAATTTTTTTCATGAAAGTTTACCTAATAAGTGAAGTTTAAAATGATGGGTATTTTGGGCAGATTCTCATTAATATTCATGAGTTATGGGGAATTCCTGAAAAACGGGTTTCGAGTTTTATCTCCGAAATTCGCCCATAGATTTTTGTCAAACTTTCATATGTCACAATATGAGAAATTTCCAAACTGGCAACGGAGTTTCAAGAATTTAAATCTGGGAATTTTTGAGAAATTATGTTTCAAAGTTTGTTTTGTTTTTTCGGACTCCGTTCAATGTACAACAAAAAATGAGGCGTAGAAAAATAACGGTTTATGTAATCATTTAAAGTTTTTACACAAACATTGACCCATGTCTAAGGTTTATTGTAAGCAAATTTGAAAGCGTTAGCTTAAATAGTCTTTAAACTACGGCTCTACGGCTAAAAAGTATATTTTACGACAACATTTGTAAATCCAACATTTTTAGTAAAGTCCGCGTTTCTCCAAAACTGGTCCATAGATTTTTATAAAACTTTGTCAAGTTCGAATTCAACCTATTCACAACAAAATACATTCCTTTTCATCTTAGTGAGGACTTTCTAAGTAGCGAAAAATCAAGGATAAATACTGATAACTCAACGGACTCGGCTTTTGTCCCGCACATGTCCCGAGCTGAGTAAAATCTTAATAAATTTACATAATGTCACGGTCACGCAGTCGTTGTCTGCAGCGAATCGCATTCGCATGCTTGAATTTTGCTAATAAATGATAAATAAATTTAAGCTTGGTTGTTGTCGTTGTGTTTCAAATTTTGTGGAACCACAGTTGTACGGTGGCCCACAACTGTCACGTCAATACACAAAATTGTGGTGGCCCACAACTGTCACGTCAATACACAGAATTCACTGACATCACAACACAATAAATTTCACGTCACAATAACCAGTTTTCACGACAATTTTTTAATTGTTTAATGTGAACTAGTGAGCAGCACGATGGAGAACAGATTGTAGTTGTAAACGTTTTAATTCTGACTAGTTTCGTCTCTAACGGAGACCTATTCAGAGAATGTTTTTTACAACTAATAACCAGCTAATATATATGTAAGTTTTTGCAACGTGACAAGCATTAACCTTCTCGTGGAAGTGACTAAATACTAATATATGCTGGTACAGGATATACGTAAAAACGTAATGAATTGTGTTATAATAAGATAATTTTTATTTATGGGGCCCATGCAATTAGCGCTAGCGTAAAAAACATTCTCTGAAGAAGTCTCCGTAAGAGACGAAACTAGTCAGAATTAAAACGTTTACAACTACAATCTGTTCTCCGTCGTGCTGCTCACTAGTTCACATTAAAAAATTTAAAAAAAATAAAAAATAAATAAATAAAATAAAACATTGTCTCACTAGTTCACATTAAAAAATTAAAAAATTAAAAAATTAAAAAATTAAAAAAAATTAAAAATTAAAAAATTTTATTGTGTTGTGATGTCAGTGAATTCTGTGTATTGACGTGACAGTTGTGGGCCACCGTACAGTTGGTTCACCGTCGTAATGACAAAAATTTTGAATTCATTTACAAGTTCTCGTTTGAAAATTTTAAATCCTAAATCTGTCGATAAGATAATAATCTGAAGATAATAGTCCCGCAGTTTTGCTTAGAGTGCACGCGCTAAAAGTGTGCAACATTTATCACTATTTAGTAGTAAATAGCACCAATTAAACAAAAGAAAACAATAGAATAAGCATAAAATAGCACTATTTAGTGGTATTTATGTTGCACACTTTTAGTGCGTGCACTCTAATAAGACCGCAAACAAAATAACACTTGGGCGACGAGCGGCAGTGAAAGAAAAAATGAGGATGATTTTACTTGCAAATATTAAGAAAACAACTGGATAAGAATGAATTATTCTTCATTTTCCTTTATGTAATGTATAAAGAACGAAAGAGAGTGTTTTATCGGCTGATAAAGATTCGAGCCGAAGGCGAGAATCTTTAGCGCCGATAAAACACTCTCTTGAGTTCTTTATACTACTTATCAAACTGTTATAATTCATAATTCATACAGTTTTAGAATCTGAAAAAGCAAAATCTTATTTTATCGTTTTTAGTAAGGTCATAAATGCAATTAGTAGTAGGAACTTTCAAACAATACCTCATTATTATATTTGTGTCAGTATCTGTAAAGAATTTAAAAGATGAAACAATAAATCAAAGTTTGAATGTGTTTCATTCATTAGATACAATAGGTAGCATGGTTATGTAAATATATGAATCGAAATTAAAACTATCGAGGGAATTCAGTCTAATTAAATATTCACAATACCGAAAGCTCAGTTTGTTGAAGCTTTTTAAGAATAAGAGACTCTTGTAAAGCTAAAAAGCTAAGAGACTCAAAGTTAAAGAAATCTCTATATGATAAAATGAGACGACGTTTCAGAAAACCTAAGTCGACAAGTGAAGAAGCAGAGTGTCTGAGCTCAAGTATTCCGAAGAATACGAAATACGTAACGAAATGGGCGGTGAAAGTTTAATCACAGCTTCCAAAACAAGTAGTGAACCTGAATTCGGTAAAGCTAGTAATATCGTGTTTAATAACTGCACATTTAGTAATGTTACATTTAATTCTAAATAAGTAAGTATAATAATTAACTAATGTAATAGTAACTCAGTACTTTTTTCTATAGCATGTATGCATAGTTGAAAATTAAAAAAATATTTTGTCTTGCCTTTGTTGCTAGCAGCTTTTGATAAAGCATTAATGAATAAATCATTAGGTCTTTATCAAAAATGAAAAAATGATAAAGCATTAATGTTTTATTCATTAATGCTTTATCAGCCCCGCACTCCCCTGAAAATATTCAAAGCCGCCCCCGACTTCTAGTTTGCTGTATCTTTACCTGGCACTAAAGATACCGTCACATGATCAGATAACAGCATTACATTGGACTACAATCTTATGAATTATTAATGAGTTTGATAACTTTATTTCCTTTTATGATGGAATAGATTAGCTTTTACGCACTTTTTGTAAATAAAAAAGCTGCTTGGATGCGATTCGCTGCAGACAACGACTGTGACCGTGACATTATGTAAATTTATTAAGATTTTACTCGGGACATGTGCGGGACAAAAGCCGAGTCCGTTGAATTATCAGTATTTATCCTTGATTTTTCGCTACTTAGAAAGTCCTCACTAAGATGAAAAGGAATGTATTTTGTTGTGAATAGGTTGAATTCGAACTTGACAAAGTTTTATAAAAATCTATGGACCAGTTTTGGAGAAACGCGGACTTTACTAAAAATGTTGGATTTACAAATGTTGTCGTAAAATATACTTTTTAGCCGTAGAGCCGTAGTTTAAAGACTATTTAAGCTAACGCTTTCAAATTTGCTTACAATAAACCTTAGACATGGGTCAATGTTTGTGTAAAAACTTTAAATGATTACATAAACCGTTATTTTTCTACGCCTCATTTTTTGTTGTACATTGAACGGAGTCCGAAAAAACAAAACAAACTTTGAAACATAATTTCTCAAAAATTCCCAGATTTAAATTCTTGAAACTCCGTTGCCAGTTTGGAAATTTCTCATATTGTGACATATGAAAGTTTGACAAAAATCTATGGGCGAATTTCGGAGATAAAACTCGAAACCCGTTTTTCAGGAATTCCCCATAACTCATGAATATTAATGAGAATCTGCCCAAAATACCCATCATTTTAAACTTCACTTATTAGGTAAACTTTCATGAAAAAAATTGTTTAAATATAGATAGAGGAACATTGTCAAGTTGAACGATTTCATAATCGATTTGTAATTTTGCAGAGCTTAGTTGTAGCTTTCCGAAACTGTGTCGAGCCACCTTAAGCTTGAGAGACGACGAATTTGGACTTAATTTTTTTTTTAAATTTATTTATTTATGAACTTCCGCCATTAACAAAAAGAAAAGAAAAAACTATTCACAATGACAATAACATACAATATATAGTAGATATGAAAGCAAACATGTGTAATGAGTCATAATTAGTCCAAACGTGTTTAACGTTGACAGCAACTAGTGAAAATGCGATTACTACCTCAAAGGAAGACTCAGGGCACATATAAACCAGCTAAGGTTGTCCTTACCGCCTCTCGTCCTTATGCTTAGGCCTTAATGCAATACAGTTGAACACAAAATTGCATCGATAAGAAATAAAATATATCTCGTAAAAGGTAAGCAAGAATGGGAACTTGTTGCTAAGGATAGACATCAGAACAGGGTCATCCCAATCGTCTTATTCTTGGATGGCGAAAACCTAAATATCGGATCCCCAATATCACAATTTTTGTCTGAGTTGGAGACTAGGATTAATTAGACTCAGCCCATATCCTCTTATCTGCAAATTATCAAGACTGATGTCCGATCTATCTTGTGAAACACATTTTGCCTATATAAAGTTAATTAATATCTAGATCTTTAGATAATACTAATTTCAGTTGACTACTGGACAAGTACCTACCTCGCCATGTCTTGTTAACCCTTTCAATGATCTTGTCTTCTGATCATGCGAATCATCATGATCAGCGAATTATGCATTGGACTAGCTATGGTACGTGTACGCTTGATGTTTACGAGCACTTTGCGGTGCTCTCTGATGTTTCGACGAATCTTTTTTCTCAGTATAACCACCAGTTAGAGACTCTGGTTAACTTCGGGCTAACAATCACACGTGTCGACATTCTTATTATTAGTCAACATTTCACGAAGTCATGGGACATGAAAATTGTCTTTCGTCTTTGCTAGAAACGTCGTATTTTCAAATAAAAATTTTCGTTCATCCATCCATTCTTTTATTTTTTCATTCTATCAATTATGCATTCATTTATCTATTCCTTCATTCACTATCTTTGCAGTCGTTACTTCTATTTTAGTTTTTTTTATACTATTTTCTTATTTCTGCAGATTTACACTCTTCGTAATTTTCTTTTAACTATATATGGATTTGATTTTGATTCGAAATATGAAATTACGCGAGCGCTAAATGTTCCCTACGCTTCATTGCCTTCTTTGTCTGAAGCTGATCAATTTTGTGAGATATTTTGGAAATTTGCGTTTTTCGCTACTTTGAAAACGCAGATCGAATTTATTTTCATTCATACTTGATATAAAAATCATCGAAGAAGTAATATGATTGAATGAAGTTGTACCTTTTCGGGTTTGAAATTATCCCGTCAAAATCAAAAATACAATGCGTGCAATTTTATGTCATCTTCAATACCATCGCGGCCTCATCGCATGCAGCACAGTAGGGTGTGCTTAGCTTTTTGAAAATTTTCAAAAATATTCCTTTTTGGTGCCAGAAAAACCAAATATGTATAACAATAGTAATGGACTTTTCATAGAATGTTAAAGACACTTTTGTTTGGAGCCCAGCTCTGTTGTGTTACCCTGGCCATTCGGATTAATCACTAATTTCCCTCTTGCCATGGTATTACTTATGATAAGTTTAAGACATAAGTTCATAACAATGGTAACAAAACGCTCACACAAATTCATTTTCAGTTTTACTCCATTCCGTTAAAATACTTTATTCTTCTACTCTTTATATTATTTATTTATATTCTTTACTACTTTATTCATCCATCCATAATGTTCTCGTGATGGTCGGTTTTGTAGTCCATTTTATTGAACCACATCTTTACTTGGTGTTTTGCATTTACTATTAAGCACGATTTCCACGTCATCAAGCAGTATGTCACCCCCTCCTGGTTTCCCAATTACACCTTCAAACATCAACTGAAAAAAAGTAATAATACATAGTCTGATTATGCTATTTCCTATTTTGTTTCCAAAGCATGACAAGGTGATTTAAGGGGCATCCTTTGCACACCGGACACACACTTAGTTGTGTCCTAGTTGTTTGGAGCTTCGACATGTTCTTCGGTTTATTTATAAGCTTCGCTATAATCATGGTCGCCGAAGAGTCGACACAAAACTACTTGTGTTTCTATTGCAGTTCGTTTTTTTAATGAGGATGTTTGCATTTTCATAACAAGATAACAGATTATCGAGGCCAATACAATTCAATCTAGAAATTAGCATCGACATACCTTAATTGCTGCTTTTGTTTTCCTTTTCTTGGAATAGGTCAATGGGATGGAATTCTTGTGCCACTTATATAGAAGTTTTTTCGTAGCATTATGACTTCCGACAAACTTTCCAAACCGGCTGTGTGATAGGTATACATTGAGAATCTGACCAGTACCATTCATGTAGATGGAATATTTTAAACATACTGTACATTGAAATAAAGAATAAGAGAAAAATACTTTAAAAAAAAGAAAATTAAATTAAAATATTTTTCTCTGTATGTAAATTGATTACTATAAATAAGCACGCATGTATGGGACGTTGTGTATAGAAGTAGATTAAAAAGTTTCATTTTGCAAAGAAATCGCACCATTTCGAGTACAATTTTTAATAAACAGGGACAATAGGGACAATTTAAGAAATGTGACTCATAGAGTGCTTACACTATGTCCATCAAATAAAACCTAAATAGTTGCTAAACTAGGGCTATTTATCAAAAGTGAAATGCTGCGAAAATTGACAATAACAAGTATTTGAAAAATGTGTGAAAAATTGGAATAGGATAAATTAATCGCTTTGAGATATCATTAACTAAAAGATAAGAACTTTCAAATAGTTGAGAAATCTCTTTCATGAATTCAATTGTTGAAATCTCTTTCATTAATTCAATTGTTCAAAGACCTATCAGGTTTTTTTCGAGGTTAGCATCAACTGTGGTTAATTTTAAGGAAATGAACAACAGAATTACAAATGCTTACATTTTAAATAAATTGTTGTTTTACATGTTTTATAAAAGCTATTCTGATAACTATCAGTTTGAAATCAGTAAAATAGAACATTTGTACAAATGTAAAAAATAATTATTTTTTCAAAATTTATAAACTAAAAAAATATTAATTTAGTCTCTTATATTCATTGAACTTGAATGTTTTAATAGTTACAAAAAGGTATGTTTAATCAAAGCCATGGCAGAGTGATTCTGAACTACCTGACATGGTAGAGTCCAACGAGGCACAATTAGCCACAAGCACTATGACGTCACATGTAAACAAATCTATTGTTTTAATGCTAAGAATCATGGGCAAAAGAGGGGATTCAACATCTTAAAATCAATGAAAAATAGGGTAAAAGTTCACTTATAATATTGGAACAAATTATAAGTATAAGTACAATGTCAAATGTATTAAAGGAAAAATATTTTGCCAAAACTAGATGCATTTTTATTCATGTAAACAAGCCATGACGTCATAGTGCTTGACGGCAATTATCTGATCAGTTTTTGCCTCGTTGGGCGATTGATTTTGCTTTGCTACCATTCAGCTGGAACAGTTTTAGGAACAATAGCAAATACACAAGGGAAACCATGTTTTTACGTTTTGACAATTATTGAAAGTGAAGGACAATGTTAATAAAGATATTTCTCGTTGAACTAATAGTCACAAAATGAAAACTATTTGCTAGTAACTATTTAGGTTTTATTTCATGGACATAGTGTAGTGTAAGCCCTCTATATTAATTATTAAAGTCTTTGGCCTATTAATATCGACTGTAGTCCCTTCAGTTGCAGTTCGTTGGAATGCAGCACAACCTGGAGGACAAAACCATTGATTTCAGCTCCCAAGAGAGCAAAAATATTTTGTTTTGTCTCCAGATGGGGCTGGTTTGACGTCACAGACAAGGGATCTATACCTGATACCTATTTATATCGCTGATGTTGAACCCTAAACTGGTATAGTCGGGAACGACTATATACTATACTAATTCAAAATTGCATGAGATCTTTTCATTTTTTCAACATTTATAATCTGACTAGCGAGATTACTCGATTCAACCACAGGTAGCCCAAGTGTATTAACAGTGTTGTTCAGCAGCAGTGTTGTAGCTAGACAGACAGACGAAAAATATATGGGTATTTGATGTGGATTGCATGGGTACTTTTAGGTCAACTTTTTTCTACTTTAAAATCAATAAACTTCAACAAAACTCTTATCTTGTATCGCTGATATATTTAAGAGTGTCATGTATGAATTTGAGCTCAATTCGTTGGGTTTTGACAGCATTCGCCTAACATACACTTTTAGTATGCCTGCCTGTCTGCTTGTCTGTCTGTCTGTCTGTCTGATTGTGTATCTGCCAGTCTGGCTGTCTGTGCATTAATAAGAAGTTGCTTAGGGACGGACCATTAGATATTTGAGGGGGGCTGGGCAAATACCAAAAAAAATATCGAGCAAAGCCTTAAACAAAGAAAAAAAATCGTGCACGGCAGATGTGCCAATAAAAAATATCGTTCAGGGAGAAAGAAAATATCCTGCACAACCATCACATCGGAAAGAAATATTCTGCAAAAATACCCAGCCCCCCTCAAATATCTAATGATCCGTCCCTTATGATAAGTTAATTACTTGAATTGCTGGGCCTAATGTAGATTTCTGTGCTGACAAGTCTTGCAATGTCACCAGCTTTTCTTGACTTGCTGCTCATGATCATGAAACCTGTGACAGAAGGAAACTCAAATCAACTTAATTCCGCTAGTGTTTTTTTGTATGGCCTAATGCACTAGTCAGTTGTTTCCACCACCCCCCCACCCCCGGGACACGTGGGGAATTTACCGGGTAATATAGGGAGAAAACAAGCAGCTTTTGGCTAGTTTCGAACACCACCCCCCAGAGGATTTGCTTGGAAATACCAGAAACGTTCCCCAAGACCCTCGGGGTAATGTAAGAGGAGACTGGAACCTAGTGTGTTTTCAAGATGGCGGAAATGGACGAGGTAAAATTTGAAAGCCTTTGTTTAGGTGTTATTAATACACTATTATGTGTTTTCAATTGAATATATTCGATGTGAAGCTTTTTATCTAATACTTCAAAGTATTTTGAATCAACAGAACGAAACATTGAAGTCATTTTGGAGAAGTTTTTTTATACAAACGTGCAAGCTGTCAGATGGGGAGGAGTACGCAAAAAAGTTTACAAGTGAAAGGTAAAAATGAGTATTTGCTTAGAAAATAAGGTTAAATTATTAAACTTTTAGTGTAATTAGCTATATAAATCTTTTATAGAATGCAAAAGGAGATGGTCGGGGAATTGAGCAAAGATTTGTTGAAGGAGTTTGGTATTACACGACTTGGAGACATCTATGGGATACTAAGACACGCGAGAGAGGTAATTCATATATCAATGTTTTTTTCAGTGCAAAAAAGCAAAATATTTTTGTCTTTTTTTGACTCAAAAAAGGTCATATATTGAACCAAAATTTAAAATTATGCATTTGAAATTTTTATCACAGTTTGTACAACAGAGTGGGCCAACTGGAAGAGAAAATAGAAATAAGGTACAAATGATGGCTGTCATAATAATTAATATATTATCCAAGTTTAACATTTTCCTTTTTTTTTTTTTTTTTTTTTGAAATTGAAACAGTATTGAGTCACAGTAATCATAACATATGTAATCATATATTTGTTCTTTCATCAGTTATTTTTTAAGCCTCATCGGCATTACAAAAATGGATGATAAACTATTACAGCATTTTACTGATCATAATAATTATTAAATAAATTGCTTTTTTCATCTTTCAAGGTTGAAGATAAGAATACTTCAGCAAAAATATCTAAAACAAAGCAAGCAACATTAGTAATGGGCAATGGAACTCTAACAGTTGGACCTCAACTCATTGTAAGTTACACTTAAAACATTCCAGTGGTAAAAAGATTACAAATAAAAACTCTAACCATGAACACTTGTCTTTATTTAGCTTAGAACTTTCTACTGCTTCAAATTCTCTAAAAAAGTAGGACTGAACTCAAATGCACTGAGTTATCAAAATGTAAACGTTTTCAAATCGATTCACTCAAAGGATGCATGTGAAAAAAGTGTCAAAAAAGCACAAAGTGTTCACGGTTCGAGTGTCCTCACTGTAATAACCTTGAAGGGGACAGAGTCAGAAATATAAACAAAAACCTCAAATGGACATCAAAAATGTTAGAATCAACATATATTCACTAATTTATTGAGCAAATCATGGCATAAATGTGGAGTGTTTTGCTGTTTTATTTTTATGACCTTCATCTCAATGTGAATAGACTATGTAACATCATAATGAGATATGGAACCATTATACTAATATTTACAATACAATAATAAACAAAAATAAATATCAGTAATAATATATCAGATTTGGAAATTGTATTAACAATATGGATTATTGGTTAGGTTTTGCCCGAAGAAGAGTCAAAGAAAGTTGTCATTTCCATTGACATGAGAGACTTGGAAACCAAAAGCCAAATATACGACACCACCAAGATAAGTACAGATCACAAGATGTATCAGTATTTTACTGAGATCAACAGGGCTGCTTTGAAACTAAGTGTTGATAATCCACAATTACTACAAGACAAATCCAAACTACAACAGGCAGCAAGGGAATACATCCATTCAAATGGATATGTATACAAAAAAAAGAATAGCCGATCAAAGCAGTTTGGGGTAGCAGGAGAAAACAAAAGGCCTTACCTACAGGATGCACTTAAAGTTAAAAAAATCAAGGAGATCCAGGAAGACATGAGTGATACTGATACTCAAATGGCGCTGCTTACTCGACAAAGAGAGAAACATATCAATGTCAAGCAATTCGGGCAAGCTGCAACTATCACCGACCAACTTTCACAACTCCGTGGAAAAAAACGTCAATTGGAAAATGAGTTAACTTTGCTCCAGAATAAAAGAAAGCTATCTTCCAAACAGAAAGCAAAAAAACCTAGAAAAGCAGCTGTAAGTGAAACTCAAGGGTTGAAAATTACTGACATGCTCAATACAGAAACTGCTACATCAACCACTATTGATATGGTTTCCAGTAACCCTGGCACACCTGAAAGTCAAACTCCCCCAAAGTTGAGCAGTATTCCAGCAACATCAGAATTAAAGGAAAAAGATCTCAAGGACACCGATGATCCTTTTTTAACCAAAGTCCTGGAAACGTGTTAGAAGCCAGTTTGTATTCTTCATTTGTTCGTATCACAAATACTGCTTTAAGTGATGTTAAATCCTGTTGTGTTGATGATGGCTTATGCATTTCCAGGATCAATATGTTTACACTGACTGAATTTATAGAACTTAGGCAACAGTTTTGCAGAGAGTATCATGCTGTTAGCTGCACGGAGTGTGGCATGTTGACTAGTGCTGCAAAGTTTATATTGGAAAAAGGTATCGTTGAAGTTTCAGTTGTCTATCGTAGATCTTTTCCTGTTTCCGTTTATAAAACTGACAAAGCTGTGAGGAGACTTATGCAGTTACCAGTGGTAATCTTTAAAAGAGAAACTACTCCTGGCTGTTCAGTTCTTTATGCTACAGAATACAAGAGATCGGTAGATTACAAGTACTTTCTACAATGGACTAAAAAGCTGACTGATCCAGTAAAATCACTTTCGGGACTAAGCAAGGAAAACCTTGCGGCTCTTTGTAACCTAGCATCTACAGGTAAGGACAGAACACTTCTAAAGTATGCAGTCTGTCAAGCCCAGAACTACAGTGCAAAAGAAGCTCAAAGAAGATATGGTATTGCTTCCTTTAAGCAGCTTGCAACAAAAGTTTCCACTGCCCTTGAAGACGCAGCACAAATTAGATCATCCATTCAAGACCTAGCCAAGATTGAAAACAAAGCATTTCTCTTATCTTTACGAATACCAGACAAATGTGATGAAGATTCATCAGAAGACAGTGAAGATGATGGCTCTGAACTTATGGATATTGAAAACATGTCCAGTGATGAAGATGTTGATGAGAGCACAAAGTTAAAGTCATGTAATCATGGTGATTGTAGCACTAATGATCCTAGAAAAGCTTCACCTTATGGACCTTCTCCCACAAAGCATTTATATGATCCTGATAATATAGATAAAAGACAATTGATTGCCAATCCAGCACCAGCCAATGATGTTCTGATCGGTTGGTTACGAGATAATGACTTCAACTGGTTTCAGTTTTACGAAGAAGTGAGTCTTTACTTGCGAGATTATACTACAGAAGTTCTCAATCAAGTTTTGTTAGATTTTACTGATTTTTTACCATCAAGTGACCTAACAGAAGCAGAAGAAAAGCAAGTTGAAGTGTCGCGACAAGCTTTTTTAGAGACACAAAGAAGGCTGACATTGAATAGCCAAGATATTGAAACTGATTCTGACAATGATGAAGACCAAGATTGGAGTGGAGTTCAGGTTACACATCAACTAGGGAAAGAAACCATGCAGAAAATACAAGCTGAGAGAATTCGCATAAAAAGGCGAGCCAAAAGAAAGATTGCCAAGGAGATAGCTCACAATTCTGTCCTAAAAAGAAAGGTTCCACCAAAGGTTAGTAGACTTTTGAAGAAATATCCATCAATCGGTAAAGACATGGAAGAATTTGTAGAAAGCAAAAAAGTTGGAGCTGATGCATGGCGCAGAACAGGACTTTTAACATTTGATGGGGAACGAAAACGTGGAAAGAAAGTGACTTACAATAGAATAAAGGAACACCTGGAAGCGAAGTATAAGACCAAATTTGGTTATGGGTCCATTGTCCAACTGTGTGCAATTAGAAATAAAAGACTTCTCTCATCCAAACGATACCAAGGTGTTGCAAAACTTACCTGTCGTAGAGCCCGTAAAGGATTTTCTGTCCGTCTTAATGCAGATGCTCACTGGAGCTGTGCTCTATATAAGGGACTCGACTTTATACAGTTCAAAGATGGCAGAAATCAAATGATTCTTAACAGGGACGATCAGTCTGGCTTTAGATTAGACACAACATATGATCACAAACATTCAAAAACTATCACAACCAGCAATCAGCCATCTCTTACAACAAGAACAGATTTTGTAAACTCATATCCTTCAGTAATACAAACTACATCATATTTATTTATGGAAACAAATACAACCAAACAGGCCTGTGTTGGTATTGTTAAGCCACATCATATTTATCCCAAGAATCCATCACAACATAGAGCTGATTTAGAGATGTTAATGAACACTCCTGAAGTAGAAGCATGGGTAGCCAATAAACCAATCGACTCCATAAGGGTGGATGGCGCCACCGACGAAGGACCAAGTCATGTAGAAGTTCAATTCAGTTGGACAGAGCATCATATTAAACACAGTAAGATTGTCACAATTGTTACTTCCCGACACAGTGGTGGTTCATACCTAAATCGCGTCGAACTAATGAATGGTGGGTTATCACAAGCACATACTAACTTGTTCATACCATCGACCTTAAATGGTAGCAACAATGGTCTTCATGGCCTTGACCAAGAAAAGCTCAAAGAAAACCTAGAGCTGGCAGCTGAAGTGTACATAGACAGAGTAAATGGAGCTAGCTGCTGTGGAGTGCCAGTTAAGTTGTTTAAAGGTGCAACAGGCAATGATCAAGCAAGAAGACAACATCTTTTGACATTCCTTAAGGGCACTAAAAAAGCTAAAGAAGAACTGAAAGAAGAACAGCCAGATCTGTACAGTTACTTTCAAGATGTCTGGGACGTACGAAATAGACATATGAACAAATCTCTTCCAACAAAGTATATCTTTCATCTAACACTGTGTGGAAAGGTAGATTGTCTCCATCCAAGATGTCAAAAGGGCCAAACAAGTGAGCATACAAAATGGTTCGAGAATGGGCCTCCAGTTACATGGCTTCCTCTGCCAGTGGAAGACCCAAAGAGACCAGGCCACTACTTGAAACCAGAAGATCTACTTACATCAACTGGAGAGAGGATGATAAAACCACCTAGTGCCATGTTGAAGGAAGCAGCTACTACAACGAACAGTAAGTAGGATTTGTTGTTGTTAACAATCCTTAATCTCAAAGAAGCATTAAAATCTCTTAATGAATTTGTACTCATTTATTTTTACAGATGTTGATATAGACTCTCTCTCAACGAAATGTTTGATTCCAGCTAATGAAGTCAAGTTTCACATAGAACATTACAGTAAGATACTTCAAAAACAGAAAGGAAGGAAAAAACGGGTGGAGTCAAGTGTGCAACCAAATCAAGGTAGTTCAACATATAAATCTTATTCTTTACTATGCATTATGTTCCTCATGGCATTTTTTTAAATTTTGAATAGGAAATTCCACTTCAAAGACATGTATTGTTTGTACAAATGGGAAAGGCGCTCTTCTTCAATGTGCAGCGGAATGCAAAGACTTCTACTGCCTTGAGTGTTTAGGTCTCAACTACCCTCCACCCATGGAGTGGGTTTGTCCACTTTGCCAGGGTAAGCTGAAATGGCTAAATCATCACATTATCATCAATCAATTACATGCAATATTCCTCATGACTCACAACAGTGTTTGTCTTCATTTAGAAGAGACTGATGTCTATTGCTACTGCCAACAAGGGGAATATGGCTTGATGGTTGGGTGTGACTCAGACGTTTGCTGTTACGAATGGTTCCATTTGGATTGTTTAGGGCTGAAGGGCGAACCATTGTCAGATAAATGGTTCTGCCCTTCATGTTTAAATTTAAAAGAAAATGATTAAAACAAATTCAATCACTACTGATTTGTCAGGTTCTTTTTTTCCTGTCATTTAACCATTCCCTAGAGGTAGGGGATTTTTACTGTTAATTTTGCCCCATACCCTGGAGGGTTTCTTTGAAATTACCATGTGCATTTTCACATTTCCCCCACTATGTCCCGGGGGTGGGGGGGTGGTGTAAACAACTGACTAGTGCATAAACGCGGTTGTGTATAACAGAATGTACCATTGCCTCAAAGTGGGTGATAAGAAATTATATGTAGATAAGCTATCAATTGCGCTGTACTGATTGTCCATGCTTCGTCTCAAATATCTTTCTCTGTTATAAATGTATGTTTTCTCACTCGGAAAGGAAATCAATAAATGTATGAGTTCACTCGAGGCAGACAAATTTATTTTTAATGTTAAAAGGTTTAAAACCACCAATAAATTTCTAAAAAAATTTAACTCATCAGAAAACTACATTAAACCAAAACACCACTTGATGAAAGCTATCTCTGTAATTACCAGGTTTCCGCAATGAAGGGTTTACTTTGTTCGGTTCTGGACCATAATGATGTTTCCAAGAAAATGTGCTTGATTTTCCATTTACTGCTGGTGCAAAAGTAGGATCTCGCAAATCTCTCCAGCCACACTGCTTTTGATCGCCGTCGAATGAGCAGTTTGAAAGACGCATCAAACGTGCTGTGATTTAATGAACAGTTTCACCATTAAGTAAAATATAAATGACTGAAATATAAAGAGCGCGGAGATACGGATTTTATATTGGAGTGTTGAACGTATATCATACGAGAAGATTAAATCCTTATCCCCGAGTGTACATGTAATGTTCTGTTATATAAAATACAAATGAAATATCGATCAGCTTTTTTTTAAGTAAACTTTTAGTACATTATTTCAGCAGAGTTCTACAAGTCATTGAATGATAAACCATCAAATTGATCACTTTCTATGATAATGAGAAATTCGATATCTATTTGATTCACTCGTAGAAAAATAGATGAATGTTTTTTTTTTTTTTTTTTTTAAGAAGCGACAGAAATAACAAATTCCTTTGAAAAACGCGGTGTTATTCAGTGTAATAGTCTAAACTACAGCGGTGGCTTTGACGACAAAGTGATATAATTTTAATTAATAAAGTTTTTTGCCCTATATATTAGCGAAACACTGAAACACTTGATCATAAAAGTTCTCATGATATTCCACGTTGTTGATTGAAATTAACTTACTGATTGAAACAGCATATCCAGGGACTCTGATTTTTGGAGAACGCTTCCCTAAATAGATGTCGTCTAATGCAATATCTCCTCTCTCGCCATGTCCTCTTACTGCTTCGATAATTACCTACATATTTGACAATCGATCGCAATAAAAGTAGAAGTAGATAGCTAGTGTAATGCTATAAATAATAAGAGCAAAAAATATGATATGCTCTTCGCGAGAATCGAACCCACGTCTTCAGTATTCTAGTCCGATGTGTTCACCACTACACCATACTGTTATTTACACCTAACGCATTACTGAATTACTAGTCTGATACTAACTTGAACTGCGTCGATATGATGTTTCTAAAGAAACAGTTCAATGTATCACTGTAACGATAAAACGGACACTTCAGACGTTAGCCCTTCGTCGGAGCATAGTTAAGGTAATTCCGTAGTTTTGCACTGCGCATAGTTCTGCGCATGTTTCAAGTTTTTTGGTTTCAGGACTTTTATCATGTAATCTAGTCAAATTATGTTTGTAAATTACTTTGAATAAAAAATTCGAAGAATTCGGATATTTTCGAGCGAGAAAACGCGTTTATTTTGTAGCTCGACCCAGTCCTCTCTCGGAAAACCTGTTTTTTTTACATTAAAATGACGATATATTTTGCAATATTTCGCAAACTAGTACGGTGACATATGTTTTTTATTTGATAAAATTATTTGTTATAACATAACAAATATATCTAAAATTGAGAATAGGTCATCGGGCTAACTTTTGAGAAATTTCCAAAATACTATCCACTTAGGACTTTTTCAAATGAATTAGCAGCTCGTGCGCACGTTACTATTTCGTCAATTTCTTCAAGATCACATATTTTTTATACATATGTTCATATTTTTTTAATAAAATAAAGTGCAAACATTTGAACAAAAAATTTGAACGAATTTTGCTATTAAAAAACAAATTACTGTGTTTTTGTTCCTTTTATCTTCGATTTTTGAGCTTTTTTCTTTACGTTCTCAAGCCACTAAAATGCATGAACTTTGACGTCATATTGCACAAACAAAGAAGTCGGTGACCCCCCTTTTTTATTGTATTTTCTGAAAGCGTTTCTCAAAATTCTTTGTTTGAACGAGTGTAAAAAAATTTCATCGGGCAGTTTTATTTCTACGGAATTACCTTAATATAGTAGAGATCGGAGTAAGTAGGATAACATTACGTTAAGATATTAAGATGCTTTCAGCTCCTCCCTCATCCCCCCAAAAAATCAACAACAACAAACAAAGCATTTTTGCGGCGATTTTTAGGGCAAATCTCACTGCAAAAGCCTCTGGAAAGAGACAAAAAGCTTTCAAAAAACAGTTGTATATACGGTTCTTCTGTCCTAACTCTGAAAATTGCCGTAAAAATCGTAACAAAATCACTTTTGTGAACGGGCTTTAATACAAGCCATTCTCATCAACCTACTGAAAATTTTGCGTAGCCGATCAATGCTATTTGGGCTTGCCTCCATATATTTCCCTGGTTACTTGTTGCCATAAATAGTATTCTATCAGTCTTCTCAGTTCTCTGAATGACACTAAGTTGCCAAACATCTTCCCCATTCATGTAAAACCAAAATGCTATCGACTTATAAGCATTAGTTAAGTTTTTGTAGACTAGCCGAGCTCGATCTCCAAGTTTTCTTGGTCCAGACGTTTCTATATAGGTGTAATATCCTAAAAAGCAATTTAGATGTCACATAGTGAATATGTATAGTGATCGCTTTCGCTGACATCTACCAAAACGTAGGGGAACTATTTATAAATCGACATGGTTCTGTATACGAGTTTTTCCCCATGTCAATCATATCTATATTTTGTATTGCATGTTTTTCGTCATTACTTTTAATGAACTTAATGAGATTTTAAAGCCTCGTCAGTAGTTCGTTCACCTTGTCACTGATATCCCAGCCGACTGTGCGCACTTTTCCCCCTTTTTCTTTTTTTAAAGGTAACATGACTCAGCTACACAGAAAAAAGTCGAAGCAAGAATGTGCAATCACTAGAAAACGAACTCGGGACCCCTCGCACAGATGATCGCGCACTTTAGCTAACTAAATGTTCGCGTTTGCTCCTATAAGATTTTAAAATATGCATCTTGTCACTCACCTGTTGATTTGTAATTGGTCCTGTCTCCACTTGGTCCTGTGAAGTCTGTCGGGGTTGATCCAGTACCTCGTGTCCAATTGAAGTCAACGTGTTTGTTGGCATTTTTCCAGTTACAAAAACCGGTTTCAAAGTCACAATAATCTTCATCTGAAACGATTGAGTTGACTGGATGATATACGAGATGATGGTAACGATGTTGATGACATGATGTCGTGTATGATGGTGAAAATAGTTAGAACACCCATAAAACCAAATTCATTCTCTTAATTCCATTGTCCGACTTGTTTTAAGAAGGTAAATACATATATCTTATTAGACAGTTGGATGTGGAATATGGCTGGATATTTTTACGAGTCACGTATTTTGACGTTGTATTTTTACTCGATCCAGTCTTACTCACTCGTTATTTTTACAAGTTGGATAATAATGTGCAATATTTTAGCAATTTTTGACATCCTAAGTGTTTTTATTCAGTTTGTGTTTATTGTTAAAATGTTGATGTGATTTGATTGGTTTCAGTGTTCATGACTTACAAACAGCGGTAGGTTTTATGTCGGGATACTTGTGAGATGCATTTTTACAGGGTCCCCACAGCACGTCCACATCATCAACTGCAATGTTTGCCAAGCCAGTCTTAGTATATCCATGCAGCAGAATCTATAGAACACAAAATATAATGCTTTGTTAAGATATTGCCGAGTTAGAAGAAGGAAGGAGGGACAAAGATAATGGTGTTTGATGCGCGGCGTTGTGCGTGACAGTCTGTCCATGCAGGGTTGAAGTTATTTATTCAATAAAGTATATGTTATATTATAAGCTAAAATAGCATAGTTTCTTATACATATCATTGATTTTCAAATGATATTTTATTTTTGAGATTATGAGGAATTTCTCTGCAACGTGACATTTGAAATGTTTATTCTCTCTCCCGATAACTTGAACAACTTGAACTGTTTTCACACAGAGGACGTAGTGTTCCAAAAAAGAAATATATTTTCGTTTTCGAGATATTAATTATACCTTGTGGTCAAAATTGTGTCGGTATGTGATATTTTGTTGCATCTATTTATCGCCTGTTGGGTTTGCAATTGTTTTGAGCATGGTTCGGTTCGAAGAACTAGCATCTTGTAGTAGAACCGACAATGTAGATCCAACTGCACCATTCATGTAATAGTAGAATGAGAAACAGCGATCTTCTTTAGATCCTGGCTGTAGTGGACTTCGTAATATAGCACCATCTAGTTTACGCCAAAGTTGTCTCATCGTTATAAAGTATCCTGCGAAGCATAACAAATAGTCGAATAGCTCTTTGTTGGTTGTAGTGAAATATGATAATAATAATGATAATAAGCTACTTGAAAGCGCATTTCACAAATCTGAATGCGCTTTTACAATTGAATATACAATGTACGTTTATATGGACCGCTATATGAGGCGCATTTTGTAGCCGGCGCCACGCTGCTTAGAATCATATCGTGTTAGTAATTAGCATGGGCTAGTATGACCTGGGAATTACCAACTCTCGTCGAACAGTATCGGTATGGGTTCTTTTTAACTAACACAGCCTAGTGAATGAAGCAAAGAGAGACGGGACCTCCCGTTTTGCGTCGTTATCCGAGAGGACGTGAAGATCTTACCATTTGTAGATAGAGAAACAATGGCAGCAATTACCTTTTCCTCGATTATTTTAAGACCCTGAGTGTTGGTGCGGCCAGGGGTCGAACCCGTGACCTCCTGCACAGTAATCCACTGCTCTATCAACTGAGCTATATTCATAATATTTGTGTCATCAACCAAAAAGTACAAAAATTAGTATTTTGTCTCATTGTTCTGTCCACGATTGTAGCTTCCGGTCTTTTTAGTGATTCTCAGGGTGTCGCACTCAAACGAATGCGGGCCCAATAGAAATAATAAAAAAGCGCAAGAATTAAAAAAAAGAACTGTTTGTGGATATGATTGTGTTTGAGTTAATATTTGCAGACTGGGTTTTAGCTTTAAAAAAAATTGCAGATAATATGATATGACTATTATCAATACAAATACTGACCTTTTGGGGCTACGAATGAGTGTTCTTTTGATGGGCCATTTGGGAGACTTTTAGCTAGACCCCATTTCTCATAATTATAAGGGCTTTGTGTCCATCCACAAAAATCTTTGGTAAAAGTGCATCCATCTTTTCCTAGTAGAATGTAAAAGTGTACATACCATTGGTAATAATGTAAAGAACATGTTGTTGCGATAAAGAGATAGCGATAATATCAAATAATAGGTACTGATGCCATCCTCATATAATGACGGTGATGATTTTGACAAGGGTCAAACATGGGATTTTGTCGTTTCGGTCGATCTTGGTGACTAAACCTGGGTTTCGAGCAACTCAGTGCTCAGTCTAATCCTGGGTAGTTAATACTATAATGCTATGCAGTGCATAGTACTATGGGATTGCTGTGAGATTTCACACACATTATCCGTCATTATAAAGGCCATTTTTAGACCATTGTATTTTCGACTTTGTCTACCGAATATTAGACAATAAACTTATTCTTTTTACTCGGGGTACCCCCCTAGGGGGGCCCGAGTCATAGTTTACCTTTCGGTCGGTAAGTACTTCATGTACGCCCAGATTATAATTTCCTCACATATATGTCTTAGAGTTTTTGTGAAGAAGTCCTTCGTTTTTTTGTACTATATTTATATTTATTATTTATACATGATATTATTGGTTTTCTCTTTTCATATTTTCTTTTGTAGATTTGTTTATATGCATGTTTTTATAATCGATGCATACATGAAGTACTTACCTGTGTGTCATGCAGAGATTTGGAAATTTGCCTCGTACTGCGCAAGTCACTCAGAGATCACAGGGAGCCCAATGTCATGCAGAGCCAAATCAAGGTGTCAACGAAAAGGCAAGGACTGTCAATTTCGAAGCGAGTTGTTCCGCGAACTCCAAAACTCAAATGAAACTCGGATGAGCTCAAAGACTTCAAATGAAATCAAATCAAACTCTTTAGTCGGCACAGCGGCAACAACGCCATTTTGAATCGCTCAAGCAGAAAACAAAGTGGCTTCTTCGCTCGCTTCTTACCACGATAAGTCTGTTTTTGTATAGCAACGATTTGTTATCGAATGCTGAGTAGTTTTTTAATGATATTTTGTTCAATTAATGTCTGTTTTTTTACCGCTGTATTATCAATTTTGAAAAATCACTACCGGCTACATGGAGTAGTGTTCGCTGTCGAATAAATCGGCGGTTTAGGCAGGCATCGCACACAAAAAATAACACCATGTCAACAACCAGAAGGTTTTAAGTCTATTTTGACATAATGACGTTATAAAATTGACGAAAGAAAATGAAAATGAAGTCCACATAGTATGACACAAATATATAGCAGTTACTGGAGTTAAATTTACACTCAGTGTACTCATATGCTGTAGCAAAGCTGCATATTGCTCATTATGCATTCAAGTCATTTACTATTTATCTACTTTAAAAAGTACTTCTGTTCTCCAAGATTCATGTGTAACTAGCCCAAGTAAACACCTACAGGCTGGACGTCTAAATTTCCTATATAATCATCGCAGACATTATCGTACAAGAGCTAACTGCTTACATGATTTTTCATAAAACTGCTTCAGAAGAATCTATAATGTACCCCGAGTAAACGCCTACATGGCGTCTAGTTTTAAATAGTTTTGTTTCAACGCTAGCTTTTGCTGGTTTATCCACCGTTGGGACACTAACAATTGACACGGTATTGGTAACATAACTAGGTTGGGAATGTACAGAAGACTATTGGCGATAGTAATGTTTATTTGTGGAAGTGGTTTTGTCTGTTCTTTTCTTACCTCTAATATTGCAAACAGAGTAACATGTCTTGGTGTCACTTGATGGTCCCTTACATTTGGTGCCGTTAAACCTTGCTGCTGGACTGTCGCACTTTCTCGTTCGTGTCGTAGTGCCATTGCCACATTCTGGTTTACATTCACCCCACTGAGACCACGGTCCCCATTGACCATTAACAGGGGCTGTAAATGCAAAAATAACTTTAGTTTCGCAACTTATAGTATAAGTGATCACAAAAAAACATGGTCGGTCGATAATCAATGAATCGACATTTGTATACCTTCGCATATCTCTTTAGTACAGTTCACTTCTTGTGTTTCCACCCCATGTTCGTCTACCATGGCACATACAGAGGTGTTGGCTGGCGAGCAGAATCTCTGTCGATATTTGACGCATCGCCCCGGTGTGTATAACTTGTAGGTATCACATGGTGACCATTGAGACCATGGAGACAGCCTCTTTAGTGGCTCTATTTTGAAAGTCGTAACGTCAAAGATAATGTCAAACATCGAGGAGGATGATTATGCTGTTAGCCCCTTTTCGTCCCAGGCAATATTATGAGCATGAACCGTAAGAGAATGATGCAAATTAAATGTATTTATTTGTCGGATTCATCTCAATAAGTTTGTTTTACTCTTAGATATTTAATTAATCAAATAGAAGAGGCTTTAGCGTGCTTTGTTTAGTAATAGAACACGATGGAAAAAGAAGAGAGCACTCAAGAAGTGATGGGAGAAGAAGGAGCTTAAATCAATAAATACAAGGATAAAAACAATAAATGATAAATAATTGTTTTAGAAATACATCGAGTTATGAAAATGAAAGACAGTGAATTGAATTTTAGCTAATTATTCGTATGTTGAAGTAAGTCTAGAGTACATGCACTAAAAGCGTGCAACATAAATACCACTAAATACTGCTATTTTATGCTAATTCTATTGTTTTCTTTTGTTTAATTCATGCTATTTACTACTAGATAGTGATAACGTTTGCACACATTTAGTGCGTGCACTCCAGTAACTTAGACAAAAATGTATAATAAAGGTAAACATAGTTTTTATTGGTAGTACTGTGGCATTTATTACATTGGTGATGTCGAAAAATGGAAGTCGTGTTAAAAGCACCTATATATACCTCCATGAAATAGTTTAACCTTCATGCACGCTCTTTTATGGGAAACCTCGGGGATGAATCGGAAATATTTCGCTTGTATTGGATATGAAACTGACAACCTCTGAGTTTGATCTGCACTATGGACTCCTAAAAACTATAAAGTAATGATACAATAAATAGGACGGATGTATGATAACATTCCTATGTGAATCAGTCACTTTTTTATTTGTTGATAAACATGGAACATCCATGGTGGTCTAAAGGCCGGTACACACGAGGGAGCTTGCTCCTGCAACACGCTCACGCAACATGCTCCCGGAGTAATGCTCCATCGTGTGTACCAACGAACAATTTGTTGCGCAACAAAGGGAGCAAAAGCCGGGAGCAAAAGTTTTGTTGCGCAACGTGTTGCAGGAGCAAGCTCCCTCGTGTGTACCGAGGGAGTCTGTGGTGATCTAGGATCGCGCGCAATGCATGATGTTTGCTTCAAATTTTAAAATAGTCAATCCATACATCAGTGCGCGTTCAAATTAAATTGTAAACCAAGGTCGGTGAAGGTCCGCAATTTCGGATTTCATTTTTATTCGAGTAGATTCTTTGAAAATAACGAAAACCACCACTAAGACATTATTGTGAAGTGTTGCAGTTCTTTCAACACATTTCTACGTTCGTAATCTGGCCCTGAGGGATTTGGCACAAAATAATAAACTGATAATAAATTCGTACTGTTCTCGATACCAACCGTTGTGGATCCATCAATGTTAATTAGATCTTTCCAATAGACTCCATCTAGAGAATACTTGACCGAGTATTCCATAACCCAAGCCTGCAGCTCTGCGTTACCCGTGGTCGTTACAGCACACAGTGAAGTTTGCTTCGCAACCTCGATTTGCAGGTAATCCTTGAGGTATGTTTTTGTAAAACTGGAACACCAAGTTGTATTAACTTGAGAGTCCTTTGTTCCAACATAACCCAGTTCTGGCTTATATTGTTTCCAGTGTGTTAAAGAGCTGAGTTTCTTGGGCTTTATTTCTCCTTGTGACCCAGAGCAATCTATGAATATAGGATACTTTTAATACTAAATCTTAACCTCTGGTTAAACGAAGCAACAGTGTTTCGGCAACATCACTCTCTCGCGCCTTTTTCCACGATGTCGCCTGGTTTTGCCAACTGTGGAAACATGGTAGCCGGAACAAGATGTAAACTGTCGAGGCTATTTGCGATTAAATGTCTCAACAAACAAAAAACAAAATTTGATTTGATTTATTCGCCACATATATGTTACATCTTAGCATTTAAACAATAGCTTTGTTTACATGTGACGTCATAGTGCTTGTGGTTAATTCACATGCGTCGAAAGTACATCAAAGAAGACCGCCTAATCTATTGTTTGCTTGCAATTGTATTCGACTCATGCGAGATTCGGCTTTCAAACCGGTCCTTAAATAGAATATATAGATCCCTTGCATGTGACGTCAAAGCAGTCCCATCTCGAGGAATGCAAGACAAAAGATTTTTGCTCCCTTGGGAGCTGAAATCCATTGTTTTGTATTCCAGTTTGAGGAGGAGTCTATACTCACTTGTTTGACAAGCGTACACCATATTGAGTTTCACTATGTCTAAATTTGATAGAGACCGATTCATTCCAATGTTTAGTTTGTTATCTGGATCCCCTTTAGCTGTCACTGTGTATTTGTTGTTTTTGGATACATGGAGTGGCGAATAGTGCAGTATGGAATAGTAATCATATTTTAGCCCATAATCTTCCAAGTCTGATTCGATGACATAAAGTATTTTGAAGTTGTCGTTAATGTACTCTGTTAAAAAAAAAACATCCTTGAGTCATGAAAAGTATACATTAAGCCTAGCAAATATCAAGAATGTGTTTCAAATATGCAAATGTACTTTATTTGTTTGTTTAGTTTCATGGATTATTGATTAATTGGTTGTTAACTTCATAATTTATTTGTAGCCCATCTGTTTGTTTACTGGCTGTATTGTTTTTCGCCTGTGTTTGATTGATTGATATCTTTGTATGTTTTATCGCCTCGGTTGACAGATACTTTTTGAACTAGAATCAAATTATTTAATGTTTTTGTTGCTCTAATTCTTGTTAATGTTTTTTCTTTTGATTTTTAATCTGTCTGTTTTTATATTGGCTTTCTTTCTTGTTCAGTTTTCCTAAATGTCGACATTTTTTGCCGATTAATTTCAATGCTCTTACTTTCTATGATGTTATCCCAATGTATATCAACGTATTTGTCTCTATCCGGTCTTTGCACTTCATGCAGGAATCCTGGAAGATAACATAAAAACAAGTTGTTAAGGGGGGCGGTAAAATAAGTGACGTTCGCAAGTCACAACCTCGTGCCCAGGGCCACTCTGTTCGCTCTTTTTTTTTTCAAAACGGCGGTCGCTCGCACATTGAGGCCGGCACCGGCTGGTTTGACATGTGATTAAATTCTCCAGAGTTTTAACCGTTACTTACCTAAAGCATGCATAATCTCGTGTAGAATCTCCGCTGTTTCGCACCGTTTAGCTAACCATATTTCCATTGGACCGGGTTTTTTATATTGACGGCCATCGTCTGAGGAACATCTGAAGTATAATATTACAATCATTAGTAATTGAATGGATCATGAAATATCATTTTCAGAA
Source organism: Diadumene lineata (assembly GCA_918843875.1). Taxonomy (NCBI): domain Eukaryota; kingdom Metazoa; phylum Cnidaria; class Anthozoa; order Actiniaria; family Diadumenidae; genus Diadumene; species Diadumene lineata. The sequence continues at coordinate 14,322,546 of OU974075.1, read as the reverse complement.
AAATAATTTTGGACAAAGCGTTATTTCAGTTCTTTCATAGATTGTTATCTCGGGACAGTAGAATCATTAGGTTTTGATAAGATTTTACTTTTTTAGTATCTAATAGTGAGCCAGTTTTAGGAATCCTTTTTATAAATGTATGTTATTGTATTGATTTTATTTTGATATTTTTTTAATACTTATATTACATTAGTAGTATTAGTATCTTATCTATATATTCTATACATGTTTCGGCGACCCGATCGCAATCATCAGTAGATGACAATTGAATGTCTATGTTTTATAGATGTTTAATTTGATTTACATTGATATTCGCACTGTTCCGACTTGTTTAGATTGATTTTCGCACTCTTCCGAAAAAATGGCTTAAATCGGCATTGAATCAACAAGTTGTTCATTCAAATCTAACCTTAAGAATTTAATATAACTACTTTAATTCCCATAGCAATTATCACAAGTGTACCTTACATCTACATTCAATTGTTAACTACTGATGATGGCGATCGTTTCGCGTACTGTGTCAAAAGGTTGTCAAGATGCATATATCGTGCTTACGCATCAATATTCTTTAGAACGAATTTAATCCACTGATAGGTATTATCGTCTTTTTCAACGAATCGTAAGCAAGTATTGCTTTCAATTTCTTGAATCGCGGCTTTGATCATAGGTTCACGAACTGTTGAAATAGGAAGAAATAGAATGTTAATATCTTATTCAGCTCGCGATCAGCAACTTCTAAGTTTTGCTTTAGTTTTAAGAGGTCGCTGATGATGCAACGATTTTGGCTGTTATAACAGAGGCAGGTCTAGGGGGGGGGGGGGGGGGGTGGAGCACCCACCCTTTGGGAAAACCTGATATATTTTTATATAAAGTACTTTTAATTTTTGACTGATTATCAGTAATTTGTTTTTTTATTAGTGCACCCCCCTTTCAAAATTTCTTGAACAGCTTCTATATAATGAATAACATCTTAATAAAGTATCAATGGATGGAAGAATGGATGACTGACTGAATGGATTTTTTTAATTTGATTTGAGGGTTTGTGCTCTAGGCACTGCTGTACTCAAAATAGGACATCCTGTCCCCTACGAGGCTAGTACATCGTGGACCTCTGGCTTAACGCCTTTATCCGAGATGACGCGGAATTCCAACCATTTGCAGATGTAACTACAAAGACTGAAATTTCACCTGCATTATTTTAAGACCCTGAGTGATGGTCCGGCCACAAAGATCGAACCCGTGACCTCCCGCAAAATAGACCGACGCTCAACCAACTAAACCAAACGAACGGGCTGCTGTTACTGCATTGAAAAATAAACAAATGAATGAATGATTACATGAGGATTGACTTACATTTTATATTGTTCCCAATTTCGTAAGGAATAACTTTATCATTCCATAGGTACCGCCTGTCTCTTCTGTGTAGTCGTTTCTTTCGACTTAGTACTCGCTCTTTGGCCTGTTCTATTCTGTTTCTTGTCAATTCACTCAGTCGCACATCACCCATCATTTCTATTTTGTTCGCGTCTATGATATAGAGTCGTATGAGTGGGAAGCATTACTGTACGGTATCGTAGCCGTAATTCACATTTAGTAAACATTTCTTCATTTCAAATATTTTTAAAAATTCCCACGTTTGGGTGCTTTACGTTTTGTTTCAACTGCGAGTAATCTATAACCGACATCCGGGATCGATTCAAAATATTCTCCGACAATGTGTTTTGAAATAGGTGTTTACCCATTATATAATACCACATTTCTGTGGTTGTTCCTTGCTTGTTAATGTCTATTCAGTAGTTTACCTTTATCAATGTTATCCTGAAGCACCTCTGTCTCATCTATGATAAAAATAAGTTATTATAAATAAAGTATTATTATTATTATTATTATTATTATTATTATTATTATTATTATTATTATTATTATTATTATTATCTATCACTCCAAACCCCTCATCGACAAAGTCATCTGTGTACAAAATACATGTTTATCTGATAAAATAATACCTTCCAGAATTATTATGTGTAATTGTTCTAATTACATAAATTTACCTTCGTTTGTCACAGAGCGTCCATGTTCAAACAGAACTAGTAGAACTAGAACTTTTAAGAACTTCGATGTACAACCTGTTTTGGCCCTTTAACCAGTAAGTAAAAAATATAACATATCATATCAAGTCTGATAATAAACAATAAACAATCTAATCTAAATTGTGTGACATTATGTGTTGAAAACACGATACTTCGAAATCTAACAATTTTAGGGCGTTACTCCTAAAAATGTTCATAGCGCTCTCATTAAAGGAATCCAAAAATGGATATTCCTTGGCCCTAGCAGGCCAATTATCTCTACTTTTTCGTTTACATTTGTTGTAAACTAGCTAGGGTCAGACACAACCCTAGTACTAGGATCTTCCTATCTGTCAGGCAGGATGATCCTAGTTCTAGGAAGATCCTAGTACCCGAACGAAATCTACAAATGTCCATGTAAATACAATGCAGTAAATGTATGCAGATAGGATGATTCGTCTTCTAGATCCTAGTCCTGGAATCTTGTTAGTCCCATGTAAACACTGCATTAGCAGAGAGTTATAAAGTCGACGTGTACAAAGGAAAATCTTATCAGCCATCAATGTGCTATTTCTTTTGCATCAAATACATCGGTGTCCCTCTTAACAGTGTCAATGAATGTTGTTTTGGGCCAGTTTATCTAATATTTAGATATTACTATAGGAAAGTACCTACCTCGCCATGTCTTGTTAACCCTTTCAATGATCTTATCTTCTGAACATGCGAGTCATCATGATCAGTGAATTATGGATTGGACTAACTATGGTACGTGTACACTTGATGTTTACGAGCACTTTGCGGTGCTCTCTGATGTTTCGACGAATATTTTTTCTTAGTATAACCACCAGTTAGAGACTCTGGTTACCTTCGGGCTAACAATCACACGTGTCAACAAATTCTTTTTTACAGGCAACATTTCTGGAAGTCATGAAAACCGTCCTCTCGTCTGTGCTATACATGTAATAGCAACAAAAAAACGTTTTTTTTCAACCACCTGACAGAAGAAGATCTAACATTTTTTTTTAATATGACATTTCATATTCAGCTAGGACTGATTAAATTAATAACTGAACGTTTGTTTGATGATAAAAATGGTGAGGGTGGGCTCCAAACAAAGTGTTCCCTTCTGTTTAACATATTAAGAAACTTCTATTACTAAACAAGGCATTATTTTACCTGCGCATGCGCGAAATTGCCTTTTGAGACGCCTCATCCTCATAGCGTTCGCTGTCGGATTTCATAACTGCTTGGTATGCCGATGGATTTTTTTCCACCTTTAGAACATTTTGGAGCATATAAAAGTCCAGTATAGTTTTAAATAACTTTAAGATTATTGCTTAAGTTCCAGTCGTTCAATATTAGATTGATGATGCCTCGCTAAACGGAGTCAAAATAATAGTATTCTGCGAACATGTGCGAAGAATCTTCGCCATTTGTTGCTTGTTTTTGCCTGAGAAGAGCTGTTGTTTCATTCCTTTTACTAAAAGACATGGTTCTAATCAATAAATTTAGGTAAGTGTATGTTAAATATGTTTTTATTTCATTATGTGTTTTGAAATCGGATTATCCGAATTGGATTTTGCTTTGGTTTGAAAATCTCGATATTGTGCACTGGAGTAATTAAAAGCTTATATCAAACGGGAAAATTATCTTATTGGAGGGCAACAACCACTGAGTTATTTCTACTGATGAGAGCCTAATTTTATCCTTATCATTGTGATGTGAAACTTATTGTTGGCAAAATTTGGCTAATTAGGGTTTTCAAGTGAAATATTATTGATGGTGGTTTTAGCTGCAGACAGAATATCGGTTCCATTTTCAAATCAAGAGAATATTTTAGCCTTGCAGCTATAAATTCTACCTTCCCAATTCGTGTGCTACAATCCCATTTATTTGTTTACAAAATCGGTGATCTGACATTACAATGGTCCGAAGTTTAAATTCACCTTGAATATTGTTGTTCATGAATATTTAATTTTGTGCCATAACATGAATTCTCGAACATCAACCACTGAGCTATAACTTGTTCTCTTATCTATGTTATGTACACTTTTATGTTATTAGGTGAGAACAACTGGGAAAATCTGGCTTCAAATTGACCTGTCACTGACATTCTGGCCTACTGATTCAATGACTTCTGATTCAAATCGCTGGAATAAATATGTCAATGTTGTTTATTTGTTAATGTCAATGAATTAAATATTAAAGAAATGAAATAAACGTTTCTATTGTACATTGTTTTTTTTACATCTGTAAAAGAAGGCAAGAACAACAAGCGATATTAAAAAAAATATTACACAACAAGCGCCATTTTGACAATATAGGCTTTGTGCGCGTCATTCCTGTGAGGAGCCCGCCATACAATTGTTTGGCTCAGCAGTTCAGCGCATGCACAGGTAAAATAATGCCTTGTTCTATTACTATTGTTATCCTTATTTCGTTTTTCTGGCGTTGATGAGAGATATCATGATGACGCATTGTCAAAAGCTTAATCAAGAAAAACATTCTTATAGAAGCTATAAATTAAGGTGTGGTTATGGTAACACCTTAGATTATGCATTATAGAAAATATCACTGCTCAATTTCAAAGAGTATATCTGAATGAGGAAGATTCCAAAATGTCATCACTGTATTATTTAATGATCAAAATTCACAGGTGTTTGAAATAACAAAGATTTTAGTGAGAATTAGAAATGTTGGCCCTACCAACCTCGTTTTTGTGTTTTACATAAATTTCAAAAGCTCACAGTTCTGCAGTCATTCAACATATAAAATTAAAACTCTGTCAAATTACTATAAATGCAAACGATATAGTTAGTCAAAAAGAATCTGCATGATGGAAACTACTAGAATGAGTCTGTATTCAAAGCCTCTTAAAAGAAACTATTCAGTTTACTAAACAAAATTACATTAAGCCAAAAGAGTTCACCATTGATTTCTGGATCCTGGAGGAGGACAACAATCGCCTGTTAATGTATTAGCATTACTAGATTACTGCTCTACACAAACTACTGACAAAGGATGGAGAATAGGACTTCAGGAACAAGGGGTTGGCGGATAAAAAAATCTTCGTTTGTTCTTTAGTCTTCGAGCCGCGCGCTCGCATAAAAGTACCATCATCATGTCACCAATCAAAGTCGAACCGAATGTTTGGATTCACGTCGCGGCGACCTACGATGGTAAGTTCATGAAACTATACATCAATCAGGTTATTGCATTGTTTGAAATTCAGTCCGTGGAATTCTAGAAATATAAAATACTTGACCAGTGCTAGTTCAATATGAAATGTCATATTGAGCAAAAAAGGTAGACTGCTTCTGCTGTCATTTGCTTGAAAAAGGAAAAGACGATTTTCATGCACCATGACTTTCAGAAATGTTGCCTTAAAATAAGAATTCGTGGACACGTGTGATTGCTAGCCCGACGTTAACCAGAGACTCTTACTGGTGGTGATGCTGAGTCCTCGTAAACATTAAGCGAGTACCATTGTGGAATGCATAATTCACTGGTATAGCCTCTCAGAGGATAAGATAATTGAAAGGACAAAAAGACTTCGATGTATTTTTTTTTTATTGTTATTTTTTTACCGCAATTTTTGTAGTTTTTCTCCACTTGTTTTTTGTTCAGTACCGTCAAAAAAGTCCTGTTCAATACAATCGGGCGTCCGAACTTCACAACAATCACACAATTTGCACAGAAATATCCAGCTTTAGTCGAGAATGCTTATAACAGGAAAGATTCTTCGTTCTATAAGCTTTCTTTCTTTCTTTGTTGAGAATTTGATGTTAGAGTGTTAAAAAAATAAATCCAAAGCCGCCACAAAACAACTCGGCATATATCGCTAAATCCAAACTCGTAAAACTAGACCAAAACGATCTCATTTGAAAACAAATATTTCTCTTAATTGATAATCGAGAATAGATAGAAATGGCATTCATAAAGTTGATTTTTTGGTGTGCTATTGCAAGTAAACAACAAACAAACAAGTTTGTTTGACCAAAACTATGCCAAATTCAAGGTTTGGGCTTTTCCGACAAAAACAAACAAAAACTACCAACAGAAACGATTTGTCAAATCATGGCAGCATTTATTGCATTAAGTTACTTACATTTTCTTCTTACTTTCCATTGATAATTTGTCCATTTACACATTTTTTCTTGAGAAAAAACGTTTTGCCAACTTTCGCACACCGGCGTTTTGTCAAGGTTTTCAATCAGCGCGCGAAAAATATTAATTGATCGATTGATTTTATTATAATTAAAAAAAACATTTTTTTCTAGTTTTTTAACTTAAAAAGGTCATATAATAAATGCCTTATTAACGAGCTTGGTCGGTCTGTACAGGAGAATCTTGACCTCGGTCGGGTACTGCGTTCGGTCTGTACTTTTTGACCTCGGTCAAAATTCTCCTGTACAGACCTCCCGATCGGTTAATAAGACATAAGTATTTCTTACTAGTTTTTACTTTAGTATTTAGTCTGTCTTTATTTCATGGTTTTCCTGTGTTTGTTCTAACAGGTTAGCCGTTGGTCGTCACGATCTTAAAAACCAGCCGCAGTGATGTCTGGTTTTCATATCATCGAAAACGATCGAGAAAGTTTGCAAACGATCGAGAAAGTTCGCAAACGATCGAGAAAGTTCGCAAACGATCGAGAAAGTTCGCAAACGATCGAGAAAGTTCGCAAACGATCGAGAAAATTCGCAAACGATCGAGAAAGTTCGCAAACGATCGAGAAAGTTCGCAAACGATCGAGAAAAAATTCTGTCATATGAAAACTATATAGTTTTTCAATCCTACTACCATTTTCGATCCATTTCGATCGTCTACGAATATCTGGAAACCAGGCTTTACAGGGCGGTCGCAATAAAGGAATGCCCTTATTAAAGTTACACTACGTATAATTCAGCTCTTATATAGTTTTGTTGCTTCTTTTGTCTGTAGTGCATTTGTATTTTTTCTTTTATTTTTGTTAAGCTGTGCAATTTTTCTACATTCAGAATCACCACCCAAAAAACAAACGTGCACTGTTTTTGACGCTAAGAGTCCTAGTTAAACGAGTCAACAATTTTGAAGCAACATCGCTCACGCGCGCACGTTTCCACGATTTTACCTGGTTTAGACACATGTGGAAACATTGTTTACGCAACATAAATGTTTCTTAAACAAGTATATGAAACATTTTGTTGCGCGCCACAATATTGCCTCGTTTAGCTAGGATTTAATAGTCATATTCTTTGTGCCGCCGCTTCTGCACTAATCAAGCAATCATATAATCTCAATAGTGTTGCAAAACGAACTTGGTCGTGCACTTTCAATAATTTCGATGACATCTTGTCTCTGAAGTTTGCGAAGTACAGCAATGAAATCTATCAAGCGCTCTTCCGGTCTGATGGTTGAGATTTTTACCAAAAGACCTTCTCCTGGACTGGTAGCATCACTGCGCTCATATTCCTCGATCTCTTCCATATCAGTCTTTGATATGCCATACATATAGGCAATATCTCTCCAATTTTTAACCCCCCTGGACTTTTTGTTGATTTTGGTGGCAATTCTTCGCTTAAGATCAGGTGAAATGTCCGTCAGTAGAATGTTTTCGCCGATGATTGCTGTGAAGTAAAGTAATCAATCAACATTGGTTACTGGTATATTTTATTATGACGTCAATTCAAAAGCATCGTTGAATCGGGTAAGGATAATGCTATTTGCAGGGAAACAAATCAAATCAATGCTAATTCATCGATCATTAATCTTATGCGTGCCTCAATGCATGAAGACATGGGGATAGTCATCGGATGCGTCTGTTGAAGCCTCATCGGGTCACAAGGGTTTTCATCAAGTTTGTCAGAGAATGTAGCTAGCCTACATTACAAGAACGTCTTCGTCAGCACCAGATACGAGGTTCAGTGTGCGGTTCTTGCTCAAAGTCATTGACCCTGATGAAGTTTCAAATAAAGACTAAAAACCAATTTAAGTAACAATACGCGTAAGAACTAGTGAGGTTTTGTTCTGCGGCAAAAAAACTTCCCCACGTAGAAATTCTTTAATTTTCACTATATTGATGTATCAAGCTAAGGGTTACACATTTCTTAAGTAAAATCTGCAAAATGCTGTTTACAAGACAGTGTTTCTTTTGTGTTTAATGGTTTTGTCCAATCAGAATTGCTCAAAACAATGGCTAGGAGACGCTTGCTTTTCATAGTGAGTCCCACGGTAAAATTTTCTCATAGAAAAAAATAAGATCGCTTTAATAAAACTGAAATGTGATTTTGAATAAAATATAGGAAAAATATCCCAAAAGTTGGAAAAAAGGCCAATTTTCTTGTTTTAGCCAATCAGATCAAGCATTTAAACAATACACAATTAACACCTTTATGCATTCCATTGCCGTTTGCTACACTAGTTCTTACTTGGAGCGTTACTTAAAATAAAACTAGACGACAATTAGCAAACTTACTTTGAAGAGGAATTTCCTCATCCAGTGCAGGACTTCCATGCTTCCTTTGACTTCTCTGATCCACCATGCAAAGGCCGATTACTTTTGCATTTCCACAGAAACAGCCTTTACAAGATGACATGAAGCAGTCTCCGCGACATTGACGGTAGTAAAACACAAGAATCAATAAAATAGCACATAAAACAAAAGCACAGACGAGATAAACTGTGAAATACTTGCCATTGCCACCGTACTGATTTTCTAGTTTGGGTTTCATTTCACGTGTACGAAGGGAACCGTTACCATTAATATTCGGTGTTATCGGTGGTTCTGTGTTTGAAATCGGTTGACAATCTTCAACGACTGCATCAAACTTGAATCCATCGTCGCAGTTTTCACTACACATGGTAGGATGTGTCGCATTACAAGGCTGCACGACTTTTCTGCCATGACATATTGGACACGGTTCACACGAGCTAACGTTCGTCTTTGAGGAGTACGTTACTCCAGTTTCACACGGCTTACATTCCGGTATAAGCATGATAGATCGAGTGCCACATTGAGGCTGCAGTCCTTGCCCTGTAGGGCAGGCATGACATGGTACGCAGTGACAGTACAGTAGGGTTCTAGTGCAGGTTTCCACCTCAAGATGACTACATTTACCACATGTAATAGGAACTAGTTGGAGCAAACTTGCAAGAATATAAATCAACATCTGAAGATTCAATTATATATATATTTTAATTTTATTACTAGACCTATGCATATTGATTTATAATGAAGTAAAATAATTGTTGTGTGACGTTGTGTTCAAGATTAGATTTCCAATTGTTGAAAAATTGCAAAAAAATCCTAATTCCATTCAAGAGTTGATTCCTTATGCAAAAGCGACGAACAGTCGAAGCACAACAATCAATTTGTGATTATGCGTTCGCTAGACATGCACAACGCTCGCCACGACAATAATTTTTATCAAAAAAGTTTTGATAAAAATGGTAGCTTGGACGGTCTTTCTTGATGCCAATCTAAGCTTCACCTTGCGCATATTTAGAGGCAGCTTGTTTCACCTCGTCAGTGATTTATATTTCCATTTGAAATATTAGTGATATTTGAAGAGTCAAAGCCCATTCATCGAATTTTTTTCAGATGCATAAATGTCCAGTGTTTCCCAGCAAAAAATTCATAGACTTACCACTGACTGCATAAACGTTTTGTGCCTATGTAAGACTTGATTCATGATTTCTGAAGAACTTTCAACGTGTTCCTTTATTATTGCGTCGATTGGCAACAGATATGTCTGTTTTTGTGAGCTTACAAAGTTTTTTTGTGTATTGGCATTTGCATTATTCTGCATTGTCCGACAGTTCACGTCACACCAGGGGTTTCCCCAAATCGCATGTTTAAACTTTAAAGGGAATTTGACTCCTAAATTGTACATAAAACAACGAAATGTTCGATAGCTTTGTCTTTCATTGACATTAGCAAATTTGTAGATACTGTCTATCTGTAAATATATCAATAAAACAACTGAAAAAGATATAGTGACTACGGGCATGTTGTTGTTGCATTTGTGAGACTAGAGTCAATATGTACATAGCACCGACCGTCAGGGTTTCGTGCGCCAACGATACTTACCCAAAACATCACTCAGCTATTCTTTACATGTAAACCTATAGTTATAAGATGGTAAATGGACTATTATATGAGTTTATATGTGTAATTCCAGGGACGACAGAACAGTTTTTTAATTGGGCTATTTCTTATCCACCCTCCCCACCACTATCATTTATCTCCAAAAAAAATTAACAATATTATAAATCAATTTTAGAAAATCGGGGGCTCTGGGCTCCCCGGCTCCATCGTCTCTGAATTCACCAAACGTTTGATGCTTTCGTACTAGAATGCACAAATAAATTAAATTAGAAACTGTATATTTTGATGCTTTTATGTATAAAATGTATTTGAATTTCAGATCCTTATTTGCATATCATTCCATCGAGTTATAAGCTGATGTATATGTGTCGTTGTCTGTACCTCAGTTCCAAAAAAAGAATATGGACAGGATTAGGCTTTTAAACAGCAGATGTAGTTCTTCTTTCATGTAGCCGTAACTCTCAGTATGTATAGTCGACCACTAGCTTTACTTAGCATGTAGTATAAATGCTTATCCCAATTGCCCCACTTGCTTTGAAAAGTTATGCCCAGAAGTTTTAGATGATCTTTCTGGATGATTCCGTTGACAGGAGGAGGAAGTACCAGTTAGGACTATTTTCCACGTTTTTTGTTTCAGATTGGAGATCATGGGATTTTTCTTGGACCATTCAACGATGTTTTTGGTTCTGACAGCTTTAGAACAACAACAACAACGCTTGAAACCTGTGCCCGCGAGCGAATTACCGGAAAATCCCGCCAAAAGGAAAATAAGAATAACACAAGGAGTCTTCGAAAACTATGCTTCAACCAGCCAAAACCCTCATTTTTTGCGCTGGACTCTATATTATTTTTCATTTTTTCTGAAAGATCTCGTAAAAATCTTTCTTTTGCCGAGATTTGAAAAAATCCTAATGACTTTTCAACATAACACGTGATGGTAAGTGGTTTAGGGTTTCACATTTCAAAGCGATTTTATGTAGGCTCTAGGATATTAGAGGTTTATTAAAAATCAACTGCCCACAAAGCGCATGGGCGGAATATATTTCAAAGACTTTGAGTCAAAGATTTAGTTTTTGCACAAATGATCACGTGACCGGTCATCATAGCAACGCTAGGGCTGTCATAATAAAACTCATTTTTAACGTAGAAAAAATAAAAACTCTAGTTTTAAGCGGTAATTTTTTTTTGAAAACATTGTATGTTGATTTAAGTACGATGACCTAGCATATATTACCGTGACAAAAAATATCCAACTGTAGAACCTCAGAAATAACGGAATAATGTCTTTTTCCTAAATTAAAAAATCTGCAGTTGGAAAATCGTTGAAAATTTGCAAACTACTTTATTATACCACTAAAAAAATTTTCTGAAAATTTCAAAAAAATGTACCGCTCAGTTTTTGAGTTTTTTAATATTTCTAAAAGCGCGCGTTGTATATTTTCATGACGTCATCAAAATAAAAATTCTTCAAGTTTGAGGTGTGCGCATGTGCGTGGTCATGCACGAGCCAAAGACGAAAACAAAACTACAAATTTTGACAAAATTTTAATTATAATTTCATTTTCCCATATTTGTATAAAATAATGTCTTGTTGAGATTGCCTGTAAAAACTACTTCAATAGCTTTATTAGTTTTTGAGTAATAACATTTTTTTGTGAAAAATGCATTTTGTTCTTCAAAAATGTCAAAATATATTTCTAAGAAACAATAGTGATGACTTTTTGCTTAAGTAATCAGGACCCTTAAGCACAGTAGTGATGGACACAGATGGAACAGGAGTGTCTTTCTGTAATAGTTACAGGAGGTATCATCAGTGTTTATATCTGTGAAGTGCTTATTGATTTCAGTCTCAGAACAAATACAATAGCACATACAACAAAAGCACAGACGAGATAAACTGTGAAATACTTGCCTTTGCCACCGTACTTATTTTCTACATGTAGTTTGGGTTCAATTCCACCGTGCTTATTTTCTACATGTACTTTGGGTTCAATTCCACGTGTACGAAGGGAACCGTTACCATTAATATTCGGTGTTATCGGTGGTTCTGTGTTTGGGATCAGTTCACAAGCTCCAACAACTTCATTAAACTTGAATCCATCGTCGCAGTTTTCACTACACACGGTAGGATGTGTCGCATTACAAGGCTGCACGACTTTTCTGCCATGACATATTGGACACGGTTCACACGAGCCAACGTTCGTCTTTGAGGAGTACGTTACTCCAGTTTCACACGGCTTACATTCCGGTATAAGCATGATAGATCGAGTGCCACATTGAGGCTGCAGTCCTTGCCCTGGAGGGCAGGCATGGCATGGTACGCAGTGACAGTACAGTAGGGTTCTAGTGCAGATTTCCACCTCAAGATGACTGCATTTACCACATGTAATAGGAACTAGTTGGAGCAAACTTGCAAGAATATAAATCAACATCTGAAGATTCAATTATATATATATTTTAATTTTATTACTAGACCTATGCATATTGATTTATAATGAAGTAAAATAATTGTTGTGTGACGTTGTGTTCAAGATTAGATTTCCAATTGTTGAAAAATTGCAAAAAAAATCCTAATTCCATTCAAGAGTTGATTCCTTATGCAAAAGCGACGAACAGTCGAAGCACAACAATCAATTTGTGATTATGCGTTCGCTAGACATGCACAACGCTCGCCACGACAATAATTTTTATCAAAAAAGTTTTGATAAAAATGGTAGCTTGAACGGCCTTTCTTGATGCCAATCCAAGCTTCACCTTGCGCGTATTTAGAGGCAGCTTGTTTCACCTCGTCAGTGATTTATATTTCCATTTGAAATATTAGTGATCTTTGAAGAGTCAAAGCCCATTCATCGAATTTTTTGTTTTTGTTTTTTGTTTTGTTTTGTTTTTGTTTTTGTTTTTTGTTTTCAGATGCATAAATCTCCAGTGTTTCCCAGCAAAAAAATTGTAGACTTACCACTGACTGCATAAACGTTTTGTGGCTAAGTAAGACTTGATTCATGATTTCTGAAGAATTTTCAACGTGTTCCTTTATTATTGCGTCGATTGGCAACAGCATATGTCTGTTTTTGTGAACTTTAAAAAGTTTTTTGTGTATTGGCATTTGCATTATTCTGCATTGTCCGACAGTTCACGTCACACCGGGGGTTTCCCCAAATTGAATGTTTAAACTTTAAAGGGAATTTGACTCCTAAATTGCACATAAAACAACGAAATGTTCGATAGCTTTGTCTTTCATTGACATTAGCAAATTTGTAGATACTGTCCATCTGTAAATATATCAATAAAACAACTGAAAAAGATATAGTGACTACGGGCATGTTGTTGTTGCATTTGTGAGACTAGAGTCAATATGTACATAGCAAAACGTCACTTAGGATCAGTCTCCAGCCGTCAGGGTTTCGTGCGCCCACGATACTGATCCTAAACATCACTCAGCTATTCTTTACATGTAAACCTATAGTTATAAGATGGTAAATGGAATATCATATGAGTTCATATGTGTAATTCCAGGGACGACAGAACAGTTTTTTAATTGGGCTATTTCTTATCCACCCTCCCCACCCCTATCATTTATCTCCAAAAAAAATTAACAATATTATCAATCAATTTTAGAAAATCGGGGGCTCTGGGCTCCCCGCGCCGGCTCCACCGTCTCTGAATTTGTCTGTAGCCGCGATAATGCGAGCTGACGCAACGACATGCGCTCTATTAACACTCCGAGCATGCGCAGTAGAGTAGGCTATACAAAAAGAACTTTTAGGATTTGTCCACAAACCGTATACATTTGGAAAGACAACAAAACTGTCATAAAAATTCCAATTAAAGAATAGAATTCAGTTTCATAAAACTGTTTCGGACTCGTGCGGATTAGTGTGGAAAGAAGACCTAACCGCATGAATAAAGCTGCGTTTTCAAATCTTTATGCGGGTTAGTTTTGACTAAAAGGGGTTGATAGATGTAGTGTCCAATGAACGAACAAAGCATTGTTTTATTGGAATTTTAACACGACCAATACAATACCATGTAGTTTTACTTTGAATGTTCGTGATTTCTTTTTTCCTATACTGTGGAACCCCGCCCTTTAGAGCAAATACAGGAAAACCATGAAATAAAAACAAACTATTTGTCACAAGCATTTAAAATCAATACCCAAGCAAAAATAATAGCAATGTTCTGGTCGAATGATAGGGATAAATAGTCACTAAATAGCTACTATTTGTAAGAGTGCAAACACGTAAAGTGTGCAACGGTTGTCACTATTTAGTGGTAAATAGCACTAATTAAACAAAAGACAACAATTGAATTAGCATAAAATAGTACTATTTAGTGGAAGAGTGCATGCACTAGACTAAAAGAGTGGAGTTACACTGTATAATTCAGCTTTTATATAGTTTTCTTGCTTCTTTTGTCTGTAGTGCATTGCTATTCTTTTTTGTTATATTTTTGTTATGCTGTTTGCAATTTTTCTACGTTCAGAATCACCACCCAAAAAAAAACCGTGCACTGTTTTTGACGCTAAGAGTCCTAGTTAAACGAGTCAACAATTTTGAAGGAACATCGCTCACACGCGCATGTTTCCACGATTTTACCTGGTTTAGACACATGTGGAAACATTGTTGCCGCACCACAAATGTTTCTGAAACAGGTATGAAACATTTTGTTGAGCGCCACAATATTGCCTCGTTTAGCCAGGATTTAATAGTCATATTCTTTGTGTCGCCGCTTCTGCACTCATCAAGCAATCATAAAAACTCAAAAGTGTTGCAAAACGAACTTGGTCGTGCACTTTCAATAATTTCGATGACATCTTGTCTCTGAAGTTTGCGAAGAACAGCAATGAAATCTATCAATCGCTCTTGAGGTCTGATGGTTGAGATTTTTTCCAAAAGATCTTCTCCTGGACTGATCGGATAACCACTGTGATATCCCTCGATCTGGTCTATATCGGTCTTTGATATGCCATACTTGTAGGCAATATCTTTCCAATTTTTAACCCCCCTGGACTTTTTGTTGATTCCGGTGGCAATTCTTCGCTTAAGATCAGGTGAAATGTCTGTCAGTAGAATGTTTTCGCCGATGGTTGCTGTGAAGTAAAGTAATCAATCAACATTGGTTACTGGTATATTTCATTATGACGTCACATCAAAAACAAATCAAATCGATTCTAATTCACAGAACATTTTAAAAATCTTAGACTCGCCTTAATCCATGAAGAGAAGAGCGATAGCCATCAAATATTAATGTTAAATTAATTAACGGCCACAAAAATGTAGGTTACGAACCAATGGCATGTCGGCTGTGATACGGTTGAATGAAGCACGATCTAATGGCATGTAGGTTACGACCGAATTGAATGTTGTTTCCTCAGAGGTACGATTTATACAATGTAAGGTGAGATTCAATCCCGGATCTAATGGAACGCATGATACGAATGAATTGAGGAAGTCACGATCAAATTGCATTATTGTCCTAAATACCCCTCCATACTAGCCCGCTAAACCGGGCGAAAATGAGGACTAAGAAGTAATTTCGAATAAAAAAATATAATTATTAGCAAACTTACTTTGGTCACTTTGAAATAGACTTTCCTCGTCAGCTGTATGACTTTCATCCCTCCGTAGAGTTCTCACCATGCAAAGGCGTTGAACTCTCACCATGCAAAGGCCGATAACGTTTGCAATTGCACAAAAACAGTATATACAACATGAGATGCAGTAGTCTCCGCTGCAGTCACAGTAGTACCACCGAAGAACAAATACAATAGCACATACAACAAAAGCACAGACGAGATAAACTGTGAAATACTTGCCATTGCCACCGTACTGATTTTCTAGTTTGGGTTTCATTTCACGAGTACGAAGGGAACCGTTACCGTTTATATTCGGTGTTATCGGTGGTTCTGTGTTTGAAATCGGTTGACAATCTTCAACGACTGTATCAAACTTGAATCCATCGTCGCAGTTTTCACTACACACGGTAGGATGTGTCGCATTACAAGGCTGCACGACTTTTCTGCCATGACATATTGGACACGGTTCACACGAGCCAACGTTCGTCTTTGAGGAGTACGTTACTCCAGTTTCACACGGCTTACATTCCGGTATAAGCATGATAGATCGAGTGCCACATTGAGGCTGCAGTCCTTGTCCTGGAGGGCAGGCATGACATGGTACGCAGTGACAGTACAGTAGGGTTCTGGTGCAGGTTTCCACCTCAAGATGACTACATTTACAAGATACAACTTGTAAGACTTGGAATAGAATAGACACACCGACGATTAACGTCTGAAAACAGATCGGAGGATCATTATGGCTTTTACACATACGTACATACGGTATTTATTATACAAAGTATTTGCATGCATCATCAGGGGGTTTACTGTATCGTTGTGTCGGACATGACAACAACTTCATGTGCAGCTTCTGAGAGAACTAGGTTCTGCTTTGATTTCATAATAAGATCTTTACAGTACATCTCATCCTGTTTTCTACAGGCTTTTGAGATCTTTAAAATATCTCGCGCGAGCATTTGAATTGTTTCAAATTTGACGCAAGAGATAGCAAAAAAAAGAAAATTGAAGTCCTAAACGGTCTAAAGGAAATTTAATCGCATCACCTACATTTCTTGCCACAGGAAGCCCATATCCCGTACTAACTGGGATGGCGGGCTGCCTGTGCTCCTTCAGTCAGTAGTCAAAATTTATGAAATGAGTTATGTTCTGTACTATCAAGATTACACAATCAAGACCTTTTGCTATTGACAGCTGAATTACCCAATACATGTACAGTGGAAATATTTGAATGTAAATGTCTAACTTTCGGAACCATCACGAACACAATCGTACAAGAGCTAACTGCTTACATGATATCTATCATAAAACTGTTTCAGAAGAATCTATATGGTAGCCCGAGTAATAAACGTCTACTTGGTGTCTAGTTAATCATAAAAAAATCGATAATTGTATACATTAACAATAAATAGATTAATAACGAACCTAACAATATTACTCGATTGTCGTATAAGTGATAATCATGCAACCATCTACTAAAAATGATGCCGGGGGGGGGGGGGGTGGTACTACCCTATATCGACTATACGGGGATGATCCGCTGAACAGGGTATGGTTTTTCGACCTTGGTGTCATGAACAGGGTATCCAATTCTACTCTATATACGATTTAATCCAAACTTCCTGTCATACTCAGGGCCCAAAAAATGAGAGAAATTATTTTGCATTCAGGAAATCGGCAGGAATAAGATCGTTGACTTTTAAGAAAGATAAGAGCAGCACATGTGTCTGAATTGATATATTTATACAAATCATATAATGTTCATAAACAATTGTAATTTGTCTTAAACAGGGTATGGAAGTTAGGTATTTTTTGTCATAAACAGGGTAACCCCTACAAGATCCCAGCGGAACACCCCTACCCAGATCTGAAGGGAGTACTCTCTCCCCCCCCGGGCAATGATGCAACCGTCAAATCTGACATTAATAAATAAACTTTCAGTGATTGTTTGGGAAACTTTTTAGTTCTGCAAGTTGTTAATTTCCAAAACTCACAGAACTTAAAGCGCAAGGAGTTTAAGTAACAATACGCGTAAAAACTAGTGAGGTTTCTATTGTTCTGCGGCAAAAAAACTTCCCCACGTAGAAATTCTTTAATTTTCACTATATTGATGTATCTAGCTAAGGGTTACACGTTTCTTAAGTAAAATCTACAAAATGCTGTTTACAAGACAGTGTTTCTTTTGTGTTTAATGGTTTTGTCCAATCAGAATTGCTCAAAACAATGGCTAGGAGACGCTTTCTTTTCATAGTGAGTCCCACGGTAAAATTTTCTCATAGAAAAAAATAAGATCGCTTTAATAAAACTGAAATGTGATTTTGAATAAAATATAGGAAAAATATCCCAAAAGTTTGAAAAAAGGCCTATTTTCTTGTTTTAGCCAATCAGATCAAGCATTTAAACAATACACAATTAACACCTTTATGCATTCCATTGCCGTTTGCTACACTAGTTCTTACTCGGAACGTTACTTAAATAATACTTACCATCCAACGTTTCAGATTCAGTTTTTCGAAAAAAAATTCGATGGCTTTTTTGGACGGCATTATATTTAGAGTCTTCTCGAGCAAACAATAGCTGATGATAAGTCAATCATTTCATTTTGTAAACCAGACGACAGTGATACATGCCGAAAGGTTATTGCAGTTCTGGTTGGCAAATAACGTAGCCAGTAGACTTCTAGCAAATATGAAGGATAACTATAACTAGACCCTGAATTCAGGGTTTACTCGTGCCCAAGAACGTAGGTTCTTAAAAAACCGAAAACAAAAAAAAAAAAACAAAAAAAAAAAACAAGAAACAAAACGACACAAAATATGCAATACGGTTTCTTTGCGACATCTCGAACTTGCCTTGTAAAGCTCTTATAATAACACAAGCAGCGCAAGCAATCTAGTTCTTCTTTTCAAAAAGGCGGTTCATTGGAAGTACGCGGGTTCGAATCCCATGCTGGGAGACTTGAAAAAAAAATTTCTTCTTATCACTTCATGTTTGAACCATATTTTTCTTACTTTTTTCCTTTTTATTTTTTTATAAATTAATTTTTTTCATTCACGATTTCTATTTTTCCCTTTATTACACATATTACTACAATACCTGACAGGAAATTATCATCCATAACACCTCTTCTTTAACGGCAAAAAATACTCCAAAATCAACAAGAATTACACAAAAACTACATCAGCATAAAAGCTCAATAAACAAGATTTCAATAAATTACACTTTACTTCAATTTTTCACGAAAAAATACTGCAAATTTTCCCTTTTTCTTTCAAAATTGGGCAGATTTTCCAATCAGTTGAAGCGTGGACCATAGCGAATGGACATTATAAGTATTATTCGTAGTTTGCCCTTTGTTAGTCTTGTTATGTTTCTCTCAATTTCGCAAAGTGCAGCCAAAAAAAAAGCCTTTTAGACTTGAAAAGTGACCAAATAGTCTCCTTTGTGTAATATACCAAAAGATCCTTTTGAATTATTTGTCTTTTTTCGCTTTTGTTAATACACATCGCTAAACAATCGTTCTTCAAGTCGAGTGATCGAGCTTCGATATGTCACGTCTACAAGCTTGAAAATTCTCACTTTCGCAATGGATTTTTTGCTACTTTTTGATCTTGTTCACTTCTAATGATCCTTCTCAACAATTCCACGAATTGTTTTTCCTTCAATTAAGTTTTATTTAGCTGTTTTGATGCGACATGGAAGCATTCGTTTTAATTATTTGTTTAGCTGTTTTGATGCGAGATGGAAGCATTCGTTTTAATTATTTAAAAAAATTGTTTATTAAAAAATAACTGAATATAAAATTGCAAAAGAAAGATTACTTAAGAATAAGAAAAAAGAATATAAAAAAAAAGAACCAAAAAAGAGATTGGCCGTTCGGAGACTTGAACTCGTACTACTTATATATAGCTTAATGGATCTCACGAACATCATGTTTGGCGCGATGGCAAGTCGGGAAAGGCGCAGCCTAACAATCCAAAGGTCGCAGGTTCGAGACCGTGGTCCGTCCATAGAAATTTCTTTCTTTGTTAGTTAAATTAATCAGACCTGATGGAACTTGTCTAAACTTCTAACAGCGAAAAAAAAGGAAAAAAACAAGAAACTCGCAGCAGACTAATACTCGTGCCAGAGGCCTGGGCACGAGTAAATAGTTGTGTTTTTTTGTTTATGTCATTTTAAATACGCAGTCGGGGCTTTCCCTCTGGGGTTTTCCCTTAAACGCAGTAATACGCAGCAAGCCGCTCATTGGCTGATGCAATCTGATCTGACGCAATCTGTGCTACGGTGCCTACAGAAAGAACCGGCAAGAACTTACTCAACCAAACAAACGAAAACAGCCAACTCTGCGTTTCTTTTATTATACGAATTGCCCGTACCATAAATGTGGGTTTTGATCTGATCTTTGATTGTTTGTCTGTCTGTTTGTTTTTGTACGTTTGTCTCTATTTCTTGTGTGTGGCAGTGGTTTATTAGTCATTTTCATCCATTTTTGTCGGTATGTTTATTTGCAAGTTGTTTGTTCACGAAGTGGTTATTTTCTCCATACTGCTACAACATATCGATATGATTAATTTTGCGTGTGTGGGGAGGAAGGGGGGGGGGAATCGACTGTTACATGTATATACTCATGTAGATGCTTCTTAAGCAGCATTTATATTATTGCACACTGATATAAATACACTCATTTTTATTTTGTACAACTCTTGTTTTATTTAACGTTTTTTATACAAACATAGTTTCAGCAGGGACTTTTTTCGTTGAACTTGTTTTTGTTTTGTTTTTGTTTTTGTCACTTTTTTTTCTTTTTTTTTTCGACTCCTTTTATGTGCGTTCATTTATCATGTTGGTTGTTTCTTCAAGAGAAAACAAGGTAACAAGGAGAATGGCTGGTATTTGGGCTTATTTCCATATATATCAACTTTTAATTTCATTCAAGTAAAAAAATCTACTGTGAAATCATTCATTTGCATAGTCGCTACGTCGTAAATACAATACAAAAATATTCCTTGTTCATATATTGTTTCTACTTGGTACATATCACATTCAAACCTATTGTTGTAGATGGATGTAGCAACATCTAACCACCGGTAGCCCAAGCAATTTTGAAAAGAAGACGAGTAGATTGCTTGGGCTGCCTGTCATCTAACAAAAAATGAGGAACCTGCAGGGATGGATCCAGAAAATGTTGAAGGGGAGGGGAGGGGGGGGGCAACCCTAAAAATGATCACCGATCAAAATTAAAAATCAATAAAATGATGTATAAAAATATAGCAGGGGGGGGGGGGGGCACCGGCACCTCTCCTGAATCCGCCCCTGAGTCCTGCCATCTATCATTAAGAGGGTGGAGCTTGATGCAACAACTTTATACAAAGACATGTATAGTTTATCCCAACCCTTTTTATTGCCAAATTCATGTGTGTAAAAAAGATATTTTAAAAAGCCTTGTATGAATGAAAATGGCTTTCTAATGCCCATCCCTGTTTGCACTGCTCTTCCCTCTTGATGAATAATGCTTACATATTTTGTAATTTCTGGTCTATGAAGACTTTTATGACTTCTTTTCTTAATTACTAATAAAGAATAACTGTCATAAAATATAATAATACTGTAAGAAAGCCAAGCTTGAACAGCGATGGCAGACGCCACACACTCCCAGGGGTTTACAATCAAATTATTTGTACTTATTTGCAGAATACGTTCCGCCCTTAGGAGTCTCCAACGTCTGACAGCGTACGATGTACTGACATACATTCTGAAGAAGACTGTAGTTTGAGTCGAAAATCTAATAACTTTTTGTCCATTTTAGTGTGGTGAAGCAAAGATAAAACAATATCACTGTATACTGTTAAACAATTTGTTGATGAATTTTGTTTTGTTCATTTTCACCACAAATAGAAAATGAACAAATCGAAAAAATGGTTGAGAATTCTCTAACTGCAAAAAACGACAATAATGCTTCTGATCGACTGGGTAAAAAACCTTTCTCATAATATTTAAACAGCCCATGCTGCGTTCTTTTAACTAAAAGCATAACATGTTTAGTTTACGTTCAAATATATATATATATTTTTAAAAAAAGGTTTACTTCGTTGAATTCGAATAAACATCACAGAAAGGGAAACTGGATGACGGCTGAAATGCAACGTCCAGGACGTCAGAAAGAACTATATTTATACTTCATGGAGATGTTGTGCAAGCAGTGTACTCATCTTTTATCACCTGGATCACATCTCTTCTCTTGAAACTTTGTAGAACAGCTATAAATCCATTCAAAGTCTCCAACGGCTTTTTCGATATAATAGCCTCTATAGTAGCATTGCCGGGACTGTTGGTGTTACTGTGGTAGTATTCTGCTATCTCATCGAGCTCCAGACGTGACATTTCATACCAGTGACCAATATCACGCCAATTTGCTGTTCCATTAGCTTGCTTGTTAAGTAGCGTGGCAATGTTTCTCTGAAGACCTGGTGAGATGCCACTTAGGAGAATACTATCAGGGATGAATACTGTGAAGTAAAAATACCCAAAATCATTTTTGTAATAGTTTCATTATAAAAAATTTGAAATCCCCATTTTTCTTTCATGAATCTATGTACGGCTTGTCATCACCGTAAAAACGACATCATTTGTTATGAAAATTTTTCCTCCACTAGAAATTATTCAATGTTGTTTCATGTTTTACTAAAATTCAGGCTGAATAATACAAGTATGCAGATCCATGTAACACTTGTTAATTTTTGATTTAATAATCAATAGTATTGTTTGCGACACAAGAGCACAAAAATACCTCGCAGTATCCGGAATCCTATACAGTGTACCAGGATTTGATTTTTAAGGCCACTGCCTATAGTTTCCAAACGATCGACCATACCTAATTCAAATGACTGTAGCTCGCACAAAAACCAACCCACAGTTTTGAGTATTTGCTCAGTTATTATAGAAAGGTTCAAGTTTTTAATGATGTATTTTTTGTTTACATAAGTGTTACCATGGCCACGGAACAATGGTGTCACAAGGTTTACGTTTTGCTCATTTTACGCGCTTTTCGATCTAAACTTTTAAAACCACAAAAAAAAAAAAAAAAAAAAAAAAACATGACGGTATTTTTCAAGTAATTGCCTCAAAGTATAGGGAATTAGAAAAAATTGCATCAAGCCGATTTTGAGTTATTAGAGACGACTTTTTTTAACCCCTAAATTCATAATTGTTTGTTAGTGTTGCGATAACTTTGGGAAGAAGACACTTTTGCCACTGTAATACCGCCCAAATATTGCTCAAATATTAGGCTACCTTTCTGTAAAATTTCAGGTTATATAGTGCAACAGATCTTAGTCAGTAATCATCTAAGTAAACATTACTTTGAGCATTTTTTTCGCAAAATGTCTAAAAATTACGTTTACCGCTCGGAAATAAAAACTGGTCGATAACTTTTATTTAAACTTTTGTCAGTCAATTTTGACTATGTTTTCAAAATGCTGCCCGAATTCCAATTTGATTGACGTTTTCTAACATGCTCAAAACAAAATTCAAAGTTGACCATGTCCAAAGCAAGTTCGCTTTCGTGATTTTCAGTGCTTTGATGTTGTTTTCATCTTCACATTCCTGCGTGCTGCCTTGTCGTAATATGCAAATTTGAGGCAAACGGAACAACGGCGTGTCGCGCTAGTAATTTCTCGGGCTGAAAAGACCCGAGTTATAATTTCGGGTTGGTTTTTTTTTTTTTTTTTTTCGATCGGTCAGCATTTTAAATTTCCCGCACTTTGTATTTTTGTCGGCTCCAGGTTTATGATTGGTTGTATTTATTAATTCGATTGTGATTGGTGGAATCGATCACCACACTCTTGAACACGACGATCGTAGATATCCTAGTTCTTTTATTGAAAATAAACTTCTACGTCTCAAAATAATCTATCTTCAATTTATTTCATCTTTTTTTAATGTTTACAATACGAATTTTTTTTAAAAAAATTACAGTATCTTTATTATAATTTAATATAAACAAAGTGTTGTAATGTTTGGCTTATAAGATCCGAGACGTCAATGTAAACGCTTCATAAACCTTCCACAGTATTTACGCATTGCTTACTGTATTTTGGATTGGTGAATACTGAAAAGAAAAATGTCAAGTTAAAATTTGGCAAATAAGCAAAAATGATGTGACTAAAGCACAACTCTTGCGACAGCGTCGCTTCGTACATAATTTTGATGGAAAACTTTAGTCGAGCAGATCAAATACCACGATGTTGTGACCTCTAGTCAAGTATTTTGATTGTCAGCCTGTGTTTGTATCAGTGAAGTTTGTTGAGGGAATATCATTTGCATGAACATTATGTTTTTGCTCAAAGCGAGCGGCCATAAACTGTCAAGCGAGTTTAAATCAATGGAATTTTAGCAATAAAAAATGAACTTCATCGCTGCTTGAACAGTTTGATATTCTCATAATATTAGTCGAAATCCACAATCTGTAGATTTAGGATAGAATGGTTTGTCAAAACGGTTATTTCCTGTAGTAACAGTGAAAATGAAACTAAAGTTTGGAATAGAACAACAAACTTACCGCGTGTATTTTGACCTCATTCTCCTTCGATTCGATTCAGTTCAGTTTAGATTTTCGTCAGTTTTGCTTCCATGTAACTTTCTTATCAATCAAAAACCATTCCAATTACCTCTTTTTCAAATGCAGATTAGTATATGATTCATAATTTTCAAAATAAACTGTAAAATTGGAATATTTTTCTATGAAATTTAGTCTACTTTGCAAAGCCTTGTACGAGTGATTGTTTTCTTGTTGGAATTGTCCCACCACCCCTTAGTCAAGTTTTGTCATTACACAGGAACCCCAAGAGGAGAAAAAGCGATAGATCGTAACAGTGACAAAGATATGCCCGTCAAAGAAAAGACAAACTAAATGATAATAATAATGGGTTAAAACTCAGTATCATTACAGTCACTTCATACATGAACACAAAACTGTTTCGAAAAGCAATATACATAAAAATAGAAAATTATTTTATTATAAAAAGCTCAATTTAATCATCTCGGCATAATTGTATCATGTTTTTTTTATTTGTTTAGTTTTATAAACGTTCAGCGAAACAAACAGATAATTTATATAGGTCAAAGAGAAGCCCGAGTTCACGCAGATATGCGTCTAGTTTCTTTAGTTTTCGTGCAAGTTGTTTGCTTTTCTCGAAAGGGAGTTTAATTAGATATTTGTCAATTATTAATTTAATTAATTAATTATGGTATTCCAAAAAGCATCCAGGAAGAGGAAGGCGGAGATTTTAAGTAATAATGTCAGAAACAGTAAAGAAACAACTTGCACGAAAACGCAAGGAATTACTAGCGCAACAAGCCGTTGTTCCGTTTGCCTCAAATTAGGACAAGGCAGCACGCAGGAATGTGAAGATGAAAACAACATCAAAGCACTGAAAGTCACGAAAGCGAACTTGCTTTAGACATGGTCAACTTTGAATTTTGTTTTGAGCATGTTAGAAAACGTCAATCAAATTGGAATTCGGGCAGCATTTTGGAAACATAGTCAAAATTGACTGACAAAAGTTTAAAAAAAAGTTATCGACCAGTTTTTATTTCCGAGCGGTAAACGTAATTTTTAGACATTTTGCAAAAAAAATGCTCAAAGTAATGTTTACTTAGATGATTACTGACTAAGATCTGTTGCACTATATAACCTGAAATTTTACAGGAAGGTAGCCTAATATTTGAGCAATATTTGGGCGGTATTACAGTGGCAAAAGTGTCTTCTTCCCAAAGTTATCGCAACACTAACAAACAATTATGAATTTAGGGGTTAAAAAAAGTCGTCTCTAATATCTCAAAATCGGCTTGATACAATTTTTTCTAACTCCCTATACTTTGAGGCAATTACTTGAAAAATACCGTCATGGGTGTGGTTTTAAAAGTTTAGATCGAAAAGCGCGTAAAATGAGCAAAACGTAAACCTTGTGACACCATTGTTCCGTGGCCATGGTAACACTTGTGTAAACAAAAAATACATCATTAAAAACTTGAACCTTTCTATAATAACTGAGCAGATACTCAAAACTGTGGGTTGGTTTTTGTGCGAGCTACAGTCATTTGACATAGGTATGGTCGACCGCCTTTGGAAACTATAGGCAGTGGCCTTAAAAATGACAAAAACGTATACCTTGCAATAATTCATCATTTAGTGGACCTTTTACAGAACACCATCGATACTTCAAAACTCCGCTCAGTTTGGGTTGAAGAGTTCCCCAATTTATGTAAAGAAGATATCCAGCGGCATAAGTAATAGCTAATCCAAGAGCAGTGAATATGTAGATCTTGACGTACTTGTCTGGATCTTTGCTGGATTGTTGGTCAATCGGCCGATGGTTTTTGGAGCCTTTCTTATCATGGGGTGACCTTTTCTCGACATGAATTGAATGGGAATCATTAGTAGAACTACTGTTAATGTTCGGCTTTTTGACCACAGGATATTTGTGGGTAGTATTTGGTGTAGGTGTTGGAATCGGCTGACAATCATTAACAGCTTCGTTTAACACAAATCCCTCATCACAGTCGTGACTGCATATCGTTGGATGTGTTCTGTTGCACGATTGCAGGACTTTCCTCCCGTGGCATAAAGGACATGGCTGACATGATTCCACGCTCTCTTTGGAGGAATATGTGACACCATTTTGACATGGCGCACAGAAAGGTACTCGCAAAAGAACTTTGCTACCGCACTCTGGATCTAGTCCTTCTCCAGGTGGACAGGTCCTGCATGGGATACAGTGACATTGTAATTCGTCTTCGTTGCACGTTTGTACTTCGAGATGTGAACATACTGGTGCAGTGAGTACAGCAACGTTGGTCATACACTGAAGTATGGTAAACGCAACAAACAAGGTCGGCTGAAAAATGAAATTCAAAATCGATATTTTAGGCCCAATTTACAAGTCGAATCTCACATGTGTCGAATTCAGTGCAAAATATTTCGTTCTTTTGTTCTGTGTTCATCATCCATTACAAGAAAATCTTTCAACCGTGAATATTCAATAAATTTGTATATTTTTGTTTTCGCAAAATAGAGTAGTCAATGATACGCGAGGAATAATCATTGTAAGCAGCAGATATTTGAGTGAATAAAATACGATAATTGTTATCTAAACAACCAAAATGGTATAAATTGTTTTTGCTCTATTGTGTTTGGAAATTGAAATCGATCAGTGTGTTTAAAGCAAACGCTGATTAAAACTGCTTAAATTTCTAAATTTCAAAATTATGTACATATACACCGACACTTTTTTGCGAATCGTAATAAAATCAAACGAGCAATAAAACACCCTGAGGACTAGTCAGTGTTACACAAAAAACAAATGTAATTCACTAATGTTGACGATATCTGAATGGTTTGTCGAGTCGACAATAAGCTTTAAACTGTACACATGTGGTCAAATTGCACTTTTTGCGACGATAATATTAAATATTCAATCTTATTTTAGAAAAGCCTATCTGCTGATATAGAGCGATAAATTATCGAGTCGATCATATTCCATGAAGTTTGCAGAATATCACTTTCTGATTCGCTTTGTCGCAAGACTTTTAAAAAGCACGTAACAACCTGCTAACATAAACTCAATCGCGAACTGTGCATTGTAATGGGTTCCCAAACCTTTTTACATGTTAATGTATTTGAAGTTAAAAACCTTGTAGTGGTTTACCGCGATCGTTAAATGTCCCCAATCTGTTCAAACATTCATAAATATTGTTTCAGTAATTTTTGAAAGCTCAGCCAAATCTTTGCAGTCTTCATTGATGTATCACATTGGCATATATACTTACCAAATACTTCCATTTAGTTTTTAACGCAGTTAAGAACGCATCATGAGCCATGATGGCTTTCAGTTTTTCTTGGTCGTGTGATGAAATATCTTTGGTGGCAAAAGAAGTATTTAATGGTACAATCTGTTCTTCAGAATCTTTTGCTTATGCATATTAAACGTTTTTAAAACGTCTTAAGTGACGTCACCATGACTGACGTCCTCTATCTCGGGGATTCCCCATTCGTTTTCTAAGGTTCTAAAAACGATAACATACAGACTCTTTTGAGACTCTAAGTTCTATATCCATAAAATATGAAACCTGACATCAACTTTTTATGGTAGTTTTCATTTGTTTCGCATTGTTTATAATTGAATAACAGGAGTCGTAGATCAAAAAGCTTGAAGTTCGGTTGTTACGGTAGTTCGAGTCTGAAAACACTCTTTTCTCTTTTTTGTATTTAGAAAAAACGTTAAATTCGTTTAAATTTAGATCCATATTTTAGACTGAAGAATTGGTGAAAAATTTGCACTTTAAATTTATGGTTTAGAAAGAATCGGTGAAAAATTAACATTGATAAGATGGCACGAATCACGACGAAGTTAAAATCCCAAACTAACGAGCACGAATTGAAGACCAAAAAAAATTTTTTCTCGAACTACGAAAATATTGTTTTTCGATATTGATTAATTTTCCGTAAATGCATATATATCGTAAAACACGGTGAACGGTACCAATAATGAATCGCCAGAGCAAAGAAATGATATTTAATTTCACCCGGAATTATTATTTTTTTTACGGTCCAGTTTTCAGAATAACGAAAATAAGCAGCACAAATTCACGAGTATTGGATAATTTTATTTGTTATAAACGAATCACGCGATGGTTTACTATCACGAGTCACGAGGAATCATTTACTAAATCATCGCATCAAGAGTAATAATGAAATAGTAAAATAGTCAATAAAGAGCAAAGACAAAGACCCAGCTGGATGCTCCTGATAATTTTTGCTCAGCTGCAGGCGTTCGTTCACCTGGGCAACTTTTATATCTCTGCACAAATATAAACTAGACCCTGAATTCAGGGTTTACTCGTGCCCAAGAACGGAGGTTCTTAAAAACCGAAAACAAAACAAAACAAAAAACAAGAAACAAAACAACACAAAATATGCAATACGGTTTCTTTGCGACATCTCGAACTTGCCTTTAAGCTCTTATAATACCACAGGCAGCCCAAGCAATCTACTCGCTTCGCTCGCAGCAACTAAAAGGCAGGAAACTATCATCCATACCACCTCTTCTTTAACGGCAAAAAATACTCCAAAATCAACAAGAATTACACAAAAACTACATCAGCATAAAAGCTCAATAAACAAGATTTCAATAAATTGCACTTTACTTCAATTTTTCACGAAAAATACTGCAAATTTTCGCTTTTTTCTTTCAAAATTCGGCAGATTTTCCAATCAGTTGAAGCGTGGACCATAGCGAGTGAACATTATTCGTTGTTTGCCCTTTGTTATGTTTCTCTCAATTTCGCAAAGTTCAGCCATAAAAGAGATCCTTTTAGACTTGAAAAGTGACCAAATAGTCTCCTTTGGGTAAGATACCAAAAGATCCTTTTGAAATATTTGTCTTTTTTCGCTTTTGTTAATACACATCGCTAAACAATCGTTCTTCAACTCGAGTGAGCGAACTTCGATATGTATACGTCTACAAGCTCGAAAATTCTCACTTTCGCAATGAATTTCTTGCTACTTTTTGATCTTGTTCACTTCTAATAATTCTTCTTAACAATTCCACGAATTGGTTTTCCTTAAATTAAGTTTTATTTAGCTGTTTTGATGCGACATGGAAGCATTGGTTTTAATTATTTTTTTAGCTGTTTTGATGCGACATCGAAGCATTCGTTTCAATTATTTAAAAAATTGTTTATTAAAAAATAACTGATAAAATTGCAAAAGAAAGATTACTTGAGAACAAAAAAAAAGAATTTCTTTATTTTTTCATTAGAATTTCTTTCTTTGTGAGTTAATATAATTCGGTCAGACCTGATGGAACATGTCTGAACTTGCCAAAATTTCTAACAGCGAAAAAAAAAAAAAAACTGTCTGCAGAACTATACTCGTGCCCTCGGCCTAAGGGCCTGGGCACGAGTAACAAGAATGGATATATTGTAAACAATTTCCTGATAAGACGGAATCAGTGAAATAGAATACACTCTCATAAGATCTTCACAAGACAATCCAAAGTCAAAGTTATCGTCGAAATTTGTTTTTGTTTAAGGTTAATATTTGATTATAAATTCAACTTTAACTTAAAAGACGCTGAAGTCTTGGTAACCTGTGCTGCTTTACCTGAAGCTCGTTTGCTGGGCAAGGAATTATAACGGAACAAGAATATAAACAAACATGTGGCGAATATTGACTATGGACTGATTGAGAACTGACCCATAGCCGCTGTATTGAAACATTAATGATTTTCTGATTCATAAAATTCAATATAATATTGTGAGACTTGCCCAGTAAAGCCTTTATTTTATCTGAACAAAAATCAACCGCTAACTTTATTATTACCTAAAACACTATATTATATTTTAGGTGTTTGTAAAAACCATTTTGTACAATTCACTTGGTGCTTGAATATGTATGAAAATGCTTACGTAATTATAATCTTGCTGTATCATTACGTGTCATCCTAGCTATTTTTAGAAAAGTGCTTACATGTCTATTTTTCGCGCGAAAAAAATTCATCTTATTAAAATCGATTCTTAAAATTGCATCATAATTTGATATAGTTTTATAAAACTAGGATAGCATTTGAAGTTTTCTGTGAGATCGGTCTAGTTGACCTGTCAAAATATATGTAATCATACTAATGTAAAATTACTTATACCAGTGCAATTTCAAACCATTGAAAATAAACAGCACTATCAGCCAGGTGGTCCTGGAATTGCTGAGCTTTTCTGTATCACATGCCCTATAAATATACGCTTTTCAGCTTTTCAGTTATTAGACTGCTGCACTCGCTTTTGCTGTAAACACTCGCGCATCCTTACAGGGGAAAACCCCCAAGCACATCGTCACTGCAAACGAACGAACCTCTGCTCTGAACGCCAGGTAATATATGTTTAGTCATAAACTTTAATTACAATCAGTTTGAATATCATTATTTGCCTAAATATATATGTTCAACAGTTATCTTTTACCTTCAAGTTTTTTGAAGCCTCATTTCATCGCCGCTGCGTTTGGACAAACACGAACAAGATCGACGGACAACCAACAACTAAAAGTTTCTGCTTGTCAAGCGTTATATACCGAATTCGTCATTGCGTCAGCAAAAATAGCTATTTTAAAACGGGGATTTAGAATAGAATTAAGAGACAAAAACCGAAAACTTTTATGTAATATAAAACTGAAGAAAATGGTTTTTAAGTTGGGAGCTAATTTTCTACTTGATAACATTGCATAAATTGTTTGCCTCAGAAACTTAATTTGGAACGAGGACAAATATATTCGCTGAGACTTTTAATTTTCATTTGCTATTCTATTTCTTTCATTTAGTAGAACACAATCATTTTTTTTTATGATGATAACAAACATTTCTCTTCTTACTTTCTTAACTTGTTATTTATCTTTATTTCCGCAGGATTAATACAAGGAAATATGGAAATATTTTCAACTGAATTCACCCTCATCTTTGTGCTTTTTGCTAAGGTAAGTTTACTCCTACTACGAATGCATCTCACTCATAGCATCCAATTGCTGAGATGTGTACATATCTCGAACAAGGTTAACTCATTTGTTAGAGTAAAATTAAGAAGTATACGATATTGGTATACGAACTTCAGTTGTTAAGATTATATTTTTTTTAATATTGTGTTTTACATTTATTTTACAGTACTTTACACGTCTTTTTCACCTATTAAAAACATTGCTTTATTAATACGTTTTCTCGATATCTGTGGGCTGAATAGTTTCTTATCAATATATTTTACTTGTATTTTGTACTATCATGAACTAACTTCAGAGGTTAATGTATATTCAACCACAGCCCTTAAAAGTGCATTGTAAAGCTGCTATATTGATGATTCATGGCATTATCCATTTAGGGTGTATAATAGATATACAAAAAAGAGATGTTTGGCATAGTTGCTGAAGACGCTCCCAAGACGCGAGAGAAACAACCCATAATTAGTACAAACAGCTGCCATAAAAAGTTTTGTTTGAAAGTATTTATAACAACTTTATCAAACAAAAACAAATAATTGATTAGGAGGTTAAAATAAGAAAGAAATAAACAGAATTGTACGTATTACCTAGATATCAGCCAGTTCATGCATGCATGTATTGTTTGTTTTTTTGTTTGACTTTGTTTTTTTTACTGCACCTTTTGTTCTGTAGAACACAACACTGCACCCACGTGCTGCATTATGATTGCCTATGATAGTCACATTGACAGGTGGCACTTTATTGCGACTGACTTCATTAACCGACTGAGTGACTATCAGATTGCTCACCGTCTGATTACTGACTGATTTAATACTATAGTTGTAGCGACAGTTAGCTGGTTAGCCTGCATGCATGTCTAAAGTCTTCCTTTCCACTTTTCATAGCTTCCTTGCCGCTAGCAGAGTCTCTTTCGTTTGTGATTCCGATCCTGACAAGAAAAAAGAAAATTCTACCGACTCGAGAAGCTTTGTCAGGCATCACAAACGAGAGAGATTGCTAGCAGGGAAATTCAGAGCTGGCGACGCAAGCAGAATTAGCATCTCTCTCGTTTTTCTTGGATCACTGCTCTTCAAGGAGTCTCTGGCATTTTGTATTTCTGCTTGCGTTGCAAGCTCTAAAGACATATGCAGGCTAGCTAACCACTATGGGACGGTTCATAAATAAATTAATTAATTAAATAATTAAATATTTTACACATCTCATCCACATAGTGGTTATTCTTGAGATGGCCGCTCACACTCACTACCCCTCCATTAATTATTTTACACACATCTTTTCATACATGTTGATTTTTGATGAGGGAGAAAAACCGGAGAACCCGGAGAAAAACCCTCGTGGCGTGAGAGAGAAGATTTATAACATTTGGGGGGAGGGGGTCGTGACTTGAATTAGTTGAACATTTTATATTTCATCTATTTCAGCTGAGCAAAGGGAGCCCACCTTGCAGCTGGGATCAAATAACTCGCATGGATGGTAACAAAACAACCTGCTGGGACTGTCCAAAGTGTCCTTATGGTTATGGACTCACGCCGCAATGCTCGTCCTATGTCAGCATTAATGTTCCAATCAAATGCGAAAAATGCGATAACGGTGTGTCATATTCAGACGTCAATGACATCTCGTCATGCAAACCCTGCGGTATTTGTGGTCCAAACGAGTACACGTTGAGGCACTGTAACGCAACACATAATGCCATCTGTGGAAAGTGCAAGCCAGGGTAAGGAAGATATCAATAAAACATCAGGCATATAGTAATTTTTCTTCTACTTAGTCCTTCGAATTCAAGAGGCTGAGAAGAAGTTAAAAATATCTTCTTTGCTGTGTCGATAGCCCATAGACATAGGGGCATCTTAGGATTTCTATCACGACATCAAATGATAGGCGTGTCTTTAAAACGTAGTCTTCACATTGGCTGCGTCGAGTTAGATTTTTTTGTTCAATTCATCTCTTATACCGTAAAGCCCTAGTTTTTATCGACTTGAGATAACTTTGGAAGATGGTAGTTGCGAATGTTCCAAGCTCTCACAATTTTTTGGAGGTAGACGCAAGGCAGTCGCAAATTCGAGTGCATGAAAACCTGTGCGGGCATAATATACCAAATGTTTGCTGTTTTCGCTTTTGCTTCGTAAAGTGTTGTGTGACAATACCTGTAACTACGTGGGCGTGATGATTGTATGTTCTAGACGAACGGGGTCAGACGGTCAGACGCCATAAAGAAATGTAAACAAGGAGCTGGGGGAATCCCCAATGTAATAACGCTGACATGCAAAATTACTGTTATTAAAGTGCTTAGAAAGCAAAACTTATCAAGTATAACAAGTTACCTGAGAAATGTGCTTCGTAAGCACCAATTGACAATCCGTCACATTCCTGATTGCAGCAATTAACTTCACAACTCGTCAAATATTGGATCTAATTTCACTACTGGTGCATGGTTCTCAACGATCTTTAATACTCTGGCACTTATTCTTTATAACTTATTAAAAAATCATGAATAATTAATGGGGGAGATAAACATTACAAAATCATAGCCATGACCGAGTTTTTAAATCAACAAGAGATTCGTCCTGATTTGCATAAAACTTTAACTTGAAATTTCTCAACAAAAAAAATATTTGTTGTTAACAACAAATATTTTTTTTGTTGAGAAATTTCAATTGTTTGTTGTTGAATATTTCAGCTAAATATGATTTAGGAAACGATTATTTAAAGCAATATAAAATATTCACAACTGTTTTTTATGAGGTTTAAAATGGCTCACCTGAAATCCTCATAAAGATCAGCTGCTCATATTTTATATATGACTTAATAGTTTTACTTGATTTTTGTTTATTTGGGGCTGGCCAAGCCGGGACCTCGGGTCCGTTCATTATTGCATGCCCCTCACATAGGGTATTGCTATACGCTTTTTTGGATTTGTCTCTTTTTGTTTATGTTGTTGTACACTGTGTGGAAGTCTCTAATAAATAAATACGTAAATTAATGAAAATCCCATTTCGTTACAGTATATCTCATCATTCTTGATTATTGGTGTTTTGCAGGTTTTATCGTGAGATAACGTTCGATTGCTGGCCATGTACCACATGTTGTTCAGATTCCACAGCCGACGAGTTAGTCCAAGAGTGCTTAAACCAAGGCTTGCCAGCCAAACACTCTTGCAGGCCAACCTTTAGAACCGAAGCATGTGCTAAAGAACGATCAACAACAACGACAAAACCAACCACCAAACAACATCCGACGACAACAACTACAACAACAAAAGTGGAAACAATACCAACTACACAAAAACCTGGAATAAATCATACTATTATTGTTGTTCGACATCATTACTATTCCTCTGACATCCATCAAATTGTGCTGGGTGTTGGCCTTGTTGTTCTAGTTTGCTGTGCTGTTGGTTTGGCAATGTTTTTCTTGTGCAAGCTGCGAAGAAGGTTTAATTACGTCAAAACTTGTAAGTAACGTAGTATATCGACCATTTATTTACAGTAAAAACCGCGTATAAGAACCGTGATTTTTCCAAGTCAGTCTGAACATTTCTTATTTAATACAAAACCAAGCTGTCTAGGTTCTTAATCAGGTTCTTAATTTGTACTGACGAGTGCAGAGTTTTATGTTGAATTATAGATCATGTCAGAAACTTGGGATATTTATGACATGTTTTATTTGGCTAACTGAAACTCTGGGACATTCCTGTTACCAATGTAATTAAAAAGTCCAGATTTAAATGGTCAAGTAAAGATTAGTAAGGATTAACATGAAACAATACGCTTTTGGCCCGACAGGTTCTTAAACTTTAGGTTCTTATACGCGGGTTTTTACTGTATTCGTGGATGTATCACACATTTGTTCATTCATTTATTTATTCATTCATTCATGGGCATCCAGTCATCCATCCTTTCATTTATTCATCCCTTTATATTTTCCTGTGATATGTCTTTCAGCAACAACAGATGACAGAGTAATGATGATTCATGTAAATGGAGACACCGTTTAAAAGTCTTGAGCTTGTTATGGGCTACCAAGACCAAAACACACGTGTTTTGCATGTCATTGGAAGGATCACTAGACTAATAGTTCCACACAAGAAACAAACGAAAACAACAATAAAAAACAAAACAATAAGATATAGACACCGGGATGGGTATATGAACCATCCTAATATGTTACTGTTATGGTTAAGAATATCTGAACGAGTTATGATAGTTTCAGTGATAGTTTGGACAACTGCGTGTCTTAGATATAGTAATTTTAGTTTTTTTCCCTAAATTTTCGATGATCCTCGTTCCCAATGTATCTGACCAAAATGGGTCTGTCGACGAGTACGGTTAGGTATTCCATTCTATTGCTGCTTTCCTCGTTCATAAAGACAGTCTCAAGACTGATTATACTTTTCCAGACAATTAACAAACTGAGAGCCTCTCTAAAGACTACACTCAACCAGAACACCACACCAACAGTCTTTCAGTGTCAGGACTACGCTCATCAGACGAACACTTATAAAACCGCACCAACAGTCTCTCTCAAGACTGCACTGAACCAGATTATTAACTGACGTACAGTTTGTTACTGCCAGGATAGATGGATGGTTGGATGGTAGCATTAATAAAGAACTTAGATTGCGTCAATCTGCATGTAAACACTCGGACTATGTCTAGACAAGAAAAAATGAGCCAAAAGCACAAATGGACCCAATCAGAAGCCCTATTTGTACTACTTTTTTAGAAGCAACTGTGTATGTGTAAATGTGTGTATGTTTTCACTTCCATTGTTTGTGTCCTTAACGAAGGCATTTCTAAAATTAAGATGCTCAATGGATAGTTTTGAATTCCAAATATTGTCACTCAATGTCCGAGGTATGCGGGATTATAAGAAGAATAGGAAAGTTCTTAATAGGCTTATAAAACACAATGGAGAAAAAAGTATTTCTTTTTTACAGGAAACACATAGTACTTTAGAAAACGAAAACGAATGGCATAAGAGAACTAGAAGAGAACTTATTATGTCACATGGAACTGTAGAGGAACAGCAATTCTTTTTGGAAACAAATTAGACTATAAAATTAAGGAGAAAAAAATTGATGATGAAGGGAGATTTGTTATTGTCACCGCTGACGTACAAGCAAAAAATTTTGTATTTATTAACTCGTATTTACCCAATTTGGAGGACGGACAAATTTTAGTGATGAATAAAATAGTAAAAATTATAGACTCCTTGGAAAAAAAAATTTTTTAGCTCGTTACCAAGTGTCTTGACGATGCGACCGCGCCTCCTACGATCTGACCAATCACGTTCCATTTCCCAAATAGGTTTAGAAATAGAATGATTGGGTCTTATGATGTGCACAAAGCACAATATGGAGAATAAGTTCTCCTACATCATTCTCTCTTGAGCTAGAGCATCACTTTATCAATGGTAGTATTGCAGTACGGAATTAGTTCTAGTTGGAAACCTCTTAGACACAAAAATAACAACAAAAAAGGATATATATTCATGAAAAAGTACTTTATTCCAAGATGGCATAAACATATATGCATATATTGACAAACAAGCTGGTACATTTATGACGGCTTTTTTGGCATGTTAATGTTAGTCAGTTAGCGTTTAGAGCAAAAGCAAAAACTAAACAAAAGTGACGATTGTGAATAAAACAAACAAGTACAAATAATGTAGTTTGGAAATCTATTTCTAAAAAGGTGATGTTTTCACTGCTTAGCTGTTGTAAGCCGCTATGGCATAACAACGCAATATATGGGATGGGATTGCAGTTACAAGAGGTAGACACAAACTGTCATGCCTATACAAAAGGGATGGCTGTTTTTCACCTGGAAGAGTTGAAAGGGGGGTTGCCAGTTTTGCAAAATTGATTGCAATGGTTTTTTTTTTTTTCAGCCCGCAGTTCACAAGAAATGTTTGAACTGATATGACCTCGTTATTCAAAGTGAGCGGAAATAATATGAGCCCCTTTAAAATTGGCCAGTCACTCAATTCTTACAATCTTTAGTTAACTGAATACACCATTTGAAATGTTGGAACCTTTTTATTCGAAACTTCTTTATAGTATATTCTTCTATATTTGTGAAAATAGTGACATTTTTTCAACCTATTCTTGGTCATTGCTCTATTCTTGAGAAAGGTTGATAATTTGGCAGGGTGCTAAAATCTTTCGTACCGAATTCGAAACAATTCTCATTAAACCTTCGAATTTATAACCGGAAAAATAAAGTTGTGTTTTCAAATTTAGTTTGGACGTGGCCTGAGAATCAAAAAACAGTTACAGTGGCAGCTATGTTGGATGGACAAACAATAAACACTCATGAGAAAAGATGGCTGCTGTCGTGACGTCATACGGGCGTAACTGTTACGCAAATATATATGCACATGCGTAAATTACAAGCAACATAAACTCATGCCGATCACAATGAATTAAACGAAAACGTCTGCTAAATATTTACTCCAAAGGTTTTACAACGAATCCATGTCAAAACATAGATATTTGTCGAAGTATGGTTTGTTACGTATTTGAAAGAGAACAATTGTGGGTACGTGGTATTTTTCAGTTAGGGATCAGAATCGTTTCAAAAATATCGATGTTTTGCACAGAAACCGTCTTCAGTTGAAGCATCACAGAAACTCCAAATACCTTTCACTTGTTATGCTATATGGTCCCTCCACACTACGCCAAAAACGCAACTTTATTTTATTTACTGGTGAATCGTTCACACTATTTTGCATGGAATAATTTTATGAAATTTCTATTGTTTGAGCAATATTTTGTTACTCTTTTGGTGTGAAAGTTGATGCGATTCAAGTCATCCGCCACACTGCGGGCGAAACCTTAGTGGCCTTTTTTATTCAATACAGCTGTGAAAAATAGTGAAAAATAGATAGACTCTTTGAACCTCTGATATATTAAATCTCAGTGACAATCTGATAAGACATACCCCTTTTGTAAAATCATAATTTAAGATACTATCTATAGCAATAAATAAATTATGTTATTTTCTGTTATTATCTCTCCTAATGTAAAAATAATGATTTTTTTAAATTTATAAATCTCATATTCCAGAAAACGGAATTCCAGTTTTTGAAGAGTAACACTGAGAACAATATTTTCATTTTTAACGAAAACTGCTTTCTAGATATGGCATGTATATAATACAAGCATTTTTCCGAAGCCCAGAAAGGTACACAGTGTAGAGAATTGGGATTTATATTAACGATTCTCAGGGCCTTGTTCAAATTGCTTCGTTCAATCAAATACAGTAAACTTTCGTTATATTGCTCACCCTCGGGACCACAGCAGCTAATTTGCTGTTGGCAATATGGGGTGTCTGTACTAACAGGCTTTGTAGATGGGAACTACCGGTATTAATTTACATTTGCTGTTCGCAATAGCGAGGTGTCCGTACTTACTACTAACGGAGTGTCAATAACGCGAAAGTTGACTGTACTGTCAGATGAATAATTTACTATTACAGCCAAATTCGTTGTATCGCGACCCATCGTTTAAAAAATTTGTGTTGATTTGATCTTTTCTCAACCGTCAATCAATTTCAATTTTTTAAATTAACCAATGACAGAACGTGCTAGGGAAAGCTTCGCCCTTTGAAATTGACTGGCGGTTCAGAAAAGACCAAAATGAATTTGGCTGTAACTGCAGAGATTCTGATACGACTTTCTAAGCAACAAACAATTTCACTATTGGGTTAAAAGTCTCAGTATGTTGAATCATCTTTTAGCACCCTAGTTTTACCATTTTTGTCCATACATTTTTTGCCAATATTCATGACAATGGCAAGCCGTCGATCAACAGCCTTTAAATGGTCATCAGTAAGAATTGGTGATAATGCATCTAAGTCAGTTGAAGCTTTGAGAAGCTGGCTTAGTTTCTTGGATTCATTGTTAAAGATTTCATATAGTCTATCCCAGGTTGAACGCCGTATCCTGACAAGATAAACAACGTGATTTTAACGAGGAAATGTCATTATTTTTCTGTGAAGGGTGTAAATCTTCCGCACAAATTAAACTCTGTAAATGTTAATTGAATTTGTACAAATCCTGCACAAAGTCTGGTAAACAATATGGAAACTATTTTAAATAGTATGTACTGAAGTAGTGTAGAGTGCAAACCGACTAAATGTGTGCACCAGTTGTCACTACTTAGTAGTAAATAGCACTAAATAAACAAAAGAAAACAATAGAATTAGCGTAAAATAGCGGTATTTATGTTGCACACTTTTAGTGCATGCACTCTATTAAGAGGTGTGATGTTTATAATTTACCTGCAGCACTGGTAGAGAGGTGCTAATATTGATATTTCATCTTCATTGGGGTTACCAAAGCTGTGGAATAAAGCCACATATTATAGCTCTTATAATATTATGCACAGTTTACAGATTACAGTAGTGTTGTTGATCTTGATGATGACAGTGGTAGTGATGATTGGGCTGATGGAGGTAATGATGCAAAATGATGACAATTGTGATGGTGGTTCAATCAATCAATCAATCAATTGATCATTTTATTTGTATACCTTCTAAGTTTAAATAAGTCAATCAAGAAAATTAAAAAGACAAATTTAAGTGCAAACAATTTGAAACTGACATATGCTGCAACTGATGATGACTTTGATAATGATTTTGATGATGAAAATGATGTTGGTAGTGGTGACATTGACCATGATGATGGTGGTAGTAATGATTATAATTATGATGGTGATGATGATGGTGGTAGTAATGATAATAATAATGATGGTGATGATAATGATAATAATGATGGTGATGATGATGGTGGTAATGATAATAATGATGGTGATGATAATGATGGTAATGATGATGGTGATAATGATAATAATGATGGTGATGATAATTATGATGATAATGATGGTGATGATGATGGTAATAATGATAATCATGATGTTAATAATTAAATGATATGCTGTACCTTTTAGCATTGTCTAAATGAACCAAGACACCTTGTTCATCACCTTTCTTCATTACTTCATAATGATGTCTGTCTGCATTACCTGCAAAACCAATAGGTAATTAAATGAATAAATCAAATGAATGGATGGACAAATGAGTAAATTAATGACTGGAAGGATTGATGGATGAATGAATAAAGAAATGTTTCTATGAATAATAAACAACTGAATGAATGAACAGTTGCAAAACATATTTGTGATTTAGATACCATAAAGACATCACAGTAGTCCCTCATTGAAGTAATATGCAGTCAACACTAATACTTTACTAGTTTGTACCTAAACAAGTCGATGAACAAATGAAAAGTTCACAACCACTGAATAGATGTATATATATTGATGGGTTGGTATCAATGTGGATAAGGGAATAAGAAAGTAGTATGCCATGTTCTGCCGGTGTCTTGTCTATGTGCTAGCCTCACCTATTAAAAAGTCGAATACTGCTGTATCTATAATATCCAGTAATCTTGGTCCCTCGTCATAGGGAGACTTAGTAACAACCTTCTTACAGTAATTATTATCTACCTCCCATCTGATAACAACAAAAGAAAGATGATGTAAATATGAGATAAATGAATAAACACACACATTAAATGTTGGCGATAGCAGGATTATCGACAGACAATGTTCCAGTGTTTAGGATGACAATAATCAGATAATGGCGATACAAGATGATGTTCTTACTTGGCCTTTCTGTTTTCTCTGTATGTTCTCTGCCATGGATGTCGCCATTTCGCCAATGCCCATCCCTGTGGTAACCATATTGTCACTGATCCTTCCATAATTGTTCTGTTAGCACAGGCTGGTTCAGACTTTCTACAGTAAAGACAGACACCATAGAAACATGTATTTCCATCTGAGAAGAGAAAAACAAATTAATTGGGCGATGAAAAAATCATTATTATAATTGTAGGATCATTTTGTTTTATCTTCAGTGAGGGGATAATTAAGATCAATGAAAATAAAACAAAGTCTATTTTTTAAGGAATGAAGAGAAAATCTATAAGGAGAAAACGCATCGCAAAATCATAATTTTTGGGGATATTGTTTTTACAGATATTTTCATGACACAATAGTAGTAATGACAGGCCCCCCTCCCCCAGTTAAGAAGTACACTAGAATAAATCAGAAATGCATACCTTTCTTGAAAAAAGTTTTCAGTAGATTTCTTTCGGCTATTGGTTCTATTTCATCTTCAAGGTTAATTTTTCTTCCAGCTACAGGGGGAGCTCTATTGAACCCTAATATTCTTTGAAGAAAATCATTTACAATTATCAATATTAGAGGTCTAAGTTAAATGAGTAGGAAATAGAATTGAAAAATGTATAAACTATTTGAATAAAACTTGAAAGATCCTGAATGAAAAAGTTTAAGATAATATGAATGAATGAATGAATGAATGAATGAATGAATGAATGAATGAATGAATGAATGAATGAATGAATGAATGAATGAATGAATAAATGAATGAATGAATGAATGAATGAATGAATGGATGGATGAATGAATGAATGCATGGATGAATGAATGAGTGAGTGAGTGAATGAATGAACAATTGTTCAGAATGAATGCATAGATATTTGAGGAATGAATGAGTAGATGCATGTTTGCTGAATGAATGAATGAACAATTGTTAAATGAATGGATGAATGTTTGTGGAATCAATGATTGGGTGTATCATTGTTGAATGGATGGATGATCATTAAATAAATGATTGTTGAATTGATGAACAAATTGATGTATGAATGAATGAGTGAGTGAGTGCAAAATAAATGGTGAATGCTGGGTGGAAGGATGGATAGATCGATGAAAAAAAGGTTAATAAGTGAATAAAGAGCAACATCAACAAAATGAATGACTATATTATTCTACCTGTCTAAATGAAAGGCTGCTATTTCTCCATTGTGTCTATCATATCCATCATAAGGTTTTCCTTCAACAATAAAATCTCGAGAATACCTAGAAAAATAAAAAACAA
The DNA here is from genome assembly GCA_918843875.1 of Diadumene lineata. Lineage (NCBI taxonomy): Eukaryota > Metazoa > Cnidaria > Anthozoa > Actiniaria > Diadumenidae > Diadumene > Diadumene lineata. The sequence continues at coordinate 14,280,320 of OU974075.1, read as the reverse complement.
TACAATTTTAATCTTGATTTCAATGACAAAAATTAAGACCAAAGGTTTTGAATTGAGCACTTATCACGAATATCAAATTACAACTTCACAGACAATATTGTCTGAGACAGTATTGTAAAACGTTTTGTCTCAAAATACTAACCTATAACACAGATATGATTTTGTAACTTAACACAGACAACAAAACACTTCATTGCATTTACATAAATTTAAAAAAAATACTATTTTTGGTGATATAATTTATCATGCATGGAAGATTTCCAGCAAAAACAACTATTCTACTTTTAAATGTTTTGGCAAATTGGCCAGTGATTGAAAAGCAATCGCTTTTATCCCTTGCATAAAATGTTTAATCATCTTAGTGGAGATTGAACAAACAAATATGAATACTCTGTGTGTGTTGATCTATCCAAATACAAGATTTTAAACAAACATAATCATTGGTTTATCTGTTTACAATAAGTAAAATACGTTTTCATGAACTTCAGAGTCCATGCTGACCTATCATAAATACTGTTACAATTACAAAAACGATAAAAAACCAGTCAAGATGAATACTTCAATCTATGTGTTAAACTATTTCGTGAGTGTTAGGTTGCATTGGGGGAATATTAAAGAAGAAAAAAACACTAGACAGTTACAAAAAGTGAATGTTGCTGGATCTCATTATTATCATTATATAATATTTATTACTAAATTTAATACTTCTCTATTAATGTGTTTGAATAGTTTTCAGATTACCTCATTGGCTTAAATACGACTTTTTGTTTTCCATTTAGTAACAAAGTTGCTTTCAGCTGAGTGCCTTTAAATCCTATCCCAGCCGCAACAATAGGCCGAAAAGTCAAAGCATCTAAAATTGTATTAACTCCATCTGAAGCTGAAGGTGTTAAAGTTCTTAAAGAAACCATTTCTTTCCATGTAAGCCAAGGATCTTCTTTCTCTATATCATCATCATCATCTTCTTCTGTTGTCTTTGTCATCTCGTTGCTAGTTGATCTTTTGTTTTTAACAGTATTATCACTTTGTTTGATATTTTCTTCAGCGTTGTCAATACTTGCGGGGTTGATGGTTTCTTTATCTTTTCTAATACTGTGGCCGTGGTCCATGGAATTAAAATCATATGTATCTTTAACTTGCAGTAATTTTATAGTGCGTTCGGATTCCTCTAGAGAGCGCTCCCGGTACTCCGTTATGTGAAGCCATAAAAATGGTAAAATAATAACAATTAAACAAACTATAAATATGAGCCGTTCCTTGAACTTCATGTTTCCAATATAAGTCCTATGAATCACTGAAAAATAATTTAGTACTTCACACATTTCCAAAATGCCATCATCCCAGGCCAAGTAATGTTTTCTTTCAATGCTGGATCAATTTCAGACAGGCATTCCTCGTACAAACTTACGTGGCATAATGAGCCAATCAAAACAATAAATCATTTACGAGATTTTCCGAATACTCCCGACTCCAAGGGGTCTGGGACTTGCTAAACCAAAATGGCGGACAAGAAAGAAGTGCTTGACCAGTGTTTAAGTTCAACTAAAGGCTTGCGGTCGTCAATTTCTCAGTTATTTGAAGACTTTGTGTCTAAGTCAGTTAGTAAGGCTGATTTGAAAGCACAAGAGCCTTTGAAGTCGTCTGAGTTTGTTCAAGACTTGAAGAAACATTTTGGAAATATCCAGAAATTTGTCAGGTGAGATTTCGAACTATTAACAAAAAGTGGCATTGAAATTGAAATGTTAGTTTTTATTCTATTCTGATCTATTCTATTCTATTCTATTCAATTCAATTCAATTCAATTCTATTCTATTCTATTCTATTCTATTCTATTCTATTCTATTCTATTCTATTCTATTCTATTCTATTCTATTCTATTCTATTCTATTCTATTCTATTCTATTCTATTCTATTCTATTCTATTCTATTCTATTCTATTCTATTCTATTCTATTCTATTCTATTCTATTTTATTCTATGTTTGCTTACTATTCCGTTTTTCCCACTTCACTTTATTTATTTTTTTTTTTTTTTTGTTGTGATTTACTGATGACATTTAGTTTAAAGGCTGGTGAACACAAGAGAGCTTACTCCCACAACATGCTCTCCATGTAAAGCTCACTCACCTAAACCAACAATTGCACAATAAAATTATTGCTGCTGGGTTTTGCTCCCTCATATAAAACTGGTTAAATATGAAGAAGTAAACTTCATGAGCAAATCTGTTGTAGGAGCATGTTTCAGGGATGCAAAATCCCTAATGTATAACAACCTAAGGGATACTACACACATTATAATCATTCTGCAAAACAATAATTGTTTAGTAGTAAATACAAAAGCTAGTATCTCCAACCAAATGATACTAAAAATTACCAAGCTTTTGGGCAAACACACTCGTCCTTGGGGTACAATGAAATAACAGTTATACACAATTACAAACAAATTTCAAGGAAGATTCCAAACTTAATTGTTTATTAAAATATTTTTTATTTATTAATCTATTTACTCGTCAGTAATATAGAGAAGACTGCAACGCAAGTGAATCAAATGAAGCCTGACCATGGGACAATAGCATTAGGTAGTACTGGTTTAATAAGTTTAGATCCTGGAGATGATAAAACACAGTTGTATAAAGACTTAGTTGGAACTTACAACTGGCAAGAAAAGGTATTAAAACAGAAGTCATACATACTACAGCAATATGTGACCCGAGATACAAGACCATTTTGTCAATAATATTAGAGAATGATCAAGATGGGATCCCTGTGTATACTACGGGGACTTGGGAAGGGCAACGTTAGTTTCTTAAACATTCCTTGACGCAAGGGAGTTTGTCTCAATGTTAAGTCATTTGAAACAGGTGCAAACTTATCTATGTTCAAGAAACTAACGTTGCTCAAACACTGTCATACCCAGGTCCCCTTCATGTACACAGGGATCCCATATTGATAATTCATTACTTTAGTAGAACCTATTGTGGCATGGGTAATGGCACAACGTCATGACATTTTGTTTGTTAGTAGACAATTAAGATGCAATATGTGGACTGGAAGGTAGTCTGTCCTTTTGTAAGTTATATGTAATTGTGTAAGAAAAGGATAAACTAAGCTCCTTCCCACAGCACACACACTTTATTCACACATGTGTGCATATGTCTACCTGGCAGCTTATATGAGAGTTCCAACTGTATGTTACATAGATTGTTGTATATTTGTTTGTTATTGTTGGTGTTTGTAGCTTACTACCCAGTCACAGCAAGCTAGTTATTGTATGAAGAGAATTCATCCTTGTTCTGCAAAGAGAAATGAAGAAGGTTTTGTGAAGAAGCCTCGTTATGGAGTTTCAACATCTAAAAGGTACTTGGTGTAATTGGATTATTGATGAACTTGTTTAATTAACTTGTCTTAATGCAAGGGCTTTATTTTATTTATTTATTTATTTATTTATTTGTTTATTGATTGATTGATTGATTGATTGATTGATTGATTGGTTGATTGATTGATTGATTGATTGATTTATTCATTTATTTATTTATTCATATTATTATTTTTTTTTAGTTAGCGTCTGAGTAATTAAAGTAGGCATCTGTGTCCCAAACGTTTTCTAGAGGGGTCTGGGCCAATATTTGTTAAGAACAGTAAGACACAAAATAACCAGCAGTAAGCGGTAGAAAGGCTGCAATAAAATGACCACATCAACACAGGAAGCCCTCTCCCCAGAAGGAAACCATTTGGCTCAATACTATATAACTTTTTTTTCTGAGTGTACTCGACATATGTACCACACGATCATTTTTGTCCAATGACAGTGCATAAAAATATATAGCTGATATTAAATACCATGTAACCCATCTAACCAAGGTGTCCTTGTTTTGATGAATGAAACGTTTTTCACATTTATTCAACAGTGACTTTGAAAGACTTGAAAAAGTTATTCAGCTTCTAAGGCAGAAACACTCCAATTTAAAGATATATCTTTTCAACATTTCTGGAGCTTTAAAGCTTGAGGTGGGGCTATGGATTTTTTGTGTTTGTTTTCATTTACTTTTTCAGGGACCACGGAGAGGGAGGGGAGGGGCTGGGGGGGGGCTGCAGTCCCCCACTTTTTAGCTCTAAAGAATAGAAATACAAATAATCCAAATAATAATCATCCTTAACAGTTTTTTTCTTCTTTTTTAATATTATCATTTTTTTTAATATGGATGCATGCCGTGGATGTCTTGTTCTTTGTGACCTAAGAAAAAAAGTGATTATCATTTGGCTGTCAGCCACCCCCCAATTTTCAACATACTCCGCGGTCCCTGTTTTTTTGTAATTCCACTAATTTGTGTAAACACTGTTCCTCCGCAGTCCCTGTTTTTTTGTAATTCCACTAATTTGTGTAAACACTGTTCCTCCGCAGTCCCTGTTTTTTCGTAATTCCACTAATTTGTGTAAACACTGTTCCTAGTAGATAATAGTACCTAAGACATTTAAAGCAATGGCAGTTCTTAAAGGGTTTGGTATTGATCAAGTTCTAGTTAGAGGTGTCAATGAAGTTATCAATGAACAAAAGGTATGACATTTGTCACGGTCTGACATTAACTAGTTAGGATGGCAGGGGTTATCTAAAATAGAATTACATTAATTGTCATTTTCTCCAAATGTTTTCAATTTTTGGTATTCACAATATTATTCTGCTCATTCTTAAGTGATACATTTGTAGTTAAGGAATTATTGCTTGTTGTCTGAAGCTCTCCAATTTGGTTTTCAATATTAATTTCTAAATTCAAGATTTATGTTAGGCATTGTGCATTGTGCAAAATGCATTTTTTGCCATTTGTTCTTCAAAAAATGTCAAAACATGGTTCCATTCAAAATTTATTATTTAAAAAATGAGCACGGGACCATACAGTTTTCTGTCTATTTTTCAGTTAATCGAAACCCTGCGAGCAGAGGAATTGTGTAACTCTCTCCCAATGGAAGAAAGGAAAATACCTCTCACAAATCCTGTAGAATTTCATTTGAGCATGCGCCAGCCGTTATCCAAAGTTTTGGATAATCCACTTATCAAAACCAGTTATTAAATAATCCATAGTAAATCGGTTTCTATGTGTGCGCATATGTTTAGTAATGTAACTACTGATCAAACATGAGCTCACATTGTCAACAATGGCGTCCGCTGTTGATAGTTTTGATAGTATCTTCTCCAAATTAGCCTTTGTGTTTCTAAACATTTTTTACCTGCAAACATAAGTTAATCTGCTCAACAACATCAAGCCGTGATCAGTTTTGTAAAAGGACATTGTACTTTTGTCTATTTACTTACTGGGCAAGGTACATCATTGATTTATTAAATTATTATACCGTTGATGAACCCCAGGGGGGGACTCCGGGGATAAACGATCGGGGATGCTCGTCGGAATTTATCAAAAATACCCCTAAAAGATACTGGACATTTTTTCAAAAGGGCATGGCTTCCAAAGATACCAAAATCATGAGTTTCAGTGGGTTTCAACCCCTAAAATATACCAAAAAGTGAGAATTTGGCAAATTTCATACTTTAAAACCCTAAAAGAGACCAAATCGGCCCCCGGGTGATGAACACAGCTTTATGTTATCCAGTCACGGAAAGTACCGGGAGTGAGAAAGCGCTTGAAAAATCCTCTGCTCGCGGGGTAGTTAATCGATAAATTATCTATTAAATGTCTTTCTAAAAAAAAATCCTGATGACTTTTTGCTTAAGTAATCAGAACCCTTAAGTAGACCAAGTACCAATAACCAATTCTCAATAGATATTTTGTATCTCTTTGACTTATAGGAAGACTTGTGGACACCTTCAAAACATCTTATATTCCAAAAGGTTTGGAAATTACACCTTTTGCTGTTCATTAGCAACACTGAAACATTCATTCAAGCGAAAGACCATTGTTATTAACGCAATGGGGCATCCAGTAATGTGAACAAGCATTCAATACGAGTAGTGGTTGATTAGAAATACATTGTTTGCAACCATTGTTTTGTCTCTTATTGAGTGTTTGTTCACGTTGTTGAATGCTTCTTCACTCGAATGGCAATGCTCTTTTGCTTGAATGAATGTTTCAGTGCAGTTAATGAACAGCAAAAGGTGTAATTGAAATACTCAAATTTTTTCACCATAAACTGTGTTTTATTGACTGTATTTTTTTAAAATTTGTATTTGTTTCATAGTTGACAGACTATGCTACTTCTGCATTTCTACATTATTCAACTTCTGGTGATCCGGTGGTGCAGATTGTTAATTTCTTGGTGAGTGTATTACAGTGAGGGCACTCGAACCGTGAACACTTGTCTTTATTTAGCTTTTTATTTTCTGAGCTTTCTACTGCTTCAAATTCTCTAAAAAAAGGACGACTGAACTCAAATGCACTGAGTTATCAAAATTCAAATGTTTTCAAATAGATTCACTTGAAGGATGCATGTTAAAAAAAGTGTGAAAAAAGCATAAAGTGTTCACGGTTCGAGTGTCCTCACTGTAATGAATTATAACCTCACAGAACAATGTCAAGGATTATATTCTGCTAAGGGCAGCACAACTACCTAGTAAACACAAAAATATGCAGGACCACAAATTGGATTGTAAAAGATAAAATATTATGAAACAACAAAGACATGTAGTTCCTTCAGGGTGGATTTGACCCCTCCCTTCCCCCTTGCAACTTCACCTAAATTGAAAGAATCAGGATTTGTGGTTCATGTATTGCATCAATACTCTACAAACAATTTATGGAATGAAATTTTGCTGTACGTTTCTGTATCAAGAGCCAAAGTTTTCTTCAAATTAATTACTAGCCTTTTTCACAACGATGTGCATTGTACAATATTCTCAAATAATGTTGTGGACAAAAATTTTAATAGTAGATTTTGTTGTTAACTTTCAGAACTGGCTTGACACCTTCCAAGGTCTGTTTTCCAAAAAATGTGTTAAATGTGGCAATCATTTAAAGGAGGACGAACAAAACACACCCCTCCCTCCTTGTTGGAGAGCATACGACACAATGTTACCATACCATTATAAATGTTATACTGCACATGTCACGCAACTTAGGTGACATCACTTGTCACACAATCTTGCCATCAGCACATGTATGATTACATATAAAACAGCATTTCTTACACACATGTCCGTAAACCACTAAAATAATTTATTATATAACATACAGTGTTTCTCTCATGTGATAAAAATCATATCAACACGTGTTCAGTGGTCATTATATTCCTATTTATCAATTTGGATTTTTGTTCGGCCAATCACAAAGCGAGATTTACTTTTTAAGTTATATAATAAACAGAATAATACATGGTCGCTTGGAGATATGAAATTTATCTTCTTGTGTTCAACTCAGTATCTCACTCATTCGCTGTGCTCACTCGTGAGATATCGAGTTGAACACTCAAAGATAAATTTCATATCTCTGCACGCCCATGTATTATTCTCTATATAATACACTTACTACAAATGTACATATTAGTCTCAACACTATTAAAAACAATAGCATATCAGATATAATGAAAAAATAAAATAACAAAATATCAATTTTACTTAAGTCTTAGTTTTATCTAATTTCCATAGTTTTATCTTATTTTTATAAAGGAATTTTGTATTTTGTTTGGTCTCTATTTTTTAATTTTTTTTCAAAATGGAAGGGGGGTCACTTGTCACCCTAATCACCTCCCCCCCCCCCTCATCCCCCGTAGATCCGCGCCTGCATATGAACCATTAACAATAACAAACTAGTGTAAATACATTTGAATTTTAATTAGATTTACGTTTTCTTATATACCAATAATCTAAAATCTATAAAGCTCATCTAGCTGCTATTTTAATAGTGTGATTTATAATTAATTTTGATTAATTAAAAATGTTCTTCATGTGATATATATATATGTATTTAAAATAATTGTAATATCATATGTGTAATGTGAATGGTTATTTGTAATACTTATCACTACCAAGCATATGCATTCTTCCTATCCATATACATGTCACCTCACATGAAAATGTGTCTATTTCTGTTCAGCTTAACAGTGTCTTATGCAGAATATAACAAACTTTCATTACATAATTCCCCAACATACATTTTTGTTTTATTTTGAAGACTTATCACTATTTTTTAGCTTTGTTCACTAATTATTAGCCTCGTTCACATAAGAGTTAGTGTCTTCATGCATCACATAATCTTTTTGGGAGATAATGTGGTGCTTACAGACAAAAACACGTATGAAAAAGAGGCTGCATTTCTTGGTAACTATTGTTTTTTGAAGTTCAGCTTAAGTCCTCAACTTCCAGGCTTGGACGTTTGATCAGATCATCTTTCTGAATTGGATAAAAAAGAAAGTATTTTATTAGACTTTTTGTTTAATCATATCAAAAGGTTTTTTTCTAGCGCTTTGCTGTGTTTTCCCTCACTCTCTCTTGTTACATGAGAGAGATACACGTCATTTGGTGCTAGTCGTTGGTTTGTTTGTTTCTTTTCGTTTTTATCTGCTCGTTTGTTTGTCTGTTTGTTTTTTTCCGTCTGCCAGTATTTTTTTGTATGTTTAATTTGACCGTCTGTTTGTTTGTCCATGTGTCTGTGTGTTTGTGTCTGTCTCTCTGTCTGTCTGTCTGTTTGTCTGTCTGTCTGTCTCTGTTTGTTTTTCCCTTTTTCTTACCGGTTTGTATATGAACTCCTTCAATTCCATCATTTTATCTGGACAACCAATTCGTCTTAACCTAAAACCAGTAAAAATCATGTTTTACAATATTGTCATTTTTCCGGAGTCGCTGTGATTATAATAATAATAATAATAATTACAATTTATATAGCGCCTATAGCAGGTCAGATCTAGGCGCATTATAACCTAAACAAACTCATCCACATAGCTAGACAATAATTGTACTTACTTTTTAGGAGTCCAATAAGGCCTTTTGGTGAAGCTATATTCACAGCACAGTATGACGTGAACCAATGTTGCCTTCATAACAGTTAAAATTAAATCCTTCATAGAACAAGAAAAAAATAGATCTCAGTTCAATACCTATTAATAATGAACATTCGCATAGATTTGTGTGGAATTTATCAGTATAAGAATTTATCCAGTGGAAAGGGCAATCTAGATTTCATGTTACTGGTCCAGGGCTGGGTTGTTCAAAGTTCGATATATGCACTTATGCTGGGCTAACTCTCAAGAAAACATTTAGAGTTAACCCTGGATTAGCACTAATCGTGGTTTGATCAACCGGACCCAGTTCTATGAGGCCTTAGTGATCCATCAGTGCCTGCAATTTGTGTGGGATTTATTTACTGGATAGAGATAGTGGCGGATCCAGGATTTTTCAAAAGGGATTCCATTTTGGTTTCGCATTCTAACGAGTCGTTTGCGTATTGAGTAGGAAACGGTACCGCCCGTACTGTAACAAATGTAATGTAATGTGAATGTTGTTATTTAGCGCATGTCAAAAAGTCTCAAAACGTTTTACAATTCTTTAGGCGCACGTTGCTAGCTCAAGGGGGGTTCCGTGGAACCTATCGAACCTCCTGGATCCGCCATTGTTTAAGTACATACCTTTCCAGGACATTGATGGTTTTTAACTGTGGCTTCTTGATGGAATGGTCCATTGGTGAATATAATGTGATCCAGCAAACTCTAAGAAAAGACATGATAGCATAGATCAATGATAGTTCTGCGAGCGTTTTCATGCCTTGAGAGCAGACCCTCCAATTGTCTTGCAATTGACAAATTTAAAATCAATATTTCCGCAAGTAAACGTTGGGATATTTATTTTTTGAAAAGGTATAAGGTTATTGACTTTATTTAACGTGGTAGCTACACTTAACGTTAAGCTAGTTTGTAGGTAGTCCACGAATGAGACCGGACGTTGTAAGAATCCCAACTGGCTAGGAGACAAACCAGTTGGCTATAAAGATATCATATGATGTCTTTCGCATGCAGTTTTAAACACTGATAAAATCCTGGTATGTTGTCGATACCTATTTAATAAATCAAAATAAATTATCGATTAAATCTATGAGTACCCACCTCATCTTCAAATCTCGATGGTAGAAATGTATCAGGGTTCGGGAACACAGACGGGTCCCTTTGAATCATGTAAATATTTGCGATCAGTAACTCGTCTTGCTTTACTTCAAAATTACCCGACTTGGAATGTAATGTGAAATCATTGCTGAAAGAAAAGAAACACATTTCAATATATCCGCTCCATGTATGTGGACCATATAATTGACGGATTCATACAACTGTTTCACAGTGGTGGATCTTGGGGAGGCGTGCAGGGGCGCGCAACACCTCCTTGAAGGATTTCAAGTCCTTTTTTTTGTCAAATATTTTTCCAAAATAGTAGTGCACCCCCTGAAGATGTTGCACCCCCTCCTGAAAACAACTGGAGGAAACTGAGAGACTGGAGACTGTTCGCGTAACATATGTAAAAAGAAGAAAAAAAACTGGAATATTAATTGACAGGAAAACCAAATGTAGAATTTGTAAGTTGTTATTGCAAATGAATGCTTGTCATTCCTCATCCACATGCATTTCCAATTCTGCTGGAATTGCCAGTTAAATGGTAGGAAAGTTAATCAGCTTCCATTGATTTGTGTATCATAGCTAACTGTAGTCTATTGCATGTATACTTACTTTGCTCTTCCAAATAACAAAGGTACAGAGGGTGAAAGACGGAAATTCTGAAAAATAAAGAACGTTATCATTAACAAGAGAGCATGAGATAAGAAAGCTTATTCCCCGTATTGGGCTTTACACTCATCAGGAGGTCTTTTCATTCTATTTTTAAACTGAAGTTATTTCGGGAACGGAACGTGATTGGCCAGACTGCATGAGGCGCGGTCGCATCGTCAAAACCTCTCAAGAATAAAGTGCGGAGATTGTTAACAAGTTTCCAAAAATAGCACGACGATCGAGTAGAGCCCTTGACGGAGTCTAGGGATAAGCTCTTTTATCTCATACTCTCTTGCATTAAATTTATACGGATATCAGCCTTATATCAATATTTTTATCCTATACTTCAGGTTTTGTGGTCTGCCTGTGGCGAAATAAAGTTTTTCATTCTTAACTTCCACCCCCCTTTATTGAAGGCCAAATGCAATCTCTCTAATGCCCTGGCTAGGAAGCTAAGATGGTGGTGTATTGACATGTGTAATTACCAACCTCTAATATGAATCGATGAAGTAGTTTCATCTTGTTCAAGTTTCCTTGGGTGATACCATCTTCGTCGATGCTGTCTATGACTTCTTGGTTGAGTTGCTGCTTCAACTCTTTGTCGGCATTGTGTAATCTCGCTAGAGCTGATCGTATTGATCCACTTACTCCACCATAACCATTGAAGCTACATCAAATACAGAATTATAGTTATCCGCTATTTTGGATCAGTTTCACAAATTTAAAACTGAAACTTAATACTTTAACCGCAACAAAATATGGAGATTACCTTCTTTCGTCAATGATAGTCATGATGATGGTGGTAATGATGGCGGTGATGATGATGGTGATGACGAGGATGCTCTCTAAGTTATTACAAATGCTAAATATAACTAATGCTCTTTCCAGATTTGTCGACATAAAAAAACAATATACATTTTCAACGACTTACTTGAGCATAAATAGTATGTCTGCTACAGTTTGTTCTTCTGTTAAATTCATCGCTTTTGCAATTTCAAGTAGTTCATTTAGCTTCGGACTTTGTTGGAATTCTTTTACCAGTTGTTGTGCTGCACGTTGTCCACGTCTTAGTTCACCCCTTTAGGAACAGAACGAAAGGTTGAGGACGAAAACAGGCAGGAACTGAGACAATGTAAATGTTGAATACTTACTTTTTCTTGGTCCACGAGGCGTACAGCATGTCATACATACATGAAGTATCTACCCTGATTCCTAGGAACGCCTGGCTAAAGATGTCACTGGCTAAATTCATTATGTCCTTTTCGAAAGCTTTCTTGGTTTTTAAATCTATTGGAAAAGTATTCAGAAATTCCTGGTTAGCTTGGTTGCCTGGTTTGTTAATTGGTTGGTTGGCTATAGGAGGTTGGTTTGCAAGTTGTTTGTTGTTGGTAGGCTGGAAGGTTGGTTTGTAAGTTGTTTGTTGTTGGTTGGCTGGGAGGTTGATTTGTAAGATGTTGGTTGGCTGGGAGGTTGGTTTGTAAGTTGTTTGTTGTTGGTTGGCTAGGAGGTTGGTTTGTAAGGTGTATGTTTGTTGTTGATTGGCTGGGAGGTTGGTCTGTAAGTTGGCTTCAAGTTGATTGGTTGGTAGGTAATTGGTCAGTTTGTTAGTGGCCTGGCTTCAGTATTAAATCTACTGCAAATATCAAATCATGCTACTGTACCTGCTCTTTGCCATCTTGCAAGGTATTCAGGTACTATTCTATTTGCTGCATTCAGCAAATCGGCTTTCTGTGCTATCTCACATATTTTCATGAGGAAACTCTTCTGTAGTTCGTGTTGAGTACCATTAGCAAAGATTGACGGTGTTTTATCACCAACCAAACTTAGATTGTAACTTAATCGACCAAACTTTGGCTCCTTGTGAATCTAGCAATATATAGAAATCTATTATTGTGAGTGTGTTCAATGAACAGAGGGTATATGGTCTATTTTCCCGTGCGTCTGAATTATAAAGGCCAATTTAAATTACTGTACGATGTTTTTATGCGATTTGTGGTATACGACAAGTGACGAGGTTCTACAATTCCTAAAACTAGTCTAGGACATTCTACAGCAGATTTGTAAATGTGACCGACTGTGTATATATTCTCTTTGCCTATTGAGATTTTCGCGCGCAATTTGTAATATACGACAAATTATAACATCAAAAACTAGTCGCATTTGTACTTTGCAGTGCAAGTGCACTGTTCTCACTACAGTTTTGTTTTTTTCTATACATAAGATAACCAAATTGAAAGTTTGCTTTTCAGTTTTCGGTCTGCAGTTTTCCTGTTCATCTGCGCATCTGTATTCTAATATCGCACGGCTCTCGACCAATTAAAGCGGTCATGCAACACATGATATCATATCACTTCATTAATTATATTATACCTTATCGAGATCAAACAGTACTTCAGCACCTTTCCTGTCACAAATAGCAATGCCTTTGACTCCTATGTTCATTCGAAATACTGTACTCTTGTAACGTGTTATTCTTTTGGAGAAATAGCCATGGCCGTTCTGAAAAATATACAGTGTGACATCATGTCGACCTAATGTTGTTTCCCGTACGGCCCTCCTCCCAATAATATAGCGAGTTTAAACAGCGCGACACCGACCCTTGCTGGAAAGCTAGCATTGTGATGATGCAGGAAAGCTATGATGCGAGGTTAGAAAAACTTACATTATACAAAAAGATTAATTATTTCTGTACTTTTCCAAAATTTCTTTTCTTCTTTCTTTTTGATAATACGTTTTCTAAAAATATTTTCATGCAAAAATAGAAGAAGTCGAAAATTATTTGCGCTTTTCGATGCGAGGTCGGGCTTGAGCATGCGCAATTTACATTATGGGTTTATCATGCAGTTTCTCTCGCAGTCTCACATCGCCGTGATTTAGAAACAAAGAAAGCCTGATATCGTGATACGATAAAGTACCGTGATCTTAAAGTTACCAGAGCAAGTTACAACACTTAATTTTCAATTATCAAAGATTACTTGCTTTGAATTTACAAAGACCTACTAATCCCGGCTATAGTTTAGTACTTCAATGATGCGTTTCTTGTACAAGGCGCGGCTACGGACCTTTTCAGTAAGGAAGGATGCCTTGGTCTAGAAATAAGGACAAGCTAGTCTTTCGTTTTCTAATCCAGGGAGAACTGACAAAAAGCTTGTACCACTACCTAAGAGCACTCTATCTCGTGTAAACAGGTCTCAAACCATGACTCGCCATTTGGATCAAAATATGTCCGGGTTTTGTGACAATGACAAAACTAGCTGCGTGATTCGCGTGCATGACTAAGTTTGATGTTCATCGTAACGGGCAATGACGACTAATAAATGAGACTACAATTTTCAGAAATGATTTACGCCTATGCCAATTAGATATTGTTTTTTTGGATCTCAACGATCGCACACGATCAAAATTCAGGAGTTTGAATTTAAAATATACGCGATTCAAAATGTTGAAAACTTTGACGTACGTAATGTGATGCCCGATCCTAACTCTTGGCAACCACCCCTGTACTTATAATTTAGTTCAGTGTGCCTCGATCGACGAGCTGGATGATAGCCTCTCCCCGACATGCCGACACTCCATTCTGAACAATGACGTCAAGGCCTTGACGTCGAAAGGAAAATTCAGTTTTTCTTGTAGCCAAGCCTGCAGCCAACGAAAGCATTTGAAAACAGCTATTATTGCAATGATTTATCTGAATACATAGATACTACGTCTTGTTGCTCCAAACTCTCTAGGCATCAAGGTCTAACTACCCATGCATTAATATCAGATATAACAGCTTGAAGTTGGGGCCAAGAGTCGTTGAGATACATTAATTGTCGTTTTGCGCCTTATTTGGTAATCTTGGCGAAAAGGAGCTTGACATATTGTAGCTAATGATGTATATATGTCTATATCTCTTCTAGTTTGATCGATATTGATCAGGTGCACATCAATATCAGTATCAATAAAAAGCAATTTATTTGACAAGTGATCATTTAGTTAATCAATGAAGCAATTAAATATGATTTTTGTTATCAGCTAGTCTCCTAGATTTTTATTCATTCATCCATTCACTCATTCATTCGTTCGTTCGTTCGTTCGTTCGGACGTTCGTTCGTTCGTTCGTTCGTCCGTTCGTTCGTCCGTCCGTTCGTTCGTTCGTTCGTTCGCTCGTTTGTTTGTTTGTTTATTTATTCATTTATTTATTTATTTATTTATAAAATGTTTGGTGTGGTTCCAGGCCATTGCACATCTTCCACTATCGAGGCCTCACGGCTCACAACTTATAATTATCTACTACACTTCAATCTACATTTTTCATGAGCCGAACCTATGCATTTCAATTCTAAAATTATCTACAACTGATTCAAAAGGTGATATAACTAAAATGTTTCCTATTAAATCCATTTTGAGTTTCAATTAAAAAATAATTAACATTATATCTGTGTATATATAATGTAAAATCTTTAGAGAACGTTTATATTTGGTGCATTGATTGTATCCATGACAACAGTGCAAATAGAGGTGTTTACATTGACGTTTTTATTATTTCAACCCCCTGCAAGACAAACTATTTACGTAATAGCAACTACAAGGACATAGTTCGTTTCTGATAATATTAATGAAGTTTCGCTTCCGATTCTAGAATATTTTCAATCAATTTTGGTGAATCAAGTAAAGCCTTTACAAAAGTAGAACAAAAGTAATAAAATTTATCTTGTGTATAATGCAACTTTGGTGCAATGTCATGGAAGCAGTGACCGTGATGAGCTGTTGTGCAAGACATAAAATAAACAACGTTGAATATACCTGCTGCTGCTAGGATTAATTGATATTTTCAAAGATCTAGACTGCAAAGTTGTTTTCGATCACATTTTACGACAAATTGGATAAAATCTACTTATAAATGAAATTGCATCGGAAACTCAAGAAAACTTTAAAAATAAAGTTATGTTAACTTTCTAAATAAAGTCACGTTTTATTCGTAAGGGGTCAAATACACGTCTCTACTTTTAAAGAATTAAAGCTTATAATTCAGACAATTAGATTAGATTTTTCAATAAAAAAATACAATTTCCCAAGAGCAATATTGCAGCTAGCATACCTCTAATTAGTAGAGGTAATTGTCCCGGAGTAATTGTCATAAAATTCTTATGATTAATGACTTATTAATCTTTGAGAATAAAATGTTACGATGTGGTGATGACGTCTTTGACAAGATTTTCAATTCAATTCAGCGCTGCACTCAAATTCATTCTTTCCAATATAAACAATAATGAGATTACCATACGACAATACCATGACTAAAATAGTTCACCAACCAAATTAAAAAGGAAAACCATCACTGCATAGCATAAAAAAATCATTCGAATATATACTTACTCGCAGTATGGATACAATATGTCTTATCTTGCCCGTATCTGTTCCAGGGACTTGCCTAACATCAGGATCCACAACGGGACTTATTGCAACTTTTTTCGACTTGAACATTATCCAGCTGCTAGTCGTAGTCGGCACCGTGTTTACAAAACTAAACGAAATCGAGCAGTCTATTCATTGTAGAACATCAGGTTCTCTGTACTAAATGAACAAACACAGTTTAAACAGCACCAAATCCGTCAAAAAGTTCCTGAAACTTTGGTGGGATGTTTTGATGTACTAGTTTATTCCAAGCAGAACGGGTTGTGAAGACGTTTCACTGTCAGTGAGCAGTGGTTCCAATTTGTGGCTTTACACTTTGTTAAGTTCTTGATTGATTGGTAATCAAAAACAACAAAAGAATGCCTAAATTAACATCGCGTTATGCTAAACCACGATGACGACAATGGTTGTGGCTTGTCACGCGTATGGGACCTTCCTACGTTTGCACTCATCAGTTACAAAACAACTTCCCTGCACGAGCGATACATAAATAGTGTTTCAATTGCCTCATTTGCCCTTATCGTAGTCGTAGCTGTAATTCAGCTAGGCAAAGAAAACATCCGAATTCTACCGTATCGTAGTGGTATTGTAACTGTAACTCTATGCGCGGAACTATACAGGCATTTTCCATAATGCAAAACGCGCAGGATAAAAAAAAAGTACAGCTTTCTCTTTCAATTTTTTTGAAGGTATAAAATATGATATTTACCAAATCCTCACTTTTTGGTATCTTTTAATAGGGATTGAATAGCACTAAAACGCATGATTTAGATATCTCAGTTAGAGATTAAACATTTATGAAGCCACGTCCATTTCAAAAACATATCTTTTAGGATTATTTTTTAACTTCAAGGGTTTTACAGTGAGAGCATTCTAACCGTGAACACTTTGTACTTTTTCAAATACTTTTGCATCCTTTTAGTGAATCATTAGCAACTAGCATTAATTTGATAACTCAGTGTATTTGAGTTAATTCCTACTTTTTTGGAGTGTTTAAAGCAGTAGTTTACTGAAATAAAATCATTGACATCAACCAAATACATTTTGAGTATTTTATTCTAATAAATGAACTGCAATGAATGACGTACTAGAAAATGCTAATGACAATCCAAAAAGGGATATATTAACGAAAATAGTTGGAAAATTCCCATTGGTCCCCCTCCTTGAAAAAATCCTGGATCCGCCACTGGAAGCTGATACAAAAACCTAAATAAAGATAAGTGGATGTTCACAGCTCGAACTATCCTGTATAGATCTGAACTTTACATTCTTCTTCAGTAGGCATTGAGTTCGTAAGTGTTTCTAATTCTTTAGCCTCGATAAACTGTTTGTTCACGTAATATCTAGACGCAAATTTACTCTGTATGATTCCTCGAAATACAGAGTCGGACAAAAGGAGAATATTACCTTTGTTTCTGGTGCTATGTTGTTGTTGCTTAACCTGGTCCCTCAGTTCATGTATAACTTTCCCAAATATTATCTTTAAAAAAATTTCTTAAATTTTTATTAATAATTTTCAACATATTTTTTTTGGTAAAAGAAAAACAAAACATAGCAAATGGAAAATAAAAGAAAAAAGAGAAAAAAAGTCTGACGTACCAACGGGTCGAACCCATGTACGCAAAATAAAAAAAAAATGAAATTGGAGTCTAGTCAGTTTAAGATATTATCACATTTCCACTTACCTTGTTCACTTACCTTGTAATCCCGTATGTAGTAGTATGGTGCCAAATACCCAAATAGCTCTAATCAAAAGATCAGGGAGTGAGAGATTAACCGGCCACTAGACCATACATGGTTAACCCCTTGAGCTAGTCAGGCGTTTGTCAATTTATATAATCGAAAAACTTTTAGTCTTTCACCGTTAATAGTATGCTGATCACGTGGGTATCAATTCTCTTGGGTACCGGGTAACCAATCAAATTCAAGAATGTTCTATTACCGGTTTGAGAGGGGTAGCCTGAATGATCTGTCGTGCCATCTGAAGGTAGCTAGGGAGGGGGATCAGTGGGGTTTGCAATTGTCAAACCTCCATTACACCATCCCATGGATATTTTTCTCTAATTTTAATTCAAGCAATAATAAAATAACTTGCTGTTTGGCTGAACTTCAAATCAATTTCCGGAAAATTATCTCTTCATAAAAAAAAACGAAAAAAAAAAAAAAGTTAAAAAAAACAACAAAAAACAAACAAAACTAACAAAAAAAGAGTGCCTTTATTTTCGTTTATACAAGCTATTTTTCGATTAAAACTCATAACGATACTAATGCTTCCGTAAAGGGCAGGACATTTGAAAAACCCGTAGTCGGATAAAAGTCGGAATAACAATTCTTCAAAAGATTCCTGCATGCACAGGACTATTCTGCAGGTGATAATAAAGTAAAAAAAGAAAAAAACACACACACAAATTTGAGTCCCGCAAAAAAAGGTGATTGCTTTCAAAATGATATAAACATAAATTTGAATGTGGAAAACTACTATACCGTCTGAAGAAAACTACTATACCGTCTGAAGAAAACTACTATACCGTCTGAAGAAAACTACTATACCGTCTGAAGAAAACTACTATACCGTCTGAAGAAAACTACTATACCGTCTGAAGAAAACTACTATACCGTCTGAAGAAAACTACTATACCGTCTGAAGAAAACTACTATACCGTCTGAAGAAAACTACTATATCGTCTGAGGAAAACTACTATGCTGTATATGTCGTCTGAGGAAAACTACTATTCCGTCTGAGGAAGACAATGTTTCAGTCACAAATATTATCAATGAGCCCAGTTAACGAAATCCCGTTGCTTTTAAAATAGACAAGTTCAAGGCTCTGCAGCTCTGTCAGTAAATGAAAATAAAGATTGAAATACTGAAAAAACCTGAGCAATAGGTGCGAATGTTGAAGTGACAGCTGGCTTTTTGATAGTTACTTATAAAATATTGATCATCTTCCTAGTGTGTAATTTGAATGATGGTTTGCAGCACACAAACCTTGTTCGGGGACGATATATTTATCTAATGCATAGTCGGTGATTTTCGTACAAATATGAACAAATAGCCCTTAAAGGGTTATAGCAAAATGCGCATTACATGACGTCCAAATGGAGCATATTGTGTACACAAACGATGCACATTAAATGTCGTCAAAATGCAAGCTATTGCTTACGCGTGCAAGCGATACTATTTATTAGGCCGTGTCACACTTGCAATTTTTCGTGCAACTTGTCTCGCGAGATAAATAGTTGCAAGTTGCGAGAGAGGGGGGGGGGGGGGGTCACACTAGCAATTTCCGTTGCAACTTGGCGCGCGCAGCAATTATTTTGTAGTTGAAAGCGTAATTTGAAATAATAATAATAATAATAATAATTTATTTCTTGTTAAGCGCATCCCAATATTTCTCGATGCGCTTTACAATTTATCAAATGTTAATTTACAAAATTATAATAAATGATCTATTCACTAAAAATATATAATAATAACAATGGTAAAGATAATTAAATTAAGTTTTCAAAGAGATAGGTCTTAAGCCGCGACTTGAAGACATCTAACGATGGCGATTCACGTACTTCAAGTGGTATCCGATTCCATAATCCTGGAGCACATACACTAAAAGCCCTGCCACCATAGCTGTCAGTTCTAAACCTTCGTTCTTTCAAGCAAAATATTCTGATCCGTCGCCTTTGCAGCTAGCCACAGGCGATGACAATTCTAAAAAGCGAGTGATCGCTGTATTCTGCCTTCTCGACATGGAAGATGTCGAATAAAAAAAGAAAAAGAAAAAAAAAAGAAAGATTGGTCTGCGCGGCGCTAATTTGAAATTTTCAAGTTGCACGCGAGCATGTCACACCAGCAATTTTTCCAAAATTATTGTAGAAAGTAGAAGTTGATTCTTCTTTTGCGCAGCAAAACAAAACAAACAAAAAACAAAAAAAAGAAAAAAATGAAATATTCAAGAAATTCAAAAACGCTCTTGCAACCTGCAATGGTCGTGGCTTGTCACGCGTATGGGACCTTTCTACGTTTGCACTCATCAGTTACAAAACAACTTGCCTGCACGAGAGATACATAAATAGTGTTTCGATTGCCTCAGAGTAATACCGTATCGTAGTCGTAGCTGTAATTCAGCTAGGCAAAGAAAACATCCGAATTCTACCGTATCGTAGTGGTATTGTAACTGTAACGTTTCCCGCTCTTGCGAAAACGACTCTATGCGCGGAACTATACAGGCATTTTCCATAATGCAAAACGCGCAGGATAAAAAAAAGTACAGCTTTCTCTTTCAATCTTATTGAAGCAATTTAAAGGTTCTTACAATTACATTTCGTGGAAAAATAAAATAGACTTTTTTTTACGAATCACAGAACAAATTTAAGGAAGATCGGGAATTACCCTTTGGCCAATCTGAAAAATGCAAGCAAGCTGATCCTGCCCCGGGGGTAGGGGCTCCGAGGGTAATCGATCGGGATGCACGACGTATTTTTAGGGGTAAAAAATCAGCGATTTGGTCTCTTTTAGGGTATAAAATATTATATTTACCAAATCCTCACTTTTTGGTATTTTTTGATAGGGATTGAATAACACTGAAACGCATGATTTTGGTATCTCAGTTAGAGATGAAAAATTTGTGAAGCCACGTCCTTTTAAAAAAACATATCTTTTAGGGTTATTTTTGAACGAGTATCCCCGATCGTTTATCTCCGGAGTCCACCCCCTGGGGATCCTTCACGGGTTTTACAGTGAGAGCATTCTAACCGTAAACACTTTGTACTTTTTCAAATACTTTTTGACATGCATCCTTTTAGTGAATCATTAGCAACTAGCATTAATTTAATAACTACTCAGTGTATTTGAGTTAATTCCTACTTTTTTGGAGTGCTTAAAGCAGTAGTTTACTGAAATAAAATCATTGATATCAACCGAATACATTTTGAGTGTTTTATTCTAATAAATGAACTGCAATCAATGACGTACTAGAAAATGCTAATGAGAATCCAAAAAGGGATATATTAACGAAAATAGTTGGAAAATTCCGCATTTGTCCCCTCCTTAAAAAATCCTGGATCCGCCAACGCTGATACAAAAACCTAAATAAAGATAAGTGGATGTTCACAGTTCGAACTATCCTGTAAAGATCTGAACTTTACATTCTTCTTAGGTAGGCATTGAGTTCATATATAAGTGTTTCTAATTCTTTAGTTGCGATAAACTGCTTGTTCACGTAATATCTAGACGCAAATTTACTCTGTATGATTCCTCGAAATATAGCATCGGACAAATGCAAAAGGAGAATATTACCTTTGTTTCTGGTGCTATCGTTGTTGTTGCTTAACCTGGTCCCTAAGTTCATGTATAACTTTCCCAAATATTATCTTTAAAAAAAATTCTTAAATTTTTATTCATAATTTTCAACATATTTTTTTGGTAAAAGAAAATCAAAACATATCAAATAGAAAATAGAAGAAAAAAGAGGAAAAAAGTCTGACGTACCAACGGGTCGAACCCATGTACGCCAAAAAAAAAAAAAAGAAAAAGAAATTGGAGTCTAGTCAGTTTACGATATTATCACATTTCCACTTACCTTGTCACTTACCTTATTCCCCCATTACCCCGGTCCCTAGTAGTGTTGCCAAATACCCAAATAGCTCTAATCAAAAGATCAGGGAGTGAGAGATTAACCGGCCACTAGACCATACATGGTTAACCCCTTGAGCTAGTCAGGCGTTTGACAATTTATATAATCGAAAAACTTTTAGTCTTTCATCCGTTAAATAGTATGCTGATCACGTGGTTGCCAATCCTCTTGGGTACGGGGTAACCAATCAAATTCAACCTTGTTTTATAACCGGTTTGAGAGGGGTAGCCGAATGATCTGTCGTGCCCAGGAGGGAGGGGGTGACTCTATTGTATGCAAATGAGCCGCTCTCCAGACTCATCGTTACCACCAACAAATCACGCTACGCTTGACTGGCTTCTAGTAAACAGTATCGTGTAGTCGCCATTGTCGCCTAGCTTCACCTTTGAAATTGGTTCAAAAGCAAGGTCAAGGAGGCTATCGTGGTTTAATTAATTGTGAGTGTGTCTTTCTTGGATAGTCTTGTGTTAGTAGAGTGCAATTAATTTCCTATTTAAACTGTTTATTGTGATTTTTAGTCTGTTTTACTTTCGCGGGACGTTCTCGGGATCAAAAGTTTTAGTTCGGGACGCGCTAAATCTCTTCAGAAAAATTGTAATTTCTCTCTCAAAAACTAAACAGATTTACTTGCAAATAGGACGTTTTATAAAGCAGTCCCTAAGGATTTATTTAGAGTATTTTTCATCAAGGACCAGTCTCTGGTTCTTCTCATCAATCCTTTTTTGTGTCATTCATCCTTCACAGCACGTGAATCCCTACATACTTCTTCGGTTCGACAGTACCGGTTTCGCGCCATCTTTTCACCTCACCGATCGAGAAGTGATTTTGGGACTTATTGTACGTTTTATTTTTTTTGCAGTTGGTGAAAATTGCTTAAATATTATTAATTGCACTTGATCTAACACACTAACATCACAATTCAAGTTGTTTACTGCTTGTTCAATTGATTTAAAAGTTGCTAAAAAGTTGCCATATAATTTGTAAAATTGCTGCCGATTATAATTTTTGTAAATTACACTCATTTTTACTATGCAGAATAACCTTTCGTTTCCCAGAATAATACTGTGTTTTTATTTCTTTCTATTATACGATTCTCATTTTGATTTTGTGATGTCGTTTACATTATTTTCTGTTTGCTATTAATATTTTGTTCATCTATCTTTGTATTTGATACAATGTCATTTTTTAATTGCAATTATTTGCATGTTGCTAAGAAGCTACTGCCTTCTTCCCAAAAGATCGATTGTTCAGAAAAATGGATTTAATTTTAACAAGAATTTTGTCAAAATGAAAGGAAAATTTGCAGGTTTTCTCAATAGCATGAAATTAATGCTTTCTGTAGTTGCTGTGATCACTATTTAATTCAAACGTCTAATGTATTTCCAAGAATGTGGCACTATTTTCTATTTTTCATAATTTTTATTGAATTTCCATGGAATATTTTTTATCAAAATGACTACTTTCCAGTAAGTACACAAATGTACATTACTTTTGTCAACATTATAGATGGAGCTTTATTTCCATGTCAACTTATTGTTAACACTGTGATAACCATTTTAGAACCAGTTTATGATGTCCTCCTCAACAACCACTCTCACCAAAGATTTTCTTTGTCTGCTTTTGTACAATGAAAGAAGTGTACTATAATTTCCACTTTATTATCTTTACTTTCACTTTGCTTTTTTTATGCAATATTGATAATTCTGTCAAACAATTGTTCACAATTCTTTTTTAATTACCACACCCCTGTTTACATACTGATTGTCATGGTGCTCATTATTGCTGCTAGTTGTCCACACTCCTTTTTTTATGAGTAGTTTTTTAGTGCTCAATCTGATTTTTGGTAATGCAGTAATACATGATACTAGACCACCAAATAGCACAGACTCAAATATTTGTTGGGCATTACTATATCTCATTCAAGTAATACTTATGTGGTACCCATGTATTAAAACTTTTGACATTCACCACCCTGGATTTTTCATGGGAAACTTATTCAAACTTCTCCCTTTTATACCTTTTCAAAACAAGTGGATGTTGTTGACACATCACACAACCTGCACAGATTCACATGTGCCCCATATGCAACAGTGTCTGATTTGCATGTGCAAATTAGTTTAAAACTAAAGATATCAAAAAGTTATTACTGGTTTTCTTGTGCCGGCAAACCTTTACGTGAGCACATATCTTTGAATTCTGTCTTGGGGTTAGTATTAATGAATGGAAGGATTTTTGGTGGAAATAACTGTTGTATTAAGAATTACAATAGAGAAGCTGGTTCTAGAAAATTTGAAAGCATGATTGGTGTGTATGAGCTGGCATGCAACCCTTTTTTATTACAACAGATTAGATATTATTAAAGAATTGAGGGTTTGTGATAGACATTATGGAAGCCTTTCTAGTCGAGGACACAAGCCAGCTAAAGGCAAAAGTGCTGCCAAATCTCGTAGTGATGCTCAACTTGGAGTCTTAAGAATAACATCCTGTATTGTCAACTGCTCAAACTGCAAGAACCATGTGGTCATATCCAACAATGATGCCTGTAAAAAACACAAAATATTTTTATTTGGGAAACTATTTTCAGTAGCTTGTACTTTTCTTGATGAACTCTCTCATAAAGGTCAAATATGATACAAATACAATGCAATGCAATACAATAATCTTGTAATTTACAAGGATCACTTGCTCCGTATTTAGACATCAGGCTCATTTTGTATGACTTACTTGTAAATAATACATTCATGACAAAAAAAGAAAAGAATATAATTAGACCATTGTCTATCTTTGTTTACTTGAAATAAATGAGTAGTTCTAGCGTGAATAGTCAACATCAACAACAACAACAACAACAACTTTTTATTTACATCATTCTCTAGTAAATAATTTTACAAGACTTCTGATAAATAAATTAATTATACAAGAGATGGTACAGGCCACCTGAAATAACCACAAGACTAAATGGAATCAGACAGTATGGTCCATTTTATAAGAACAAAAAAGAACTGTTGAGGATGCAGAGATCAATATTTGCTCAGGATAGCAACAATTATTATTATTATTGTTATTGTTATTATTATTATTATTTTTATGATTATCATCATCATCATCATCATCATTATTATTATTATTATTATTATTATTATTATTATTATTGTTATTGTTATTGTTATTATTATTATTATTATTATTATTATTATTATTATTATTATTATTATTATTATTATTATTATTATTATTATTATTATTATTATTATTATTTCAATAAACTCTAAAGAAAACCCTTGTTTTTTCGCTTAGAGAATTTCATATTTTTACACCTGGAAATCGGATATTGAAGATTGCATAATTTGTTTTTGTTTTTGGTAAAGAATATAGCTTGATTTAGAGATTTTGAGTAAGAAATAACGTTCAATTTTGAAAGAAATGTTTTATAATGCAGATTGAGACGCTGAGCTGTAAACATCAAAACAAAGAAATATTTATTCTATTTATTAGGATGAAGTTACTTATTCTTGAAATTACGTTGATGTAACTTAGATTGATACTCAGAGAATTCTATACAACCATCAAGCAAGTACCTTACCTGTTTATACGCTGCTAATCCGATCCATTACATTATGTTATGTTTGTTTTGATCCTGGTACTTTTCTTTCCATCACTTGCATTGAGCGTATTGGGCTACATCAACAGATTGATGAGACGAACCAAGCAACCAACTCCAGCCAAATTTCACACTCAAATATATCGATATATTGGCTATAAAACCTCCTAATTTGAGCGAGCAAAACTGCCATCTTCCTTAGCTACGTTCATTTGCTCGTGAACATTTGTATCGTCAGATCGACGGCTAACAGCGATATTCCCGAACAAGAAATTACTTTTAGCAACGTTTTAAGAATGATCTAAACAAACAATTGTACATATGGCAATGTCACCATGTACTTTGATATTTTCGAGACATTCTTTATAAAAAAAACTACAAAAAAGAGTAGTAAATCGCAAAAATTGCAAGAAAGTGTCCGTGTCTCAACTGCCGCCATATTGGAAAATCAGTGAAGCGTGCGGTGGTAGCGATGAGTAAAGCCCCGTTGCCATGGGAGACACCCTCCCCCCCCTGGTCGTGCCATCTGAAGGCAGGGAGGGGGTGGGGGATCAGTGGAGTTTGCGATTGTGTCTGTCATTATACTATCCCATGGGAATTTTTTTCTAATTTTAATTCAAACAATAATAAAATAACTTGCTGTTTCGCTGCACTTCAAATCAATTTCCGGAAAATTATTTCTTCATTAAAACAACAACAACAAACAAACAAACAAACAAAAATAATAATTAAAAATTAAAAACAAAATAAAAAAAACAAAAAAAGTAACAAAACTAACAAAAAAGAGTGCTTTTATTTTCGTTTATACAAGCTATTTTTCAATTAAAACTCATAACGATACTAATGCTTCCGTAAAGGGCTGGACATTTGAAAAACCCGTAGTCGGATAAAAGTCGGAATAACAATTCTTCAAAAGATTCCTGCGCAGGCAATTTAACTAAATACTATGCTACAGGTGATAATAAAGAAAAAAAAGAATAACACACACACACAATCTTGAATCCCGCAAAAAGAAAATCATGCGTGCAGAGGACTGGCAAAATGATATAAAAGTAAATTTGAATGAGTCTAGTTTGACAAACCTTATACTGACTTACAATTTTTCAATTCAAGACATTGTGTTCACTTTCCCACATTTTGGCTTCTTGTCTCCCAAAAAAGATTCTATATCGTCTGAGGAAAACTACTATACCGTCTGAGGAAAACAATCAGTCACGAATATTTTTAATGAGCCCAGTTAACGAAATCCCGTTGCTTTTAAAATAGACAAGTTCAAGGCTCTGCAGCTTTGTCAGTAAATGAAAATAAAGATTGAAATACTGTCAAAGCCTGAGCCAACGGTGCGAATGTTGCAATGACAGCTGGCTTTTTGATAGTTACTCATAAAATGTTGATCATCTTTCTAGTGTGTATTTTGAATGATGGTTTGTAGCACACAAACCTTGTTTGGGGAAGATATATTTATCTAATGCATAGTCGGTGATTTTCGTACAAATATGAACAAATAGCCCTTAAAGGGTTATAGCAAAATGCGCATTACATGACGTCTAAATGGAGCATATTGCAGGTGTACACAAACGATGCACATTACATGTCGTCAAAATACAAGTTATTGCTTACGCGCGCAAGCGAAACTATTTGTTAGTGTAGACTGAGCATGTGCAGTAGATCCATGCAATAGTCATGATAATAAAAAATGAAAAAAAATGTTTGACAGTGCAAATAGCATCCATGAACTGTTTTGGCCTTTTGGGCCTCGTCCACTGGCATGTTTCCGCTATTATAAATATTTAGTTTGTTTTATTTCATGGTTTTCCTGCATTTGCTCACATATCATCTGTCCACAGTCTATTTCGTGTCACCATGGTATATCTCATCAATTTTAACTCTGACAGTTTTAATAAAGATGAAGAAAATGAGAATTTATAATTAAAAACGTTCCAAAGAAGTTTAATTTGTTCTTTTTGATTGTTATTAAAGACTACCGAAAATGTTAAAAAATCTAACTTTATCTATAGCGCGCAATTGCAATTTACAAATTTTAATCATTGAACAAATGGACCCGTGTTTTTCCATAATTTTTTAGTGCATTTAAAAAGCCCATCCTTTTTCTCTAGTGCATCCCATCCTCACTTAACTGTCTTGTTACCAACAAATAAAGTCTTGATGCCCTTCTCCCTAAAACAAACAGCCAACAAGCCATCTTAACACAGGGCCGTAACCATACCTTTTACAAGGGGGTGCAAGTAGCATGTTTTATTAGTAGCTGTCATATTTTTCACAAATCGGCGTGCTTTTCAAAAACCTATGAAAATCCGTATTACAATTTATTGCGATTTACAGTTCTTTTTAATGACTTTTTTTGTATTTTGGGTAATTATTCTAGTTTTTTGCTCTTGATTCCCAATTCGATAAATAAATTCTTGTAATAAAACAAAATGGAGATGGATGAGCGGACCTTTTTGGCCTTTCTCGGGGGGTGCACGTGCACCTTGTGCACCCACTTGGTTACGGCCCTGTAACACTACGTTTTAAAGAGTCTAACCACACTCTTTCGTATCTCGTCGATTCGTATGCAGTAAATCACTGGATTTGCTAAACTGTTCGCCATCAAAGTCGTCTGTGCGATTACCTTTATCCTTGAGTACTTCCTTGCATCATTGTCTTGCAACGCATCTAAAGCTGATATAAGTAAATAGGGCGAATAGCACACCACAAAAGCTGCAATGATCAAATGCATTGTCTTGACAGATTTCTTGAATCTTGGTATATTTGCATTAAACTGTGTCGATTGCTCTTGCGATCGAATTTGCGCGGAATGTCGGCGAACCGCTTGGGAAATTTTGACCAGGAATATTATGTTAACTCCAGTTGAGATAAAAAATAATGCAAAAAAAGTGATTCTCGTTTCTTTCCGCTCTCTGAAAGGCGTTCTACATGAACCAGCTATTAAACCACCTATCCAAATACAAGCAAGTACAATACTGTATTTTTTACAGGTTATCAGATGCTGGTATCTTAAATGCAAAGCTATCGCTAAAAGGCGGTCCATAGTTATTGCTACGACGTTGTAAAAAGATGCAACTAGTAGAACAGTAGCGAGGCCAAAAACGATCTGGTTCGTTATGAGATTGATGTGCACATTGTTTGCTAGAGAGGTCGACAAGAGAACGCAGTAAAACGGAATCAAAACCATTGCTGTGATAAAATCAGTGATTGCTAGTCCAAGTACCAGAAGATTAGAAGGTGTTTGTAGCGATGGTCTTTTGATGAATGTCAAGATAACCAGAACGTTTAAACACGCAGCTATTAATGCAATAAGTGCATTCACGATCGACATACCAATGAAAAATGCATAGAAATCATTTGGGATAACACCTTGAAATGGGGAATACGAACTGCTGCTATCGCTCATGATTGCTGATTTGTTTGACTGAGGATTTCCCTCTTCGGTCAGTTTGTTTTATCCAAATGACCAGCCTGAAGAATCAGTTTTCATCTGTGTATACGATCGAAGTGAAATCATCTATAGTAATTTAATCCTGCTTTCAAGAATGGTCGACGGAGAAAGTTGATATAGCTATAGGTATAAAGATATCAAGAGTTTACAGTGAGGACACTCGAACCGTGAACACTTTGTGCTTTTTTGATACTTTTTTTAACAAGCTTCCTTTGAGTGAATCGATCTGAAAACGTTTTCTATTTGATAACTCGGTGTATTTGAGGTCAGTTGTACTTTTTTAAAGGATTTAAAGCAGTAGAAAACTCAGAAAATGAAAAACCAAATAAAGACAAGTGTTCATGGTTCGAGTGTCCTCACTGTAAAACAAGATTGTCAAGGAAAATGTCTTCCACGTAACTCTTGAAAAGTTGTCTTGTGCCTGTTGAAGATTCAAGATATTGACCATTAATCGGCCATGTATCTTTTTCCGCACTAGTTCACCGTATTACATTAAGACTTGAGACCACACTTATCATTATTTTGTTGTCCTTGTGTAGAGATCTAGTTAGAATAACATCCAGTGCGCGCGGCGTTGGATGGTTGCATTTGTAATTCACAGTGGAAGATGGAACAGCTACTTATAACAAGTCCCTATTTTCGCAATCTTTTATTAAACTGATAGAAGTAAAATTGATTGGAAATTTCCAGCCGGTCGAGCAAATTATGGTGAAAAACATTCCCATTATAATTACTTGACGGCTGGAAATTTCTCATCAATGTTCATAAAAGATCATGAAAACAATGACTTGCATCAAGTTTTCCGCAGAGAAGTTAAATTTGTTCTTTTTTAATTGTTATCAGAAAATGAAATGATTTTCATTTTTTTATCCTTTTATGTTTTCGCTACTTTTCGAAAACGCCTCTCAGAGTGAATATATTTCGAAAACGCTGACAGTGCGTTTTAGTGTATAGCTAAAATGATATTTTTTAGGCGGTTTAAAGACAAGCGGCTTCTTGTATTCAAACCATGCTTAACTTTAGCATGAAAATCACAAACCTTTTTGTATAATTGTGGTATGAGTTGTAGTTGCCTGAATAGCGCTATCCAGCGAATGAATCCGTATCCAGCGGATATGTTTTATACACTGATATTCTATGCAGTTGATAACTTTAAATTTAGGCTTCGTAGATTGGCCCCAGCGGTTTCATAAGCTTATTATAACGAAATCGAAACAGATAAGACTCATGCGTTAATCAGACAAAGGAAATACATTTTTTATATTCTTTTTTTCATAAACATGCACTGCAGTTTTAGTTTTTAGTTTCAAAGCAAATATTTAAACAGCTCCTTGTCAGTCAATCAGTTAGACTTAGCTTAAATTTACGACCCAACAACATCACGACAAAAACAGCAAACGAGCAAAACTTTATTATTGGCTTATTTCATTACAGTTTATTCCTATATTTCCGTGTGTTTTTCTGTTTAAAACATTAAGAGAATTCCAGTCGTCATAATCAACTTTAGATTGACTGCAAGTATATGTCGACTGCTGGGTCCAATATATGGATCCAGCTGTTTTGTGACAATTGTCGCTTGATTTGACGTTATATTATATTTAATGAGCTTTTGTATGATTGAAAAACAGACTTTTTGATATTGAAATTGCAATGTTTCATACTTTGATCAATATTAGCTTAGGAAAGAGATAATAAGAATGCAAGTAAAAATACAAATTACTACTCGGTTTTCTGCTTGGTCGATGACACCTGACTCTTACATAAAAGAAACAACCAGAATCTATCCTTTCCTCAAAATTACCACTGTTCAAATAAAATACGAGATTCAAATTTTATTATTTTCAAACCCTGATGATGGAGGATACTCTCCAAAAGCATGGTTAATAACGCAAACAAAGATTGTATTATTAATTTAAAACCTACGTACAACATTTTACTTAGAATCAAATTGGTTACCTATATAAACAACGTTTCGAGCTTCAAACCCTCTCCGTCGAGTTTTCAAAAGCTTGCATAGTCTCTCGCTACACAATTTCATTGTTATAAGTAATACACATTGATTAAATTAAAAGAAGCGGCGAGATTCAGGGGTGATCGTATCGATCACTATACAACGACGTATAGTGAACACTCTGTCATTCGTTCGTATATACAAGATGTTAATAAGTAAGTAGCAAGGATTAATACGAATAAATTAAAGCACATTTTGTTACGTTGCTGCCAAGGTTTGACGATTGATAAGAAAATCACTCACTACATAAATTTCAATTTCACCTGGCAAACAACACATGAGCTGAGTTTGATCAGACGATTGTCGAGGTTGACGTTGTTCGTAATTGATTACATCATCTGAGGTCCTATCTAGGGCCGTAACCAGACCTTTTACAGCCGGACGGGGGGGGGGGGGGACACTTAAGTAAAACCTGGACCATTGATGGGTTTCTAGTAACCTTTTTTATAAGTTGCTGTCACATTTTTCGCAAAGTCGGCGGGCGCGCTTTTCAAAAACCCGTGAAAACCAGTTTTACAAGTCATTGCTCTTATAATATGGCCCAGAATATATATCAAAACTTCAAAGGGGTTATGGAGGTTGCAACCTCTCTATCAGAGTCAACAACGTTTAAAACCATTTCTCCTTAACCTTTGTTATGTCACTCCACTACTTTATGTACAATGCTACAAATCCCCTTTAATTTGAAAGATATCCTGTATCCGCCCATGCAACTAGAATTCCGGGAAATTACAATTGCTCTAAATATAAACTTCCCAGAATACATTGTGCTTACTAACAGATCAGCGGTGCGTTCACATTAAAGTTAGCAGCTAGTCTTCCTTGCATCCTCTATTAGTCTACAGTCTCTCTGTTGCACTCTCAAGAAACTTTTCATTTGAACGCAATAGTTTTAACTAGATATTGTACTAGTTTGATATGGCTGTGTAATGTATGGTATATTCCATGGTATCAGTTATGGGTATGTAATGAAATGGAACAGGCATTCGAATGAGTATTGTAACAGGTTTAATTGGGTATCGCATTGATATGATATGGTAACAGATTTGAGCCCACTCAAAATACATGGTTTAAAATGTTTCGGTTTGAGCGAGAACACAAAGTCAACATACTCACCACAAACTGCATCAAAATGAATTATAATGCATTTCACACTACTTTCATCATGAAATCAACACAAAGACGTATCAATACCTCAATATTACTTTAATATTGCAACAATGTAGCATTTTGACACACTGACATGATAGCCTTTCATTTATAATATGATGTAACAAAATTGTCTAGATAAATGTCATTTGGGAACAACCGCCAATTCACATTTACAAAATGTACAGTATAACAATAAATGAAATTGTACTCCATAAAAACTAGTGACATTTTTTCATCTTCAGACTAGCTAGCATACAGGTTTTATTATTGGCCACCTAATTACAGTGGGTGAGATGTTAAATCATTTGGTTTCAAACCATTCTGGGACCCAGACCCTTCTCTACTTCCTAACGAAGCAGAGAAGGGTCAGGATTCTAGACTGGTTTCAAACATGAGTTATCAAAACAAGCTAACATGCATGTGACAAAGGTATTGTCAACCAAACCAAAAAGTGTGTGTTGTGCAAGCAAAGGATAGTTTTAAAATCTTTATCTATTGGATGAAAGTCAATGCTTTTGGTACAAGAATGCAGTCAGTACAGCATGAGCGTGGACCTGCCTGAAAGTGGCCTTTCAAATGACAAACAGTGAAGTTGACAGTTAGTAGACCTATTATGCCAACTGTGTCAGTCTTCTGAAGACAAGACTATAACTTCTGCTGAAATGATTGGTTATTATTTCACTAGTCTGGCCATAGTTAATAAAGGGAGATCGTTAGGAAACCTATTGATATAAGTCTTTTGTTTTATCATTGTTTTATCATTGTTTTAGCCTTGTTGGCTATGGCTGGGTGAACAGACTGAAATCTTTCTTTTGGCTTCTAAGCTTTAATAGCTAAAGATTTCCGATGGAGATTTAAATATTCCTTTCCATAATAACTCAGACAATGTTTATGATTAGTTACTTTGTAATTTCAGACGGAAATGAGTAAAACATTGTGCACTGTCAGGACCCGTTCAACATCAAAAGTGAAACAAAGAAATATAACAATAGCTTTCTCAACCATCTCCCTCTATTAACTATGGTCAGGCGATGGCAGTTAGTGTGTTACACTTCCAATTAGTTCATGATTACAGAAGTTTTCTTAGTTACTGATGAAGTTTTATCTAACTGATCTGAAGCTTATTATATATATTCAAGGTTAAAAACAATCCATCTCTTGTGTTAAACTATTCAAAAATTGGTTTTTATTTTCAGGCACAAACAAAATGGCGAATAAAGGGCCTTTTTGGAAAACCTTTGTTAATCATGAACTTAAGTTAGCTACTTAATACTCTGGGACTAAATGTTTTAAAGAAAAAAGTGAATGATATTATAATCATTGTGGGCTTATATGGATATTAATTATACAAGTATTTCAAGTGTATGAAAGTTAATAATTTTGAGATAAGTTCTGGTGATCTTGTCTTCAGAGATTTTATACACGGTTACCCAACATCATTGCCTGGAAAAAAGCAAAGCATGCATGTCAATCAAAATACAGTTTAACCAACTACTAAACAACATAGAAATTGCAGGCATTTATCTTTTTAAAAAGTACAGGTTTAAATGCCTGGGAGGTGGAATCTGATTGGAATAGGGCAGGGATGCTTGTTGGCATTTTTGAAAAAGACTCCTTAAAAGTACCAAGCACGGATAACAAATATATTTCACTTATACCACACACAATAACTTTGGTGAACAAAATTAATGTTTTAAAAGCTATAATGCTTATTAGAACACAGCCTCATCCCCAGGCTTCTCTCAGTCAGCTAAGATCCAAGATGGCAGACACTCCTGAAGTAGATGTGAGCAGCCTGTCAGGATGCTAGGAGTTATCTCTCAGGATTGACAAATTTGCTGGATTTGTGTTTTACACTGTTTCTTAACAGATTATAGTTTCTGACGAAAAAAAAATCCCTTTTTTGATTCATGTAATACTTTTTATGATGGTTCTCATAGACCACTCAACTTCTTACCACAGACTGCTCAACTCACAAGCAATAGGCGATTTGTATTATGACATCATTTAACTACAACTACCAGCATTTTTTACAAATTTTCTTGGATATTCAAATTCTTAATCCCATTGGAGATTAAAAGAACAATTTGTACTCATTGCGACACAAACCAAAGCGAGCAAAGCATTCTGGTAGTTGCAGTCATTAACTTCATCATGCAAAATTGCTTATTATTGTTCTGAAACTGAAGGTTTGTGCCAGGCTACTCCAAAAGTGACATCACACTGAATGACTAAGAGTAGCTTGGATACAAGGCTGATTGGGACATAGTATAGACTACATACCTTGCTAATGTCAATACCAGTGAGACTTTCAACAGCCTTAGGCAGTTTGGCAACAATATCAAGTATTTCACCAGTGATCTTGCTAGCGCCAACCTCTCCCTTGCCATTAGATACCATTGTAATCTTGTTGCATTGTGATATAGGTGCTGCAACCTCTGCTGCAATCTGAAATACAAAGTATGATGCTTGTTAACTTATCAATGAGTGGGCGTTTGGATGTGAGGAAAAAATCACTGGATGATGAAATAAGTTAATAAATAAGATCTCCCCAAGAGATTTACAGTGTAAAATATTATGTAATTGTATATCCAACATAATGATAGTTTGCAAAATAAAATAAGGATGGACATCTCCAGGAATTGTACCTTTGGCATTGTTTCCAAGACCATGTCAACAACAGCTGCTTCACGATATTCTTTCCAAGCATCTGCTTTCTTTGCCATTTGTTCAGCTTCTGCCTTGGCTTTGGCTTCAATAGCAAATGCTTCAGCTTCTCCTTTGACCTGAGTGAAAAAAGAAAAAGAGTTGGATTGATCATTATGTATGGTAAGTTAGCATTGATGTTGATTATAAATACAATGAAGATAATATTAGTGTTCATAGTAGCCACTCAGCAATCCTAGAGCATTCTATGTTAGGATAAATCACACTATTAGACATCTAGGTACTAAGAGTGCAAACACTAAAAGTGTGCAACATAAATACAATAAATTATTGTTTTCTTTTGTTTAATTTGTGCTATTTACTGCTAAATAGTGACAACTGTTGCACACATTTAGTGCATGCACTCTAATAACAAGTTTTTCTATATTCTACCATAAACTGAATTATTACAATCACAATACACAAATTATGAATTTACAGAGAAAAATATGTATTTCAGATGAAGTGATGAGAAATAATTTCACACAGAAAACATTATTGGAAATTAAAAAAGAAGAGAGCTTTGTCCCTGGAGCATGTTGTAGAGATGTATTTTGGGAGACTATACCTTGATTGCCTCTGCTAAGGCCTCAGCTTCCAGGACAACACGATTTCTAAATAGAAGTAAGTGAAGTAAGCATCAGTTAATTTATCTTATGTTCATATCAGGAGCGGATCCAAGGTTTTTCCCGGGGAGGGTGCAGCATTGGGGAATGACGTCATATATAAAAAAACGTTTTTTTTAAATAATGTTAGTGAAAATCTGTTTTTGATTGTCTGAGCTCAGAAGAGGGGTCGGTGGGTGTACACACCCCCTGCACCCCCCTGAATCCACCCCTGCATGTCTTATGTTGATACAAAATTATTTGATTGTCACAGTTGTAAACTTCAAATGTTCATACTTGTGACTACAACTACAATATTATAGAATGCCATTCAATTCCAGTAGCAAAAAATACACAACCACCAATTATACACTTGTCTTCATCTGAAGACATTTTCCTTACCTGTTGGCCTCAGCAAGTTTCTCAACCTTGTATTTTTCTGCTTCTGCAGGTTGTTTGACAGTAGCATCCAACTCTTTCTCGCGTCTTGCAATTTCCTAAAGTGTAAAGAGGAATGCCTTGTTATAAGCACCACTGCAGAATATACTGTTTATTTACAGTGTGGCACTGAATTGTTTGTAATACATAATCACAAATTAATATGTAGCTCACTTAATATGGACTTCTGAATGTTTACTCAAAACTATGACACAACTCATCAAAGATCTACCTGGGAGTACATTATGAGAATGTCACAAATAGATTTTATCTTAAACCTGGACATACTTGAACCACATTTTAAAGTTGTTGTATATTGTAACATCTCTAATACAAAACACATGTAAGCTGAAGCTGTATAAGAATTCCTTACAAAATTATATATAGACAGACATAGTTGTTCAAAATTGGTTCAAGCACGACATGGGTCTTTGTATTTGATATTCAACTAAAGCATTTCCCTACCTGCTCCTGGACCTTGATTTGCTGTCCTCTTTCAATGACTTTGATCTGCATCTCTTCTTCTTTAATTTTCTGTTTTGTCACTGCAGCTTGTAAGTTGTAAGCCAGTTCTGATTGAGCTTTCTGTTATAGGAATACCACAATGTTATATCAAAACAAACAATCAAGTACAAAATATTTTTTTCGGTTCATGAAACATGAGGTATATATTTTTTATGTGACGGTGGTATTGTTTTGCTAATGATATTAATAACAATGACGCCATTATAATGTTATTGATGATGATGCTATCAATAATTATAATGATGATGACGACAGACAATCATGCAGTGATGATATTGATGATGATGATAATATTGATGATGGATAATAATTTAATGATGATATTGATGATGATAATATTGATGATGGATAATCATTTGGTGGTGATCAATATTGATAATGATGATGATGTCAATCGTAATGATGATGATGATGACAGACAATCATGTAGTGATGATATTGATGATGATGATGATGATATTGATGATGGATAATCATTTGGTGGTGATCAATATTGGTAATGATGATGATATCAATCGTAATAATGATGATGATGACAGACAATCATGTAGTGATATTGATGATGATGATATTGATGATGGATAATCATTTGGTGGTGATCAATATTGATAATGATGATGCTATCAATTGTAATGATGATGATGATGACAGACAATCATTTAGTGATGATATTGATCAAGATGATGATATCATTCTTATAATGTGGATGATGATGATATCATTTACAATGATGATGATGATGATATGCATGACAATGAAAACAATGGTTACAATACTGATGTTTGTCTGTTACCTTAGTTTGTACTTCAATGTCATAGCCTGCC
This sequence comes from Diadumene lineata, assembly GCA_918843875.1. Classification (NCBI taxonomy): domain Eukaryota; kingdom Metazoa; phylum Cnidaria; class Anthozoa; order Actiniaria; family Diadumenidae; genus Diadumene; species Diadumene lineata. The sequence continues at coordinate 14,243,279 of OU974075.1, read as the reverse complement.
TTTTTGAGTTCAAAGTCTCTCTTTGCTTTAGCTATCTCTGTATCATTCTCATACTTGGCTTTCATTCTTGCCTCTTCTGCTAATGCTTCCTACAGTCAAAGATTGAAGATTTAGTCAGTACATAATGACTCACTTGCAAACATACAAGTAGCACTGAGCCAGTCACTTACAGACAGGGTTTTTTTTACAAGGAAGAATAACAATTGCGTACATAAATAATAACTATCAATATGAAGGACAAGCTGCTCAATCACAAGATATTACTGGCTATAAGTGTTGACATTCAAAATAATTCAATATGTATGACTGTTTGTTCAATTAGTATGTAAAACATAAATTTGTATATTGCTTTTATGCCAAAAAGTTACCTTTGTTCCTGAGTCTCTATGGGCTTCAGCTTCACCAATACGGGCATCCCTCTTAACCTGTGCAGTTCTAGCCATACCAAGGGCATGGAGATAGCCCTATAATATTATAATATAGAATATTTTAAACAGAAGCAAAAAGAACACATTGCATTGACAATTTACCATAAACAAAAACATATAGATAGCCCTATGACATTATAATATAGATGATATTTTAGGCTAATCAATAAACAACATGATTGGCTTCAAAGATTTCCTGCCATACATGTATCTTTATCAATATACCTTTAACGTTCTATAAGAGATATATCCCAGAGAAAAGCCAATCAAAACTTATCATTCAAAGAAATGCTAAATCTGATTGGCTGAGTGTCGGAATATATCTCTCTCACACAGCCTTTTCAAAGTACAGATGTAAATCATTAAATGTTCTTTGAAACCTGTCAAGTTGCATACATGATAAACCACTAAATCAATGAATTTATCCTTAAACGTTTTTATTAATTATTAACTCAATATACCTCGTCATCACGGATGTCTTTGATTGTGTAACTGACAATGCTGATACCCATGTTAACTAAATCAGACGATGCAACCTGGTAATAATACAAAACAACAATAATCACTCACAAGAAAAAAAGTGAATTCCCAAGTCTCCAAAGATGAGAACTGCAAGGGAAATGGTCCATTTAATGGGGAAAATATGGGTAAATTTGAACCCAATATTGGGTTTTGTAGCATTTTCCCAACAATAATCCAAAATAAACAAATTATGGGAATCACAATTTTTCCTGTGACTTTCAGAACCCTAAATACAGGAATTTCACCAAAAGCTCAGAAAAAGCTAATATGTGGCTGTAGTGAAGACTTAATCAAGGATGTCAATAAACAACAACATGGAAATATGGACATCATTGTGTTTGAAACATGAAAACTTGATATTACTTCCTACCTCAAACACACTTTTGGAGAACTTTTTACGGTCTCTGTAAATTTCCTAAAGATGCAAAACAATATGTCAAACTTACAAATTATTGTACTGATATTCATTACAAATTTCTAGAATCATTGTGAACAAAAAAAATGTTTGTCTCTTAAAATCATCTTGTAAGTTGAGCAATGCATCTAATAGGAATATTAGGTGAGTATTGTGTTAAGTGTGAACCTTCAAGGCAAGTCAAAGTAGCAGAAAAACATCTTCATGTTGATCACATGACAATAAAGTTCAGCCCTCTTCATTAAGCTGGATTTTAAAAGATACACTACAAGCTACCAAGTGAAATCACTCAGAATTGTTTTTGGGATCTCTTGCTATAATAGCTGCTGAAATAGTGCAGCTCCTTCCATTTTTAAGCAGGATATTTAAAAGATATACTACAAGCTACCAAGTGAAATCCCTAAGACTTGATTTTAGGACCTTTTGCTATAATAATAGCTGCACTCTTAAGGGACGGACCATTAGATATTTGAGGGGGGGTTGGACAAATACCAAAAAAAATATCAAGCAAACCCTTAAACAGAGAAAAAAATATAGTGCTCGGCTGATTTGCCATTAAAAAATATCATGCAAGAAGGAAGAAAATATCCTGCCCAACCATCACATGGGAAAAAAATATCCTGCAATAAAAAATTGCACAACCCACCCCCCCCCCCTCAAATATCTACTAAGAACTGTGTCTTTCTTTGCTTCTAGCAGCTGTAATGTACCAGATTATATTGTGCCCTACCTCAACAGTCATTGTGCCCATGATAGCACGTTGATGACCTTCTAGTGTCTCCAGTGCAATATGTCTCATTTGTTCTGTAGATTTACCAAGAAATTGCTGACATGCAGCATGCAACATCTCCTGGTTTTGACCCTGGATTTTAACCTGATATAAAAAGGTGGATTAGTGACTGAAATTTAATAGTGTATTCCAAAGTTTAGCCAATCAAAAAGCATAATAAGTTTGGGGATATCTAAGTCAGACAATTATTTTTAAATACTCAAGTACATATTTAAATTCAATGTATTACTTTAATCTGATTGTGATTTCCATAGTGAGGAAGTGGAAACCTTAGATTTCATACATTAGAATCTTAGTCTTTGTCAAGTCTACAATCACATAGATTGTACAACTCCTTCTCAGAATATATCAATATTGTTTGACTTTAAGCACAAGGGTCAGTAATGATAACAGATGTTCATAAATACATATGTATACATTGTGAAAGACTATTATTTTGAATGTTAGGTTTGTTCTTTGTACAAATTGATACCTTAGATCTTACTCTTAGATCATCAGATCATAAGTCAAGTGAATGCACTCTTTAAGCCTGATTCACACGAGCAATACAAACGCAAATGCCAACACAAGAAATGAAAAAAAATTCACTTTCTCGCATTTGCGTTTGCAGTTGCATTTTTAACATGCAAATCGGTAAAAAACACAAGTGCAAATGCAAGATTTAAATTTGCATTGCTTTTGCATTTGCATTTCTGATGTGAACCAGGCTTTAGTGGTGGTTTAGATATTTTCACACACTCTAAAGCATTCAGTTTACTTTATAATATATTTATTCTTTTCCTAGATAATAGTGATAATAGTAATATAATAATAGTAACCACCTGTGCAATACCTGGATATTAGCGATAGTTATGACAATAGTACCTACCTGTGCAATACCTGTGACTGATATGGGTACTCCATGACGTGTGTATACCTTAGGTGACTCAACATTTAATGTCATAGTATTTAATGAAATCCTGCAAAGAAAACATAAACATTTGTACCATTTACATACTTGCATGACCCTTTAAATCTGTAAATCAACATGTCTTTCATGTGATTAACATTTCTACCAACATTAATCAACAGATTACTTTATTATCAGAAACAAGTCATAACAATTTAATCTGGTTTACTGGTGAAGCAAGCACAAATACAAGCACAAGGAAAAAATATTAAGAACCTTTGACAGCGTAAGTACAAGCACAAGGAGGGAAACATTTTGATCCTTAAAAGGTGATTCATATTTTTCCTTTTGCTTGTGTTGCTAGTGAAAACCAGGAGTTTGTTGCACAAAGAGGGTAAATTCTAAAGAAATTCAATGGGGTGGCTAATGTATCCAGTGGATAACTTTATTCAGGCTTTGTACAACCAGCCCCAGGCTTTAGTGTTGAGTAAATTGTGTAAAACAAGTCATGAAAGTCTGAAGGAACACATAACACTACATTATAGTTTTACTTGGGAAAAGGTTTAAATTGCTCTTGGCAGGTTTTCAGTACAGTTACAGACGTCAACACATCACAATATTTAAATTGGGATTGTGCATAGTTCAATAAATGCTATGTAATTTAAGTTTATTTATAGCAATTCCTGTCACGGCTACATCAATATCAACAAGGCTCAAAGTGATTTCCCAGTTAATAGAAAATATCAAAGCATTCTAATCTAATAGCAATTCTTAAAATCCTTTTGAATGACGCAGCTTACTATTAATACAAAGAAGAAAAACAGAATGGTAGATTTAACTCAAATATCTATATATTCTGTATTACGTCATTGAAATTCAGTATTGTAAAGCATATTTGCTAGTTTGCCATTGAAAGAGAATGCAAATTCACAACCACTTTTACAAAAGATTAAAAAAAAATATCAATGAACTATTATAGTGATAATAAGATTCAACAGATATAAATATTTTTGATAGTTTTAACTTATAACTTGGAGTCAGCGAATCGTACAATTGCTTTGTTTTCAAACATCAAACAAGGTGAACGTGAAGCACTATGATTCTTACAACGAACCACGATTTCATCATTATCTAAATGTACAAAACTGAAGGTCATAGCATACTTTACTTACTTTTGTAGTGATTGTACAATCGGCCATACGAATATTCGTCCACCAGTGACTAAAGCAGGTCTGGCATGGCACATACCTAGCGATCATGTATAAAATCAATGGATCATAATGATCAACTTTGAAAGCAACTTTGAAGCATTCGATTGCGTTATCTTTGCAAATTTGCAAGTTGGACTCAAAGAAAAAGCCTTACCTGAAACAACCATTGCCTCATTGGGACCACAAGTCTCAAAAAACACCATTTTAAAAGCGGAAACAACGAGGAAAACAGAAGATGACAGGAAAATAGTACACTTGTTGTTTTCACTAATATGGCGACTCAAAAGGTCACGTGATTGACCCCACACCCTCTCGAACACGGATACGATCGATATGTATTCGGAAGCACCCTGGATTTTCGACTGTATTCGCGTCCACCCCGTTTGCGAAACCCACGTGCCGAGCCTCGTTCTTTCTCTTACACGTTACTGCTCAAGGTAAGATGGCGGCGTCAATGAAGACAAATTTCTTACGCAAAATAAACTACTACATAGTCATTTAACTCATTAGTCTCACAATAGATAAAACCTTCATTTATTCCTCTTTTCGGTAATGTAGGATTATGTTGTTTCTGACGAGAAAAAGTCGAATAATCGAAGGTTTTATTTGGGCTCATTAAAAACTATGTTGTTCCGCCATGTTTTTTCGGTGTCTTTTGAGTAAAGTTTGAAGGCTTTCATGCTCATACAGGCTATAAAATGTGACTTCTCATAAAAAAATATATTTGATTTTGTCATTTGATAATAGAATAAAAGAAATGACAAATATATACAGACAAAACATTGTAAAAGAAGTTTGCTTTGAAGCTTGATAGACTTCCAACCAGATAATATATACATAGGAAAACATTTCATTTAAAAGTTAATAATCTGCATGCCTATCTGTCTGTATAGTAATCAGAAATGCTATGATGATTATGGTTATCCTTATGAACATATTCATTGTGTTCATCAAAATTGACATTTATTTCTATGGTATCTAAGAAACTTGTTGACTAGTTTGTGAGGTTTGCATTTTTTCGGCACTAGAAGTAGGAGTGACAGACATACAAAATTTTCATCCATTATTTTTATGCACAGTTTTGCATTTTCAAACATTCATACAACAAACAAAATTTCAAAAATGTAACTTGTATAATGAATTAACATTCCTGTGCTCTGGACTATAAATCATTCTGTGCAATCTTTACGCTGCAGCTCAAATGCTGATCAATAATCGGCCTAAGCAAAGAATGCAACTCAAAAGGTCTCATGATTGAACATGAACCTTGAACCTGGATGCAATTGATATACATTCAGGTGCACTGAGTGGATTTCTGGCTGTATTTGCTTCCACCTTTTTTGCAAAATTCAAGTGCCTAGTCTTGTTCTTTCTAAACTGGAAGTACATTCAAGATGTCACCACACATTTGAGTGCTGTAGTCTCTAGTATTGTGGTAATAATGTATGTTTGATCTGTGGTTGTAGTCACATCACCAAGATGTCAGAAGACTGGGGAGCTGTAGATGATGCACCAGTAGTAACTGCACCTGAAGTGCCAGACATTAAACTGTTTGGTAAATGGAGCACTGAAGATGTCCAAGTCAGCGATATCAGCTTGACAGTAAGTTTGAAACAAAATAGAGTCGTTTTTGCATGAGTGGGAAACTGCCATAGTTTCTAAGAAAACATTCTAATCATCTACCTTATCATAACAGTACTGTTTTTTGCAACTCTGTTGCACTATTGTGCTTCAAATGGCTTGTATTAAGCAAATGACAATAAAGAATAATGACATGTTTTCTCTCTTTTCATTGGTTACTCATTGATTGTTATTGATTTTGCTTTATTTGCTATATTGACAAAAAGAGGACAGATAATGAATTAGTTTGGAGCATTTTCAGTGGCGGATAAAGGGGAGGGGTGTAGGAAATGCACACCCCCTTCTGAAAGGATATCAAGTCCTTGTTTTCTCAAATGTTCTTCCAAAATAACCTCCGTATTTCATGTTTACAGGGTAGTGCATTCCTTCCTGAAGGTGACGCACCCCCTCCTGAAAACAATCATGAATGAATCCACCCCTGGTTTTTATATGACTGTATTTTATTGTAATATTTGTGTTTTTGTAGGATTACATTGCTGTCAAAGAAAAATACTCAACATACTTGCCCCACACAGCTGGTCGTTATGCAGCTAAAAGATTCAGAAAGGCCCAGGTTGGTACCACAATTGGTGATGGTGGTGATTGTTTGCATAATTCTTGAGCATTATGTTTGGAAAAATAAAATTTAAAATAAAGCTCCCTAATGGAAACTAACATCTAACAAAATTCAACTATTCTATGCTATTTAGTACAGTACCGGCCTCGAGTAAGGCAGCATCCACTCGCGAGTGGCCTTTGTCACTCGCGAGTGTGAAAATCAGAATATTCATGATTAGCGTCAGTCACTCGGAACGTAACGAGTCTATTCACGCGTTCTCACTCGCGAGTGGAACGAGTATAAAAAAAACAAGCACAATTAACTGAAGAATTATCTTGTAGTTTTATTTATTTTTTGAAAGATTTATTATTAAAACTAACTCTCTGTAGTTACGAAATACACTTCGCACTTCGTTTGTCTACTTACAAAGTCCGATCAAACTTTCCTACTTCATGAAGAAATAAAAAAAAACTAATATTATCACTACATACTTTAGATAAACATTGTAATAAACATCTAAAATACATTGTATCTAAAAGTGCTTGAAATCAGAAAAAATACGCTTCACACACAAATTAATTCAAGACGAGACAATCGGAGATGGAACGTCTAGAAAAGCCATTCGAATGCTTCACAAATTTGCATTTTCAACTAAAAAAAAAGATTTATAAATTCTTCAAATACTTTATTTCAATAGAAAATAAAACAGATTGGTGTTTTTTTACGAAATTTGTCTAAGAAATGTTAAAGAAAATGTCGAAATAGTTAAGAATACTTTGGTGTGAATAGTTTGTTTACTCATCGGTCGCTGAGTGAAAGAATGCCGGCAACTTTACCTTGACTTCACTTCACTTTTTTGAAAAACTTGACACTGAAATAAAATCACAATCATATGTTTATGAACTGCAAGACATTGATAATATTATCAAGAAATGTTGTGTTTTATTCATTTTTTGGTTGCTGTGATTTTAACGAGACCGGGCATTGCCCAATAAACTAAAAAAAACCACTTCACGACAGAATGTCTGCAAAGCCAAAGGTGCGAGAAAAATCGTGTTTAAAGTTTGCGTCTTTGAATCACCTCTCTTCCCCTAAAAAAATATTTAGTTATTGATTTTGAGGATCCTGTTGAAAATAACTTTGAAAAGTATAGGCAAAATTAATAAAAGGTAAGTAAGTGTTTGTCACTGGAGTCGTAAAAGTCAACACGGCGGCGGCGCGTTGAATTTCGCTTTTTGTTTCTTAGTCTTGTATTTAACGTTCAAAACTTCTAAATAACTACAAAAATACACACAAACAAAAAACCTGTTGGTTTTTGGATCCTTTTAGAACAGCATTACTAATTTCGATTTGGTTTACGTTTATATTGCTTTATTTGTGTGTTTCAATAGTGTTCGACCATTTTAAACTTCAATGTCAGCCTTTTAGATTTTCCTTGCGAGAAGATTTTTCTACGTTAGAATCTGTAAATTTTCCTCACTCGTTTGACTCGCGAGTAACAAGTAGCGAGTGAAACGAGTGCCTTTGTTTTAGCGAACTAATTAAGTACTCGCACTCGCGAGCAGCGAGTCGGAACGCGTACTCGCACTCGCGAGTGGATGCTGCCTTACTCGAGGCCGGTACTGTAAAGTACAATATATTGTATTTAATGCTTTATTTGTTCACTTCTTCAACAAATGAACAAGAATTTGCAGTAAATAAAGCAACAAAATTAGCACTACAAATTGTTGTATATTTTTGTATTTATTTATACACAGTTTTGTTTTAAAAATGTTCTTTCAAAATCTAAAATATTTATTTATTTTTCAGTGCCCTATTGTTGAGCGTATCACAAACTCAATGATGATGCATGGACGTAACAATGGCAAAAAACTAATGACTGTCAGGATTATTAAACATTCTTTTGAAATCATCCACCTTCTGACAGGAGAGGTAAGATACAAAGTCAAATGATATATATACCTGTTTCAAAAAAAATATTCCAGATGTAGATTTCCCGATGGAAAGTACTGTGTGCTTCCAATAATGATGAGAAATGAGCAGTAATTTTAGTCAAATGAGCGTCATTTTCTCAAGTTGAAGATCTCTGATGGTCGATAAATTGGTATGTGTGTATCTTCTGTAGCTGTTAATTAAAAAAACATTACCCATAGACCTTTTCAGTTGTGTAATCCACACTTACAATCTGGATTCCGTTATTCTCACCAACCACATTTTTAAAAATAGGTGTATGTAATTGTTAAATATCAGTTTTTCATAGTATGGTGGCAGTGATAATGATGTTGGTGATGGTAATGATGATGTTATAACACCAATGCTGCTGATGAAAATTGAACAGCAAAGAATAGTGAAATCATTGAAAAATGTGTGTTTTGTTACAGAGATCTTTTCAATTTTTTGCTAGCCAAAATATGAATGAAGATGAAAATTTTTCAAAATTTGAGTAAATAATGGGATATGAGCAGATGAATGTTAAAAATGTCTCCACACATTTCTCCTGCACCAGTTCACGATGGTGTGAACTGGTGCTAAAATAAAATCTAGTACACCTTGTGATTATGTTTTTGAAACTTTCTCAACAAAACAGAACCCTCTCCAAGTCCTTGTAAATGCCATCATCAACAGTGGACCAAGAGAAGACTCTACACGTATTGGACGTGCTGGTACTGTTAGACGACAGGCTGTGGATGTATCTCCTCTGCGCCGTGTTAACCAGGCTATCTGGCTTCTCTGTACTGGTGCTAGAGAGGCTGCCTTCAGAAACATTAAATCAATTGCAGAATGTTTGGCTGACGAGTTGATTAATGCTGCAAAGGTAATTGCTTACAACATTTACATCTTAGTTTCCTGACTCATTTTAATTTCATCTTTTGGACCCTCAATCAATTTACAGTGCACCATATGAACAAATTACCTGAAATATGTTGGTACTCACAGGAAAAAAAATGAATTCCCAAGTCTCCAAATATGGGAATTGCATGGGAAATTTTCTCATTTACTGAGAAAATTATGGGTCAATTTAAACCCAACGTTGGGTTTGGTATCACTTTCCCAACGATAACCCAAAATAAACCCACTGTGGGAATCAGAAATGTTTTCCTGTGACTGGTGAACAAATAAATATGTAGTAATGATGGTGATGATGTTTGTGGTATGGAAAGTATGAATGGAATTGTTGGTGATGGTGTAATGATGGTAGTGTTGTTTTTGGTGGTACTGATACAATGGAATGATGATATCAGTGATAATGGTGATGGTATTACAATGCAAATCCAAAATCTGTTTCCAGACAGTGTATTTCAGGAATATTTTCTTACTCAATCAGAATTATTTTTCGGTTAAGGTCAGTGGTGTGCTGTCTGATTGGCAAATGAACAATACCATTTCTGGAATATTTCCATCTGGCCATTAATTGCAGTTTGTGATGAAAATTGAATGACAGATGGTAGAGTGCAAGCACTAGATGTGTGCAAGAGTTGCCATAATTTAGTTGTAAATAGCACTAATTGAACAAAAGAAAACAATAGAATTAGCGTAAAATAGCACTATTTAGTGGTATTTATGTTGCACACTTTTAGTGGATGCACTCTAGAATTAGCATAAAATAGCACTATTTAGTGGTATTTATGTTGCACACTTTTAGTGCGTGCACTCTAATGATGGAAGCATTAGTAATAATGGTAATGATGTGGCGATTGTAATGATGATGGTGAGCATGGAATCATGACAAATAATGGTGGTGATGATGTTAATCATAATGGTAGTGATGGTAATGTTATAGTTATTCATGTAGTGTCAGGTGTTGTTGCTACTAAAGATACTAAGTAAGAAAAAAATTGATTTGTAGGGATCCTCCAACTCTTATGCCATCAAGAAGAAGGATGAATTGGAGCGTGTTGCCAAGTCCAACCGTTAATCAAATTGTAAAGCAATTTCTACAGCTATCAAAATAAAGAGCTCCAAATAAAATCAGTTGGTTTGTTTTTGTTTTCGTTTGGTTGTTTGTTTGTTTGTTTTTTTTTCGTTTGTTTGCTTGTTTTTGTTTGTTGTTTTTTTTTTTTGTGGTTACTCCGAGGGATTTGCATGGCTTCGAAAGTGGAAGTTTTGTTTTCAAGCGATTTCTTGAGGTCAATGTCTAGGCCGTGATGTCTTGAACAAAACACGGCCAACAGCATGGCTAAAAACGCATTAAATCAACCAACAGTACACATTTTCAAATAAACCAAAGAACAAAAAGTATTTGAGTTCGTTTTGTTCAGAAGAAGTCTTCCAAATTTTGGATTTCGAGTACCACTGACAGGACGATTTTCATAGAACCACAAAAACTCAATAACCGTTGCAGATTGAGAAAGACCAATCCTCTACCACTCCCCCCCCCCCAAAAAAAAGTAATTAACATCACTTCAAAATCTGCATCGGTCTCGGCAATCTACATATAATCTTCCATATAACCAGAAGAAGTTAAAACGAATATCCGCTACATGCATTATTTTCTGCGCACTTAGTTGACAGGTCTTATTGTCAATCGTGAGCAGTGCAGTTTTTGTGTTCTTAGTTGATACTGTTCTTGTCAATCAGCACTATGGGCGTGAATTTTCTGTGACTTAGTTGATAAAATTGTCAATCAAACATGAACATAGGGATTATAGTTTTAAAATTCAAACGCATGTTTATCATCGTTGCAATCATCATCATCATTGCCATCATTATTTAACTGGATTAGTTGGCAAAACACAGGGAACCCAATATATAATTTAGGTTTTCTAAATGGTACTTAGCGTAATTCCAAACTTTTCAAAATGATCGAAAATCTTCATTTTTTTCTTATTCAATAGATATGAGCTTTGATAACACGCGTACAAGAAAAAAGAGAGTTCTTAGTTCTTAACGTGCTTCTTTAAACTGAAATCAAATGAAATCTCAAGTAGGAGTTGATGGTCTTCAGTAACCGTTTTTGATTTAAGCACTGGTGGCTGCAATATCTCACAACACTCTAATTAAGTGAATATACAGGTGTCATATCATGGAAATTCATTACCCGATCGATCTTGTAGCTGTTCTTATTGTGAGAAAAGCAACAGGTCTCAAATCGCGGCACACTTTGCTTGAATAGCTAAAAACTAATATTTAACGTAGTGCTGACACGAAAACGGAAATTAATTTCGTTGAATAGAAATTTTAAAAAAATCACCATTTCGTTCAGGCTGTGCGCCAGCTAGAGCTAGACTATACATTATTATGCACTCAACAATGAGAAGTTCATATATATTCACCTAAACACAATTGTTATCAAATGGTCTCCTATATCGTTGTCTTCAACTGGAATAAAATCAGTGTTCTAGAAATTTTGTTCCTTCTTCTTCGGAGTATCTCATTATTTTTATGTAAGACTGATATGGTTTAGTTTTTCATATAGGTATGTTTAGAATTAACATAACTGAAAGTTAAGGAATGAAACGTGATTTGGCTACAAAATAAATCAGAATAAAACTATATCTATGGATCTATCTATCTCTGAACCAATTCAGGGGCCGCGGACAGGGAGGGGCTGGGGGGGCTTTAGCCCCCCCACTTTTTCCCGAATTTTTTTTGTGTGTCGATAAAATAAAAAAAATGAATCATTTTATCGACACATAAAAAACAATTCGTGAAAAAAATGAAAAAAACAACAAAAAACTTTGGAACATTCAACCAACCCAGTGAATAAATGAGATTTTCAATACAATTAACTGAAATAGTTATTTTAGTTGTTTTTTAATAATGTACATTACTATGTTGAAATTTGAAGATAATCAGTAAAGTAATTTCTTGCAACACTTTTGTTGAAAACTGACTGTCGATTTCTAAGCTAAAATGCCCCTCAGAACGCTGGAAAACGCATCTAGGAAGCTCAAAATAGCAAAATTTTCCGGGGGGCATGCCCCCCGACCCCCCTAGTTTGCAACCGCCTTCGGCGGTTTTTAGCCCCCCCACTTTTTGGGCCGCTCCGCGGCCCCTGCAATTGTATGCGATATACTAGTAACCTCCGAGTAGATGCAGTTTTTTTATTCTCTCCGCCACGCAGACTGCAGGGAAAAAAAGGTGTTCAAGTCCCCCTCACGTGAACATCATTTGTGCTCAAATTTGGATGTCGCTATATACTCTGTAAGCGGATGCTACATATTTTTCTACTCCGGTGTGGGAAGTTGTTTCGCTATATACACGTTGTTGGCTACTTCATTGAATACTAAAGTCAGCTAAGTCAAGCAAATGAAGCGCGCATTATCGGTTGGATAGTTCGGCGATGTGGCCAAGTTCATCTTCCAACAGTTCCACCATGATTGGATCGAGATTCTAAACGCATCAAAAAGCAACATGGAAAGTTGATTTCACGCCACACGTTTTCCTTGAGCGGGTTTTCCTTATCGGATTATCCTGGCGACTTTTCTCATTCAGTTTTTTTACACAACTCACCATAGCAAGATAGGGCCTGTTTATACCAGGCAGGCTGTTCCTAGAGGGTAAGGACAGGTCTTAATAAACAGTTTTAATTCTAACTGCAAGGGATATAATTAAAAAAAAGACTTTACTATGATGCCGTCTCTGCATGGCGGCACCCCAACTCATCTCACTAGTCTAAATGGCGCCGGAACTCTTGTGATGAGTTCCAGTTGTTTTTATGAGTCCTCTTTATTGGTTTACGTGCATATGTGGATTTTCTCTCTGCTTGACTTTTTGAATTCTCCTTATTCGTATTTCTTTTTTGCTCTTCATGAATTTCTATTAGATGATCATTCAGTTTAAACGCCGTCCGGCCCAACTAGTTCCGACCAGTTTGGCGTTCCGATTACTCACCCTCTCTCATCTCTCTTGCCTTTTTTTTCGATGTTTTTTTATCCATCTTTTAACCCGCTATACTATCACGCTATCGTAAACTTCATGTTCAGTAGTTTCCACACCTGTAAGCACTGAACTACATCTTCGACACGCCCTTGCATTTCAAAACATCTTAAATATCTGCACAAGTATGCATAGCAAATGACCCATCGCCCCCGCAAAGAGTCATGGGAGAGGATTCATTATCTTTAATGCGCATGTGCCATGGGGAATATATGTTCGTGGTTTGACATGATGTTTTTATAAATATGGGTCCATGGCGGCAGATTTGCAAGCTAAAATCCAAAGATTAGGCCAAAGATTGAAGGAAGAAATCAATACAAAGTCTCCAGAATTAGACCTAGATAGCGAAAAAACTCGTCCACCTAGTAGAGCGCTCTTGGGGCTGACGCTTAGCCCCGGGAAAAAACCCCGACCTGGTAAGGACTTGTAATAGATTTGTTATATGCCACCAAACTTTTTATTGATTCTACCAGAAGAACGAACTGGTCTTTCTTTTGTTTCAAAATTGTTGTTGTCACTCCAAGAACTTGTACTAGGGTCATTTTTAACGATGTTTAACAAGTTCTAGTCGGTATTTTTAGGTGTTCTGAAGTAACTATTGGCGACGAACGTCGACATTGCTTCTCCTTCGCCATTTTGACTTGTTGTTTTCAAGTTTTTTTTAAAACTTTGTTTTGATTGAAGATGTTCATCATAAAAACCATAATCGTCAAAATCTTAGATTTTGAAAGCTAAATTCATCCGTGTACAATTTGCAATGTTTTTTTCTTCGACCGAAGATATTCGCTTTCAATCGAAGCTGCTATGTTAATATTGAGATGTTGATTATGCACATTGCAATGGCGCATTTCTGAATCGCATGAAAATCGCTTTAAAGAAATATTGTTTTCTCGCCACTAAGACGGCTATTTTGACGTATAACTATGCTTCTTTTTCAAATACTAAATTTAAAAGCTTTAAATACGTTTTCATTGCTGTTTATTTCTCTTGTAATAGTGTTTATTAAATTTTGGGCAAGTAGCTGTATGGTATTTTTAAATTTTCAAGCTAATTGCATTTATGGCTTTTATGTTATTGTTATTGCGTTATTACTTAAGTTGATGATATCCAATAATATTCTTTGATGATTTTTTTATTATCTAAATTTATAAATATAATCAAAATTTATAAATATATTAAAACATTGTAGATATAAAATAGATAATCATTGTTAAAGTATTGAGTTATTATTTTACGTTTTTTTGGAGGTGTTGATAATATCCATAATTATCAATGTCAAGGCAAGTGTCATTGTAAGCACATTGATGATAATCATGGATATCATCAAAACCAAATTAAAAATTGTTTTATTACACATTATTTTTTATATATTAGAGTGCATGCACTAAAAGTGTGCAACATAAATACCACTAAATAGTGCTATTTTATGCTAATTCTATTGTTTTCTGTTGTTTAATTAGTATTATTTACTACTAAATAGTGACAACTGTTGCACACATTTAGTGTTTGCACTTTACACATCCTTATTTTGTCCCTTCCTTTTTTCAAAATTTCAACAACAAAAAAAATGATTTTCTGATGGGTTCAGCCATATTTTTATTCCCAAGTTAACTTTAAAACTACTCTATTTCTTTTATATGAAAACGGATTTGGAGGTGCTTTTAATTTGTGCTGATTATTAAACCTAACTGATCCATAAAGTGACTATTATCCCATATCCTGTTATAAAACAAGCATATTTCTCAGATTGCTGACCT